>JBBDGP010002359.1:385000-872305 GCA_037952835.1 Lithobates septentrionalis
CTGCTGCCAGTACCATGTGATTGCTGTGGCCAATCACAGAAGATCACATGACAATTGTACACAATGAATGGCTTTGTTTCATGCCATTCATGCGTATTATTGTGATGAGCAATGTGATTGGTCACAGTAATCACATAGTACAGACAGAGCCAATCACAGCTCATATGTACAATGTGATTAGCTGTGGCCAATCACATCTAATCACAATAGTAGAAACTGAATGGATAGCTTTCATTCAGTAAAAATGGTTGATTATAACTGTAAAATTCAGTTATTAGCAATCATAGTGTGAAAAAAAAAATCTTGATCACCTCCCCAGAGTAGTACAGTGTTACAATGATCCAGTGGTTCTTAACTCCTGTCCTCAGGACCGATTCACAGGCCAGGTTTGCAAGATAACTGTAATACATTACAGGCGATATCATTTGCTGCTCGCTGATTGCAGTATTAGTCTGCATCCCCACAAGGTAATACTTAACATTTGCCCTGTTATTGGGTCCTGAGGACAGGAGTTGAGAACCATTGCTCTAGACACTGTATGTAAAATAAAAATGTAATAAAATAGAATTGAAAAAAATATATATATGTATATATTTTTTTAAATAGTGTCACCAGTCAGTGTCCCTGCTTACCACCACACCAGTTGTATGATAAAGCTGTAATGCAATGGTGACAGTATGGAAAACATTTTTTAAAATTGTGAAAAAAACATTTTTTAACCACTTGTTGAAAGGTGAGCATTCACCTTTAACCACTAGTCCTGACTATTATCTAATTATCAAATAATAATTACCTTATCATCGGCCCGATTCCATTGCTCTCATAACCAAATATCTCTTATGCATAGGGGACAGCGTATATAAATAATTGACACAACACAGATTGCTTCATACACTGAGCCATAATAAACGGAACAGACAGGTTGTTAAGTATAAATGAAAGATGGGCGTCACCAACCATCTTCCACCAATAAGGGGTACATTTTCAAATGACATATTTCCTTTTAACATGCATTCAACTAATCATAGTCATTTACTAACTCTTTACATCTTTGTATCTAAGCAAACTCATTATGTCACATTAGGTCACCTAAAATTCCAGACATTATGTCACCTAAAACTAAAACTCATGACCAACAAGTAAGTTCCTTATTTCTGGTTTCGATTTCAACACACATCATTACAACTTTACAGTTGAACTTTGCCCTCAATATATGCAGCAATTTATTTTGGTGCTGATTACTTAATTTCAGTAACTCTTCAAACATTTATAATTTCACCCTCTTTTTACCAAAATCCCATTATCAAATTTTATTTTAACCCCAAACTTTTAGGCCCCTTTCACACTGGAGCGGTTTTCAGGCGGTATTGCGCTAAAAATACCGCCTGAAAACCGCCCCTAAACAGCCTCCGCTGTTTGTTCAGAGTGAAAGCCCGAGGGCTTTCACACTGAAGCGGTGCGCAGGCAGGGCGGTGAAAAAAGTCCTGCAAACCGCTTTTTTGGAGCGGGGAAGGAGCGGTGTATTCACCGCTCCTTCCCCGCTCCTGCCCATTGAAATCAATGGGACAGCGCGGCTATACCGCGGCAATACCGCGGCTATAGCCGCGCTGTACGAGGGATTTTAACCCTTTTTCGGCCACCAGCGGGGGGTAAAACCGCACCGCTAGCGGCCGAATACCGCGGCAAGAACGACGGTACAGCAGCGCTAAAAATAGCGCTGTTGTACCGCCGACGCCCCCACCGCCCCAGTGTGAAAGGGGCCTTAGGGAAATATTTTGTAATTATCAGCAACATGGGCCTAGTACCTCTACTCCCAAAATAAGAGAACACAATATCCCATGAGATATCCATCTCTGTGTGTACATTTTAAACAAACTTAGATACTTTACTAATCAAATAATACCTTGTGCATTCATTAAAATTAGATTGGCTGCAAAAATTAACTTCCTCATATTAAACTGAAGCTTCATTTTGTCTTTTGACTTTTGTAACTTGGTAAACTTAATTATTCTCAACCCTGGCTAGTTTAAATTTCTAAAACACTTCTTGTTTTTCCATACTTAAGACAGAAATTAAAAATGCGAGCATACAAACAAATATATCTTTGCAATGCAATCATATCATGCAAATACGTCCTGAAAGTTGCACACCCAAAACATTCTCCTAATTCCAGCTAACATTCTAGGATCTGGACAGTCCTTGACGATTTCACGTAATTCCTGACCATTCCTTGGTTCAAGTATACTTCATAATCTATCAAAATATGGATAAGATAAGTTCTAGACGGAGCAACAGCAAACATGGACACTTGCCAGGAATGGTATGCTCCGCCATTAATGTCCCCTTTAAACCTTGAATGTAATGTCACGTCCTGTTTTTAAGCCTATGTAATTTCTGAGTGTCTTGCCTCTGTGCTGTATGGCATCGATTTGTAGATTGAAAATTTTTATCAGACATATCGGTAGCATACTCATTTACCTCCGATAATGGATTAGCTGCAGACACAATGGGGTTGATTTACAAAGTCAAATTTACTGTGCAGTTTTGAAAGTGCAGTTGCTCCAGAGCTTAGTAAATGAGGGAGAGCTCTGCTGGCTTCCATCATCCAATCATCTGCAAACAAAAATGCATTTTTTTTTAATTTTACTTGCATGTGATTGGTTGTTCTTTGTAAAGTGAAGCTTTACCTCATTTACTAAGTTCTGGGGCAACTGCACTTGCAGAGTGCAACTGCACTTTCAACAGTGCACAGTCTATTTGCCTTTAGTAAATCAACCCCAGTGTTCCCGAGCTTCTAGATGTGAGCTCTACCTGGCCTAGGAGAACTTTTCAGCTGCAATCCCAAGACTCCCATACTCCCTGAGTTTTCTTGGCTGCTCTTTTTGATTTAATTTAACTTTCATTAATAAATAACTCTTCTCTTACTTTTCCTTCAAATCTTAACTTACATTACCCTCTACAATGTAGGGTGTTTTCATTAAAACACCTTTTAACTCACTTACTTTATCCTTACCACAATGTAGGGTGTTTTCATTAAAACACTCCCTTTCATTACACAACCCCCCAGCACACCTAACACCTTCGTTTGCAACCTTTACCATTCTATGCTTTTACCTTCAAAGAGTCATCAAAACACATTGAACATGTATTTAAACAATTAAACTTCTTGCAAGCAATTTAACCACTTGAGCCCCGGACCATTATGCTGCCTAAGGACCAGAGGTCTTTTTCCAATTTGGCACTGCGTCGCTTTAACTGCTAATTGGGCGGTCATGCAATGCTGTACCCAAACGAAATTTGCATCCTTTTCTTCCCACAAATAGAGCTTTCTTTTGATGGTATTTGATCACCTCTGCGGTTTTTATTTTTTGCGCTATAAACGGAAAAAGACCGAAAATTTTGGGAAAAAAATGATATTTTCTACTTTTTGTTATAGAAAAAATCCAATAAACTCAATTTTAGTCATACATTTAGGCCAAAATGTATTCGGCCACATGTCTTTGGTAAAAAAAATGTCAATAAGCGTATATTTATTGGTTTGCGCAAAAGTTATAGCGTCTACAAACTAGGGTACATTTTCTGGAATTTACACAGCTTTTAGTTTATGACTGCCTATGTCATTTCTTGAGGTGCTAAAATGGCAGGCCAGTACAAAACCCCCCCAAATGACCCCGTTTTGGAAAGTAGACACCCCAAGGAAATTGCTGAGAGGCATGTTGAACCCATTGAATATTTTTTTTTGTCCCAAGTAATTAAATAATGACAAAAAAAAAGAATATTTACAAAAAGTTGTCACTAAATGATATATTGCTCACACAGGCCATGGGCCTATGTGGAATTGCACCCCAAAATACATTCAGCTGCTTCTCCTGAGTATGGGGATACCACGTGTGTGGGACTTTTTGGGAGCCTAGCTGCGTACGGGACCCCGAAAACCAATCACTGCCTTCAGGATTTCTAAGGGCATACATTTTTGATTTCACTCCTCACTACCTATCACAGTTTTGAAGGCCATAAAATGCCCAGATGGCACAAAACCCCCCCAAATGACCCCATTTTGGAAAGTAGACACCCCAAGCTATTTTCTGAGAGGCATGTTGAGTCCATGGAATATTTTATTTTTTGACACAAGTTGCGGGAAAGTGACAATTTTTTTTTTTTTGCACAAAGTTGTCACTAAATGATATATTTCTCACACAGGACATGGGCATATGTGGAATTGCACCCCAAAATACATTTAGCTGCTTCTCATGAGTATGGGGATACCACATGTGTGGGACTTTTTGGGAGCCTAGCCGCATATGGGGCCCCCGAAAACCAAGCACCGCCTTCAGGATTTCTAAGGGCGTAAAGTTGTGATTTCACTCCTCACTACCTATCACAGTTTTGAAGGCCATAAAATGCCAAGATGGCACAAAACCCCCCCAAATGACCCCATTTTGGAAAGTAGACACCCCAAGCTATTTGCTGAGAGGCATGGTGAGTATTTTGCAGCTCTCATTTGTTTTTGAAAATGAAGAAAGTCAAGAAAAATGTATTTTCTTTTTCTTTTTTCAATTTTCAAAAGTTTGTGACAAAAAGTGAGGTCTGCAAAATACTCACTATACCTCTCAGCAAATAGCTTGGGGTGTCTATTTTACTGAAATGGGGTCATTTGGGGGGGGGGGTTGTGCCATCTGGGCATTCCATGGCCTCCGAAACTGTGACAGGCAGTGAAGAGTGAAATCAAAAATTTACGCCCTTAGAAAGCCTGAAGGCGGTGCTTGGTTTTCGGGGTCCCGTGCGCGGCTAGGTTCCCAAAAAGTCCCATACATGTGGTATCCCCATACTTAGGAGAAGCAACAGAATGTATTTTGGGGTGTAATTTCACATATTCCCATGGCATGTTTGAGCAATATATCATTTAGTGACAACTTTGTGCAAAAAAAAAATAAAAAATTGTCTCTTTCCCACAACTTGTGGGGGGGGGGGTTTGAACTGTCCTGGCATTTTATGCACAACATTTAGAAGCTTATGTCACACATCACCCACTCTTCTAACCACTTGAAGACAAAGCCCTTTCTGACACTTTTTGATTACATGAAAAAATTATTTTTTTTTTGCAAGAAAATTACTTTGAACCCCCAAACATTATATTATTTTTTTTAAAGCAAATGCCCTACAGATTAAAATGGTGGGTGTTTCATTTTTTTTTTTCACACGGTATTTGCGCAGCGATTTTTCAAACGCATTTTTTGGGGAAAAAACACACTTTTTTAAATTTTAATGCACTAAAACACACTATATTGCCCAAATGTTTGATGAAATAAAAAAGATGATCTTAGGCCGAGTACATGGATACCAAACATGACATGCTTTAAAATTGCGCACAAACGTGCAGTGGCGACAAAATAAATACATTTTTAAAAGCCTTTAAAAGCCTTTACAGGTTACCACTTTAGATTTACAGAGGAGGTCTACTGCTAAAATTACTGCCTTCAATCTGACCTTCGCGGTGATACCTCACATGCATGGTGCAATTGCTGTTTACATTTGACGCGAGACCGACACTTGCGTTCGCCATTGCGCGAGAGCAGGGGGCGACAGGGGTGCTTTTTTTTTTTTCTTTATTATTTTTTTGCTTTTTTATCTTATTTTTAAACTGTTCCTTTCATTTTTTTTTTTTTTTAATTTATTTTATTGTTATCTCAGGGAATGTAAATATCCCCTATGATAACAATAGGTAGTGACAGGTACTCTTTTTTAAAAAAAATTGGGCTCTATTAGACCCTAGATCTCTCCTCTGCCCTCAAAGCATCTGATCACACCAAGATCGGTGTGATAAAATGCTTTCCCAATTTCCCAATGGCGCTGTTTACATCCGGCGAAATCTAAGTCATGAAATGCTCGTAGCTTCCGGTTTCTTAGGCCATAGAGATGTTTGGAGCCATTCTGATCTCTGATCAGCTCTATGGCTGAATCACCGGCGGCATTTTCAGGTTCCCTGTTGGGACAGGAGAGCCAGAGAAAAACATGGAAGACGGTGGGGGGGGGCATTCCCTCCCACTGCTTGCAAAAGCAGTCTAGAGGCTAATTAGCCGCTAGGATTGCTTTTACATGAAAGCCGACCACTGGCTGAAAAGAATGATACCAAGATGATACCTAAACCTGCAGGCATCATTCTGGTATAACCACTCAAAGTCCAGCAACATACCAGTACGTTGCTGGTCCTTGTTGGGCATATATTGTAAACTTTTTTTCATGCAGCCTGTGGGCTGAACGAAAAAAAGATATTGATCGGTGGGTATGCCCACCATTAGAATACCTCCCTTCATCCACCCACTTCTAATGATGGGCATACATGCACCATTTATATATGCTGAAGCATGGGGGCATCCTCCCGCAAAAGGCAGGAGCAAATCGCTCCTCCACCCACTGCTGCCCCCACGCTTCGGCATATATGCTAAAGTATGTAACTGTGGTGGTGAAATCACCTCCGACAGCGTTGGAGTCACGGCTTTATATATCATGGGAGCAAACGCTGTTGCTGTCAAGATAAATAAATCCGCGCTGCAACTGAATGGCGTACCTGCTAAGCAAATGATGGTTAACAATAAAACAAAGTAACATTACAGTATAACAGTAAGACTTACCATACCTGCAAAGCAAATACAAAAAAAAACATAGTAAAAAATAAAACATTTAACGCAACCTGTGCCTAAAATATATATATGCCGAAGCATGGGGGCATCCTCCCGCAAAAGGCAGGAGCAAATCGCTCCACCCACTTCTGCCCCCACGCTTCGGCATATAAGCTGAAGTATGTAACTGTGGTGGTGAAATCACCTCCGACAGCGCTGGAGTCACGGCTTTAAATATCGTGGGAGCAAACTCTGTTGCTGTCAAGATAAATAAATCCACGCTGCAACTGAATGGCGTACCTGAAAACAATAAAATGGTTACCAACAAAACACAGTAAACAGTAAAGTATAAAAAAATTGCATATCTGAAAAGCAAACATGGTAAAACATAATAACAATAAAAGATTGCAGAATAGAATAGAGTAAAAAAGAGCAGAACAATAGAGAGAGAACAGAGAGAGAGAGAGAACAATAAAACAACAACTATTTTTGGTTTTTTTATTTTATATTTTTTTGTGTTTTTATTTTTTTTTTTTTTTTACACTTTTTTTAGTAACTTTTAACTTTTGTAACTGGTTCCAGGTTTGGGTCTCTCAAAATGCAATGGCACCTTGGGAGACCCTGTGAAAGTGTGTCCTAGTCTGTGCAGTGCTGAACCCTACGCTAATACTCAACTAGTGTATGGTAGCGTTTAAAGCATTCACCCATGCAAAGACCAGGATTGCCAGGACAGGAGGGACAATAACACCGGGTGTCACGCCTAAATCCGCGATTGCTGCAGACACGACATCTTTTTTGGGGGGCTTGTTGGGTAGGGGTACTCGGGAGGGCATAAGGAAAATGCCTCTCATGCAGCCGGCCTACTGCATTTGGTTGGGGAAGGTGAGGTAGAGCACCGTCTGGAAACAGAGGGGCTCTGACAATCTCTTCCTGGAATTTAAGGAAGGATCCAGTCCGTCCTGAAGCTCTGTATAGCACATGAGCGTTCAGCAAAGCCAATTGAAATAAATAAACAGACACTTTTTTGTACCAGCGTCTGGCCTTACGGGCAACTAGGTACGGCGCCAACAACTGGTCGTTGAGGTCCACCCCTCCCATATTAAGGTTATATTCGTGGACACAGAGGGGTTTCTCCACAACACCAGTCGTCGTAGTAATTTGGGTCGTCGTGTCTGCATGAAGGGAGGTGAGAACGAAAACATTCTTCTTATCCCTCCACTTCATAGCGAGCAAATTATTATACTTCAAGCAGGCTCTCTCCCCCAGCCTAAGACGGGACTCTACAAGCCGCTGGGGAAAGCCCCGGCGATTAGGTCGCACGGTGCCACATGCTCCAATCTGATGATCAAACTAAAAGGTGGCACGCTTGTATAATAATTGTCCACGTACAAGTGGTACCCCTTTCCGAATAAGGGTGACACCAAGTCCCACACTATCTTGCCAGCACTTCCTATGTAGTCAGGGCAGTTTGTCGGCTCTACGTGACTATCTTTGCCCTCGTAAACTATAAAACTACATGTATAGCTTGTGGCCCTGTCACAGAGCTTTACATCTTGACCCCGTATCTGGTACGCTTGCTGGGAAGGTACTGTTTGAATGACAAGCGGCCAGAAAATTTAATCAGGGACTCATCAACGCAGACAACTTGATGGGGGGTAAACAAGTCTGCAAAACCTTGGTTGAAGTGGTTTACGAGGGGCCGAATTTTGTAGAGCCGATCGTATGCAGGGTCTCCACGAGGACGACAGAGTTCATTGTCGTTGAAGTGCATGAACCGCAAAATCTGCTCGTATCGTGCCCTGGCCATGGAAGCAGAGAACAAGGGCGAATGGTAAATTGGGTCAGTGACCGCAACTTACTCTTTTTATTCAAGCCCATGAGGAGGGAAAGGCCCAGAAAGATCTTAAATTCGGAGACCGTAATTGGTTTCCAATCTCTGGCAAGGGAGGACTGGGGATTAGCGGCGATGTGTTGACCAGCGTATAAATTGCTTTGGTCCACAATAGATCTATAGAGATCTTCGGTGAAAAACAGTGAATAAAAATCCAGTGGCGTAAAGTCAACTGTTTCCACCTGAATTCCGGGTTGGCCAGTAAAAGGGGGAAGTACGGGTGCTGCAGAAGTGGTGGGTTCCCAATTCGGATTGGCGAATGCAGCAGGAAGGGCACTATGGGCACGACGGGCCTGTCTTTGTCTTCTTGGTGGCAGCGGGACACTACTAGTGCTTGCCACCTCACCAGCTTGAACTGCACTTATGGGACTCGCCACGTCACCACGTGATACTGCAGTGCTGGATGTACGACCAGGGTGTACTAGGCCGCTGGTGCTTGCCAGTTCACCAGAAGGAATAGCGGCGCTAGTACTTCTCTGCTCCATACGAGGGACCTGCGGTTCTTGCACTTCAAGGACAGAAGAAGTTCGGGGTCTGGTACGCCTGACCCTAGCAGGGACCACAACTCTGTCAAAGCTATCTGTCATGGAGCCGCTGTCCTCTACAGGATCGTATTCTGAGCCTGAACTTGACAGATGAGTGACTTCCTCTTCACTTTCTGTCATGCTCAGAAACGTGTAGGCCTCTTCACTAGTGTACCTTCGATTTGCCATTTTGGGCTCTAAATTTAGGGGTACACTAGTGAGACTCACAGGCAAAAAAACTCCTGACTGTCAGCGACTGTATCAAAACGCTACCAAAAAACTGTTAGCGATCGCAGGGATCAGGCCTGACTCTGCGAACGCTGCAGTTATGTGTGCTTAGTGTTTTGTAAGTGTCAGTTATCGATCGATACTGCACTTGGGTGGGCTGGGCAGGGCTGGGCCGAGGGGCAAAACGCAGGTGCTAGCAGGTATCTGGGCTGATCCCGCTAACACTGCGTTTTTTTGGGGGACCCTAAACTGCTGGGGAGTATAGATCTGATCGGATCAGATATCGATCTGTTCAGATACTATAGCACTAAGGGAGGTGTATGCTGTGTGCGTGGGTTTTAGCGGTACTGGCTCTAACCTGACGCTGCCTGGGGCGACGCAGACCTTATCTGACCCTAAAAACGTAATTTATATCACCGCCGGGCAATTAGGGGGTTAAACCTTTATTAGGTAATAAACGGCGGGTGCCCTAAAACTATAATAAACTATAATAAACTATAATAAACTGTAATAAACTACAAAAAACAAACTCGCTAACCAGCGTCACCCGTAACACTTATACGGTGATCGCTGGTGAAAGGGTTAACTAGGGGGCAATCAGGGGGTTAAAACCTTTAGCAGGTAGTATATGGTTGTCCCTGTCGCTATAAAACACTGACAGCGAACCTATATACTTACCTCCCTAACTAGCGTCACCTGTGTCACTAATACAGCGATCAGAAAAATTATCGCTTAGCGAAACTGGTGACGGGGGGTGATCACGGGGTTAACCTTTATTAGGGGGGGTTAGAGGGGTACCCTGGACCTAAAGGGGGGTACCCTAGACCTAAAGGGGGCTAACCTAACTGCCCTAACACTTATAACTGTCACAAACTGACACCAATAGCATTTTTTTTTTTTTGCATTGGTGTCAGAGTGACAGAGGGTACAGGGGGGTGATCGGGGGGTGAAGGGGGGTGACAAGTGTGCCTGGCGTGTTCTACTGGAAGTGTAGTGTTGTGCAGACTTACTTGATGTCTTCTCTCCTCGGCGCCGGATCGAAAAGACCGGCTCGAGGAGGGATGACATCACTTCCTTTCCCTCTGTTTACATTACAGAGGGAAAGGAAGCATTTTCATTCACCGGGAGCGATCGGGAGGGGGTGGCCAACAATGGATGGCCTCCCCCTGACCTCTCATCGGCCGGGAAGAAATGGCGACCGCCTCGGGCACCGGGGGGGTCCGATCGGACCCCCCACCCGCGGAAGGCAAATCACGTGCATGTACGTGATTTTGCCTGTCCGTGCCACCTTGCCGACGTACATCGGCGTGAGGCGGTCGTCAAGTGGTTAAGCACTTTTACTCTATAATTCTATAAACAAATATTCGTAAAGGGGAGACTTTCCCCATAAACTATTGTACTTTTACTGTACTGACTGGTCCATTAATATTCATTTTCTTTATATACTGTATATCTGTTTTATTCTCTTGAGATATTTGTTGACACTCAGTAAGAATATAAATATCAGTTTCTACCCCTGTTAGAATGCATTGGTGGCTGTGGTAACTTAAGCAAAGAAGCTTTCTCTTGTTTAACCATTAACATATCCCTTCGAATTCTCCGTGTAACTCCGGTTATAATTTTTTTGTAGAATACTTAAAGCTTTAAGTTTACATCGCATAGCCAAAATCCTTTTGTCCCATATGCACCACAGCAACATCAGTTTCCTTAATTTTCTCAGTCTTTTTAATACCTTATCTGATGACCTACCCACATTTAAGATTTTCTCCATACCTTCTTTCATACTTTAAAGAAAACTTAGCAGATTTTATAAACATACATACAAAAATACTTACCACTCTCACGATATTTGGGTGTGAGCAAGGGAAATTCCTAATTTACTTTGTCCCTATTTCTGAAAACCTAGCAAAAGCTTCAAAAGCTACCAATGGATGTGTACACTTTTCTACAGTGTTCCTGGAACGCTTAAAGCTAACCTGGGCACAACATCATAGAAGCTCCAGGCTGCTACAACAAACATGCAAGTAATCTCTACCAACCAGTAATCACAAGTTTCTAAAATGCTACCAGTAAAGTAATACTAGTTATATGCACACACTTCAAGTACTTCCAAAGCACCTGACCTGAGGCGTTTGTCCTATAAGGCTCGATTCACACCTATGCATGTTGCTTTTGAGCGTTTTTGGAGGTTTTTTTTTCATGCTTGCCACGTTTTTGAGCCGCGTTTTTGCCGCGTTTTTGCCGCGTTTTTGCCGCGATTTGCGTTTTGCGTTTTTTTTTTTTTTTTACAGTTTTTTTTACAGTCTAAAAAAAATGTAAAAAAAAGTAAAAAAAAAAAAAAAAAAAACGGCAAAAACGCACCAAAAACACACCAAAAACGCATCAAAAACACTGCAAAAACGGTGCACTTGCGTTTTTGATGCTTGTCCATTGAAAACCATTACATGCAAAACGCTGCATTTTGCATGAAAAAAAGTCCCCGACCCTTTCCAAAAACGCAAAGAAACAAAAAAGCATTGATGTGAACATGTTCCATAGGAACCCATGTTAAAAAATTCCTGTGCATTTCTGCAAAATGCAAAATGCATCAAAAAACGCGCTAGTGTGAATCGAGCCTAAGGCTCGATTCACACCTATGCATGTTGCTTTTGAGCGTTTTTGGAGGGTTTTTTTTCATGCTTGCCACGTTTTTGAGCCGCGTTTTTGCCGCGTTTTTGCCGCGTTTTTGCCGCGATTTGCGTTTTTTTTTTTTTTTGTTTTTTTTTTACAGTTTTTTTTACAGTCTAAAAAAAATGTAAAAAAAATTAAAAAAAAAAAAACAAACGGCAAAAACGCACCAAAAACGCACCAAAAACGCTGCAAAAACGCTGCAAAAACGCTGCAAAAACGGTGCACTTGCGTTTTTGATGCTTGTCCATTGAAATCCATTACATGCAAAACGCTGCATTTTGCATGAAAAAAAGTCCCCGACCCTTTCCAAAAACGCAAAGAAACAAAAAAGCATTGATGTGAACATGTTCCATAGGAACCCATGTTAAAAAATTCCCGTGCATTTCTGCAAAATGCAAAATGCATCAAAAAACGCGCTAGTGTGAATCGAGCCTTAGGGTGGGCAACCCAGGTGAAACTTAGGAATTAACCAATTCTGTCACCAAAGCGGCCTGCACCCTCCCCAACAAAAATACTCAAGAAAAAAACAATTCTCCTCTATTAATTTAAGTCCCTATCAAATTTAATCTATACTAAAAAATGTATCTAATTACCTGAGTATTTAAAATTCTGACAACACTGAAAGGTGCGCCTTCACCTTTAACCACTAGTCCTGACTATTATCTAATTATCAAATAATAATTACCTTATCATCGCCTGATTCCGTTGCTCTCATACCCAAATATCTCTATGCATAGGGGACAGCGTATATAAATAATAGACACAACACAGATTGCTTCATACACTGTTCCAATTTAATATGGCTCAGACAGGATGTTAAGTATAAATGAAAGATGGGCGTCACCAACAATCTTACACTAATAAGGGGTACATGTTCAAATGACAAATTTCCTTTTAACATGCATTCAACCAATCATAGTCATTTACTAACTCTTTACATCTTTGTATCTAACCAAACTCATTATGTCACCTAAAAACTCCAGACATTATGTCACCTAAAACTAAAACTCATGACCAACACGTAAGTTCCTTATTTCTGCTTTCGAATTCAACACAAGCTCACTTCTTAACCACTTCAGCCCCAGAAGGTTTTACCCCCTTCCTGACCAGAGCACTTTTTACATTTTGGCACTGCGTCGCTTTAACTGGTAAATTGCGCGGTCATGCAATGCCGTACCCAAACGAAATTTGCGTCTTTTTTTCCCACAAATAGAGCTTTCTTTTGGTGCTATTTGATCACCTCTGTGGTTTTCATTTTTTGCTTTATAAACAAAAAAAGAGCATCAGTTTTGAAAAAAAAACAATATTTTTAAATTTTTTCTATAATAAATATCTCCAAAAATGTTTTTTAAAAAAAATGTCTTTATCAGTTTAGGCCAATATATATTCTTCTACATATTTTTGGTAAAAAAATCACAATAAGCATATATTGATTGATTTGCGCAAACGTTATAGCGTCTACAAACTATGGGAAAGATTTATGGCATTTTTATTATTATTAATTTTTTTACTAGTAATGGCGGTGATCTGTGATTTTTAGCGGTATTGTGTCAAAAGTGTCTGATCTGTCTGTCGCATTTTTTGGACCATTGACATTTATACAGCGATCAGTGCTATAAAAATGCACTGATTACTGTATAAATGTCACTGGTAGGGAAGGGGTTAACACTAGGGGGCGATCAAGGGGTTAAATGTGTGTTCCCTCAGTGTGTTCTAACTGTATGGGGATAGGACTGAGTAGGAGAGGAGACATTTTGCTGTTCCTACTTACTAGGAACAAACGAGATGTCTCCTCTCCTCTTACAAAACAAGGATTTGTGTATTTACACACACATATCCCAGTGCTTGCGCTCGTGAATGCTCTTAAAGGAAACCCCGTATGGGTACGGGGTTTCTCGCAGGGGTGCCATTCTGCCCCCGTAAATAGACGTGAGCCGGTCGGGAACCGGTTACACAATAATATATATTTACTTGATCAGTAAAATGATAAACTTAAAGGAGCAGTTGATCCTTAGATTACAAAACACAAGGGGGGCTTTCTTACATGACTTTCACTTGCCAAGCAGCTGCCGTCGTTCTACGGCGGCAGGTCCGCTCTACTGCGTGAATCGCCGTACCTGTGGCTCGCGGAAGCGCAGTTGCAGGTGGGCGCGCGCCATCTGCGGCGCGCTCTCGCTTCTGCTGCACACTGCGGGAGCGTGCCCGCAAGTCGGGCGAACTCTATGTCTGCCAGGGACCCGCGATCGCCTAGTACAGAGGCAGAATGGGAATCTGCCAGTGTAAACAAGCGGATCCCCATTTTGACAGGGGACATGACAGAGATTTTCTGTTCCCAGTGATTGAGTGATTGGGAACAGTGATCTCTGTCATGTCCAAGTGAGCTCATCCCACTACAGTTAGAACACACCTAGGGAACACACTTAACCCCTTGATCGCCCCCTAGTGTTAACCCCTTCCCTGCCAATGTCATTTTTACATTGATCAGTGCATTTTTATAGCACTGATCAATGTAATAATGTCACTGGTCAAAAAAAGTGTCATTTGGGGTCAGATTTTAACTTTTGCGCAAACCAATCAATATACGCCTATTGCAATTTTTTTAACCAAAAATATGTAGAAGAATATATATTGGCCCAAACTGATGAATAAATTTGTTTATATATTTTGTTTGGATATTTATTATAGCAAAAAGTAAAACATTTTTTTTTTTTCAATATTGTCGCTCTTTGTTTGTTTATAGCGAAAAAAAAGGTGATCAAATACCACCAAAAGAAAGCTTTATTTGTGGGAAAAAAAGGACGTCAATTTTGTTTGGGTACAGCATCGAACAACCGCGCAATTGTCAGTTAAAGCGACACAGTGCCGTATCGCAAAAAATGGCCTGGTCATTAAGGGGGCAAATCCTACCGGTCCTTAAGTGGTTAATTTCTTCATTTTCCAAAAAATTGTTACCAAAATGACAACTTCAAAAAACTCTTCATGCTTCTTACTATATACCTTGGACAGTCTACTTTCCAAAAATGGGTCATTTGGGTTATATCTGTACTGTCCTGGCATTTTCGGGCCTCTAGAAATTAAATAGGCTGTCAGTACATCAGGATTGATACATTTTCAGATCTATACCATAGTTTGTGGACTCTATAACTTTCCTACAGGCTAAATAATCTACAGTGATTTGGGTTATTTTCACCAAAGAAACATAGCAGAATACAGTTTGGCCTAAATTTATGAAGAATGATTATTTATTTGCAAAATTTTATAACAGAAACAAAGAAAAACACAGTTTTTCAAAAGTTTCAGCCTTTTTTTCATTTATTAAACAAAAAATAAAAGATAAAAAACCCAGTGGTGATACTACTCTATGATACTACTCTAAGAAAGCTCTATTTGTTTGAAAAAAATGATAAAAATTCATATGGGTACAGTGTTGCATGACCGCACAATTGTCATTCAATTTGTGACAGCTCTAAAAAGCTGAAAATTGGCCTGGGCAGGAAGGGGAAAAAAGTGCCCGGTATTGAAGTAGTTAAATATTCTTGATGTAAGATTAGCAATTTGTTGTCACATGGGTGCCATGTAGATTGTAGGACATTAAACGTAACATGTTTCATATAGGAATTACTTGTATTGCCCCATAAATACCAATTTTGTTTCATGATACAATGGAGAATCAGAGCTGGAAAATAAATGTTAGAATCTGATTGGTGAGTAAGGGGCAATACAATCAGGTTATATTTAAGAATTGTTGATAAATAAGGCCCACCATGTCATGGGTGGGATGGTACACCGATATGGTAAAGCATACTTTGATCAAGTCATGCATGAAAAGTTTGTCATAAACTATACCCAAGATTTGCATATCTATAAAGTTGTATGATTATATAAATCAGTATAAAAACAGGATTTTACTCCTGTTAGTGCTAAATATTTTTTTTATTATTTATTTTATGTATATTTAAATATAATTATATTATGTATAATGTTTTATTTTTTCCTTTTTTTCAGTTAATTTATTTCATTGTGTGATATATAGTAAGAGTCTTCTAGGGGTAGTATACAAAATTAGAATTATTAAGTCTCATTCCTGGGCTCTCTGTTTCTCTTAGATTGCCATTTATCAGCAATGACTAAACATGTTATATTTCTTCACTTTTACCTTCTGCTTTATCAACAGTTCCAGAAACCTCAAGAGCATTATCCGCCATTCCGATTTGGAACGGTCCCAAATGGGAGCACAGAGCGTAATATCCGTGCCAACTATCCTGACATGCATAGTTATATGGTGCGCTACAATCAGCGATCGGTGGAGGATGCTCTTGCCAGCTTAAAGGCTGGGTGAGTACTACGATAGGACCCATACCGAAGACCTTGATTGGCTGCATAAAAGCCTTGGCCAATATAATATAGAATTATGTGAAATATGAAATATTTTCACTGTTATTTTAATTGTATTTCCTGATGTTTTCTAGAACCTATGACAATGTAAATGCTTCACATACATGTGGAATATGAAATGATATAATAATAAAATCTGAAACACTATTAATAACCCATAAATATATTTACTAAATGACAAATTCTAAGGAACCATCTTTCCATCACCTGCCCAACTGTACAATTAAACCACATATTGTTTAATACAGGGTTCTTCAAACTATGGCCTAGGAGCCAAATGCAGCCCACTACAAGATTTTTACAGCCCAGATCTGATCTTTAGATCAGTTTTGCCAACCTCCTGAAGTGAAATGTACTGACAAATTTACTGACAAGATGCCCAAAATTTACAAACAGCACCAATTTTGTACTGACATAAATCATGAAATTTAATGACAGAGCCATATTTTTTAATGACACTCCAAAAAAGTACATAAAATGGCCGTTTTAAGCGCAAATATCATAAGTTAAACCGCTTGCCGACCAGCCGCCGCAGTTATGCTACGGCAGGTTGGCTTGGCTTCACGAATCGCCGTAGGTTTACGTAGGACTCGTACATGACTTTCTGTGGGCGCACAAGCTGATTGGCCAGCGGGGGAGCCAATTAGTGGGTCCGCCGGCCCCCCAGGGAACGTTCCCCACAGAGACAGAACGGGGATCTGCCGAAGTAAACAAGGCAGATCTCTGTTCTGTTAGGGGATGAACCAGAGATCCTGCCTTCTGCTATGCAAGAAGATGAATCTGTGGGTTGTCCCAGGCGGCCCATCCCCCATACAGTTAGTAAACACAACCAGGGAACACATTTAACCCCTTGATGGCCCCTGATGTTAACTCCTTCCCTGCCAGTGTCATTAGTGCAATGTCAGTGCATATTTTTAGCACTGATCACAGTAATATTGTCACTGGTTCCCAAAAAAGTGTAAAAAATGTCAGTTAGGTGTCTGATCTGTCTGCCGCAATGTCGCAGTCCCGCTAAAAATCGCAGATCACCGCCATTACTAGTAAAAAACATTATACAAATGCCATAAATCTATCCCCTATTTTGTAGATGCTATAACTTTTGCGCAAACAAATCAATATACGCTTATTGGGGGGGTTTTTTTACCAAATAATATGTAGCAGAATACAAATTAGCCTAAATTGATGAATAATTTTTTTACATCTTTTTTTATTGGGTATGGTTTTTAGCAGAAAAGAAAAAAAAATTTTTTTTTCAAAATTGTCGGTCATATTTTTGTTTATAGCACAAAAAAATTAAAAACCGCAGGGGTGATCAAATACCACCAAAAGAAAGCTCTATTTGTGTGAAAAAAGTACATTAATTTTATTTGGGTATAGCATCGCACGACCGCACAATTGTCAGTTAAAGTAATGCAGTGCCGTATCGCAAAAAATGGCCTGGTCGTTAAGGGGTTAAATCCTTTCGGGGCTGAAGTGGTTAAGCTATAAACATATGCCTAGTGCTATTAGCAATGTGTTTAAGTTATAAGGGAAGTCAAAAGCCATATTTCTCCATTTCCATGAAGGTCAGGTTAATATTACCCAGCACAGAGTTACATCAAAGTAGGATTCACCCCTACAGTGCAAGGGGAACTTTGATGTAAAAGAGATAGCTGCAGATCATGATGTAAGGGGGAATGCTGCAGACTTTGGTGACCAGAGACCATCTTATATCAGAGTTCCCCTTTATACCAGAGTCCCCTCTTGTATCAGAATCCACAGAGTTCCCACTTACATCAGGGTCTGCAATATTTCCCTTTACAATAGATTCCACCTTGCAATGTAAGGGGAAATCCTGCATATTCTGACGTAAAGGGGAACACCGGGAACGCTGATGTGGGCCTGAGGCGTGGGGACTCTGGTGACCACAAACCATCTTCCACAGAGTGGGGGTCATTGATATAAGGATGAACCTTTATATCAGTGCCCCTCCCCCCCTTGCCTTACTGTATTCTCTCCCCTCATATCAGTGACCCTCCCCTCAGACTAGCCTGGCGGTGCTGTCACTGACTTCTTCTCAGGTGCACTGTGCAGGGCTCAGTCAGAAGGTCCTCTCCAGGCTCCAGCTTAGCGACCCTGTTTTCATCCTATATTCTCTTTTTTCCACAGTCAACACACGTCTGATTTCTCCCGTGACCCCAGTCCCAGCGCCGGTGCTCCCGCTCTTAACTCCTTTCCAGGCTCCCCCCTCACCACATGATACAAGAGATGGTTAGAGATTGTTGACATGATACAAGAGATGGTTAGAGGCTGCGGACAGGATAAAGGAGATGGTTAGAGATTGTGAACATGATACAAGAGATGGTTAGAGACTATGGAGGACAGGATACAAGAGATGATTAGAGATTGCGGACATGAGAGGGGGTGATGGAGCCAGGTGGTGGGGGTGGATGGAGAAGGGGGGACAGAGCTGGGAGGAGGGGGAGGTGAAGGTAAGGATAGAGCCAGGTAGACAGAAGAGAGGGGGGATGCAGCCAGGTGGAGGGGAGGACAAAACCGGGTGGACAGAAGAGAGGGGGGATGCAACCAGGTGGAGGGGAGGACAAAACCAGGTGGACAGAAGAGAGGGGCGAATGCAGACAGGTGGAGGGGATGGATGGAAGAGAAGGGGGAACAGAGCTGGGAGGAGGGGCAGAGGGAGCCTGATGAACAGAAGAGAAGGGGGGACAGAGTCAGATGGAGGGGTCACACTCCAGTGATAAGGTCATCCCAGACCTTAAATTTAGCCTGTAAATGGGCTAAATTTACGGATTGTTCGTAAATTTATGGACGATTGGCAACCCTACTTCAGATCAGCATACAGTCTTAAATTCTTCCCAATATCCACAACTTCCCCTCTGGTCTTCAGCGCAGCTTCCCCTGGCTGCTCTGTCATTGTTCTGTCATTGGTTTCTAGGACCACTGGTGCCAGTACCTGGATCACCTGCTGGTGGGACTGTGCTTCCCAGAGTGGATAGTTGTAGTTTCTCTGTCCAACAGCAGGTGTCTCCCAGCAGCCAGCAGGTCGCAGTAATCAATTTCCACCTAATGCTGGCTGCTGGGAGGGTATTTAGAACCTCCCCTTCTAGTGCCTTCCAGTGTTTTACTCTATTTTACTATTACTATACCTTTTCTCTCTCCATTCTTTGAGAGCTGCCATCACAAACCGTGGCTGGTGTACACACTGCTATGCTAAACTTGCATTGACTGCAGTGTTACTGGAAACAAAGAATGAGAACAAGGAAGGTATCTACCCCTACATATCTGTTCAATTCAGTAGTTGCAGTGTCAAGAGCCATAAACTATTTCTCAACTGCACTCATACAGTATACTCTATAGAGAATCAGATCACTAACTGCTTGAAACAGACAACCCCTGCATGGTTTAGCTAAGACTATCCCTAAATACCATGTTATTCCAGCTATGGAATGTAGAATGTATCTAGAGGGCCTTCCTGGCCTCCACATTTTTGCAGTGTACCTGAGCTCATGCAGGGGAATTTTGCTTCTGGCTGTTTGTGATCTGTCTCTGCCAGATTACATGACTGCAGCCTAGAGCCATCATTTTTAACTGAATGTAAACAAAGCAGTTCTGGCCCAAGACGGTTATGATAACTCTCAAAGCTTAGGGAAAGAAAAGGGAAGGGATAAGGTTTTGTTTACACTGGTGGCAGAGGGGTAGCAAAGTCGGTTGAGTTGCAGTTTTTTAGCCCCCAATCGCCCACCTTAACCCAACATGATGGCTGGAAGGGGTGGTACAATAATTGTACCACAGGTACACTATATTCTCAAAAGTATTGGGACACCTGCCTTTACACGCACATGAACTTTAATGGCATCCCAGTCTTAGTCTGTAGGGTTCAATATTGAGTTGGCCCACCCTTTACAGCTATAACCACTTCAACTCTTCTGGGAAAGCTGTCCACAAGGTTTAGGAATGTGTCTATGGGAATATTAAAGACATGGATGAGTGAGTTTGGGGTGGTGGAATTTGACTGGTCTGCACAGAGCACTGACCTCAACCCGGTAGAACACCTTTGGGATGAATTAGAGCGAAAACTATGAGCCAGGCCTTCTCATCCACATCAGTGCTTGACCTCACAAATGCGCTTCTGGAAGTATGGTCAAACATTTCCATAGACACACTGCTAAACCTTGTGGACAGCCTTCCCAGAAGAGTTGAAGCTGTTATAGCTGCAAAGGGTGGGCCAACTCAATATTGAACCTTACGGACTAAGACTGGGATGCCATTAAAGTTCATGTGTGTGTAAAGGCAGGTGTCCCGATACTTTTGACATCATAGTGTATAGTGAATCGGACCATACCTCAAGTCAATAAGGCCATGCTGCAACCACATATAACATGGCAGGCTTTCATTGAACTTGTCGACCAGCGCACGCCGATATACGTCCTAACTCTGCCATAACCCCAGTATCCTTGTATTCGGCGTCGGCTACAAGATAAAAGTGCTCTCTGCGGCGGATTCGCCGTGAGATCACTTTTATAGGCAGCGGGAGAGGGCCCCCCCTCCCGCCACGCTCTGGTGCCCTCGCCACTTAAGGGAGCCGTCGGGAGCGGCAGAGGCGATCAGGTCCTTTTCCTGGCTGGGTATGGAGACGAGTGAGGGGAAGATGACCCCCACCCGTCTCCATGACATTGCAGGGCAGAAGCGACATCAAAACTTCACTTCCGCCCATAGCTCTTAAGGGGCCATTTTTTTTAAATCATTTTTTTAAATGACAATTTTTTTTTTTATCATTGCATTTTTTTGTAAATATGAGATCTGAGGTCTTTTTGACCCCAGATCTCATATTTAAGAGGTCCTGTCATGCTTTTTTTCTATTATAAGAGATGTTTACATTCCTTGTAATAGGAATAAAAGTGACAATTAAATTTTTTTGAAAAAACTGTGTAAAAATAAAAGGTAAAATACATAAGAAAATGTTTTTTTTTTTTAAACGTGTCCTGCCCTAACGAGCTCATGTGCAGAAGCAAACGCATACGTGAGTAGCTCCCGCATATGAAAACTGTATTCTAACCACACATGTGAGGTATCGGCCCGATTGGTAGAGCGAGAGCAATAATTCTAGCTCTAGACCTCCTCTGTAACTCAAAACATGCAACCTGTAGAAATTTTTAAACGTAGCCTATGGAGATTTTTAAGGGTAAAAATTTGTCGTCATTCCACGAGCGGGCGCAATTTTGAAGCATGTTGGGTATTAATTTACTCGGCGTAACATTATCTTTCACAATATAAAAAAAATTGGGCTAACTTTACTGTTGTCTTATTTTTTAATTCAAAAAATGTTATCTTTTCCAAAAAAAGTGCGCTTGTAAGACCGCTGCGCAAATACGGTGTGACAGAAAGTATTGCAACGACCGCCATTTTATTCTCTAGGGTGTTAGAAAAAAAAATGTATAATGTTTGGAGGTTATAAGTAATTTTCTAGCAAAAAAAAAAAATGTAACTTGTAAACAACAAATCTCAGAAAGAGGCTTGGTCCTTAAGCGGTTAAAACAACTGTCCAGGAGGCAACATATTGCTCCGAGCTGCCTGTCTAAAAAAGCAATCCACCTCAGATTGTATTGCAAAGGGGACTGCCAGTATAATGAGGCCTATTGTAATTGTTATATTAGTAAGGCTGCTTGGTTTCCCTAATAAAGCTATTAAATGTGCGAAGCTATCATTTAACTGTGTTTATATATTAAAATACAGTACATAGCCTCCCAGCATGATAAGTGTGCAGCTCACAATTTTACTTACTAAATTATTATTGCATAGATTATTATGCTTATTATACTCTAATGAAAGGCTTTATATTTTTGTAGGAAGCAAAGCAGACTTAACATTTGATATAAATGGTGGACCATTACTACTTACATTTTAGCTTTCTTTCGAAAATGTGCAGAGCAGTCATCTTTGCCTTTCTTCTTCTCTTTTTATCTTATGGTAGAAAGTTGGATGCCTTTATCTACGATGCAGCAGTGCTAAATTACATGGCAGGAAAGGACGAAGGCTGTAAACTGGTAACCATTGGAAGTGGCAAAGTCTTTGCTACAACAGGCTATGGTATTGCTCTGCAGAAGAACTCACGTTGGAAGCGTCCCATTGATCTTGCACTGCTGCAGTTTCTAGGAGATGGTGAGTATTTTGCAAAAAGTGGGTTCTAGAACAAAGCATAGGGGGCCAGAAGGTGTGCTTTGCTGATCCCACAATCTGGGGCACACAAAAGAAAGTCATTTTTTTTAAATAAAACGTTATCCTTGTACCTATAAGCAGTGCTGCCTATGGCATTACATAAAGTGATCGTAAACCCTTCCATATACCCTGTGAAGGGACTATCCTAAGTGACACACAGAGAATAAATAAATCCTCCTACATAAGTTGTATCTGTCTATTTGCAGTCTTCTCTTCTCTACATCTGTTCAAAGTGATGAATTATAATGCTTGCATGAGAGTTCAGAAAAAAGGGGGCGGCGAGCTGAAGTTACACTGTACAGTAAGGAGAGGTCTGAGAGCTGATTGGAGGGAAGAGGCACACCCCCTTCACACAGCACACAGGAGCACACAGGAACCTCCAGCAGATTGACAACCTCAGCTCTGTTCCTGTCACCTTTTTTCTCTTGGTGTCAGGAAATATTGTCAGAAGTGTTTCATGCTGATAGCAGAGGAATGAAGCAGCAGGCAGAAATTACACGTAGTGCTTTTAACTGAGACAAGTACACACTATAGAGGGATATGCTTTGTTCATATTTCATGTCTGAGGTTTAAAACCACTTTAAAGCTCAACTTTAACCAGAATGTATCTTAGATTTCAGTGGATTGAGGAAGAGTTGAAGCTTCTGTCAGGTTCTTATTGTGTCCCTCTCAAGGTGAAGAGATTCCTCCCCAACTTTATATCCGCATTAAACCAAGGCTAACAAAATGACTTACAACCATACAGTTGTTTAAACCTCTCCTAGTCTTCTAAATAAATGTGTCTTTGCTGCTGATACTTCTTCATTAAAAGCCTAACAGAGGTACCAACTGTTCAGTATTCTATTCACAACTTAAAAAATATTGTGTGATTTAAGTCTGGCTTTGAAGCTGACCTCCAGGAAGATATAAAAATTCTATTAATTATGTTATGAGTTCTTTAAAATAATCATGCAGCTAGTGTATGTCTGACTTTGTAAGTTGATATCAGCCTGCTGTAATCCACTGTAAAGCAGCCATGAGGGTGGCAGAAGGAAGGCCAGTGCTAGGAGCAGGCACATCTGCTGAGTGTTAAGATGCTGACAGCAGAAGAGTGCAAAGGTGGCAGAGCCAGCAGGGCTGGCAGGGCCGGCACTATAGCAGCCGGGAGTGTGTGTACTTTAGTAAAGCCGACTGGCGACTTTCATGTGGAAGTGATACAAGTGGCTGCGAAATTGCCTATCACTTCCACTGTCATGATGTGCTGCCCCTCCCCCCCCCCCCCCCGCCATGTTCACCGGGCTCCGCTGTCCCACCTGCGGGCCCCGGTGTTGTCATGGCAGGTGTCGCTGGGCAAAATGCACCTTCGCCTAAGTAGACAAAAATCCTTGCTCAGGCCCTGTGTGCAGTCATCCTTTGTATTTAGCTGTTTGTCTGGAACTCAGCTTCAAAAAGCCTGGGAGAAGTTAGAGGATACAAGGCATGGTAAGTGTCTAATTTATTGCTGTCTCTACGGGATGTTGCCTGAAACATTATCATTTTTAGAAAAAGCCTGGCTGGTGGCTTCTCCTCCTCTCCCTCCCGCAGGCATTCAGTGGCTGGAGGAGGGAAATGGAGAGGATCGGTATCTCTATATGCTGCCCCTCCTATCCAGGTCCTGCTGCCCCGCTGTGATCTTCTGGCCCTGCTGTTTCCTCTCTCCCGGCCCTGCTGTCCTCTCTCCTGCCCTGCTTTGATGTCTCAGATTCGCTGTGCCCTCTCCATGTCCCCCCTTCTCTGCCAGATTCCCTCTTCTCCTGCTGGCTGCTGTGAAAAATCTGTCAGGATGGAGAGCAGGGAGGGGGCCGGTAAATGTGTTCCTTGTATTTGTTTGTTTTTTGTTTTTTTATTCATAACTGAAGTGTAGTAAACTGTGTTTACTATGCCTCAGTTTATGAATAAATGGGAAGCGTCAGTACAGAGTTATTCCTGTTCATTCAATCTGTGCTGCTGAGGTCTGTTTAGACCCCTGATATTTCACCAAAGCCCCCCAACGGGGTCCTAAAAAAATAATACATTTTGTTTAAAAAAAAAAAATAAATAAAATGTAAAAAAATAAAATAACAAAAATAAACAACTGCTGACATCAGTGGAATGAACCAGGCTAAATATAACTAAAAGACATTGCGAAACCAGTAGTTTTCATTATTTGTAATTTGATTAAATATTAAGTATAAGTATAATAATAATAATAATAATAAAGAAAACATAACCACCGCGCGCTGCAGGATTGAATGATCTTACCTGGAGAAATGTATTAATTTTTTTAATTAAATGTATTAATTTTTTTTTTTTTTGGGGGGGGGGTGCAAGTAGCTGGTCTTGCCTAGGGTGCAAGATAGTCTAACACCGGCCCTGTGTACAGCTACATCTTATAATTGCTCTCTCTGGGCAGCTGTAGGCAGCACCTAAGAAAAGTTTTTTTTTATGGAAGTTCGGATGCTGTACCGCCCTCATACGGTCATTTGCATGAGCCCTAGAAATTCTCTGAAATATATACTGTAACTAATAAACTTCCCACAATGCTGTGTACAGAAAGCAATCTAATGCCGCGTACACACGATCGGACTTTCTGCCAACAAAACTGTGAATTTTTTTCCGAATAATGTTGGCTCAAACTTGTCTTGCATACACACGGTCACACAAATGTTGGCCCAAAATTCCAAATGTGGGAACGCGGTGACGTACAACATGTACGACGAGCCGAGAAAAAGAAAGTTCAATAGCCAGTGTGGCTCCTTCTGCTTGATTCCGAGCATGAGTGAACTTTTGTGCGACGGACTTGTGTACACACGCTTGGACTTTCCGACAACAAAGTGAAGTTGGCTGAAAATTTGAGAACCTGCTAGCAAACATTTGTGGGCGGAAATTCCAACAGCAAATATTCGATGGAGCATACACACGGTCAGACTTTCCGACAACAAGCTCGCATCAAACATTTCCCGTCGGAAATTCCGACCGTGTGTACGCGGCATTAAACTAGAGGGTAATGTCCAGGCCAAGCTCTGTTGGATTGCACAAAGTAGACAATCTAATTTTCATGCACTGGGAGCTGAAGGAGGGAAGTTTAGGCAACGTATAGGAGAAGAAAAGCACAAGAAGAACCTCAGTAGTGTTCATTCATAGCCCTGTGGGCAAACAGGTGACACAGGAAGCTGCAAACCAGCAAAAATGAATAGTGTGTTCACCAGCTTGGGTGTTTACATTCTGTAGAAGAGCAATGGAGCCACCCTTATACAACAAACATGCAAATTAGCTGTTTTAAGGCAACATCCTACCGTGTGTACGCTCCATTGGACAAACTTTTTCGGTTTTCATCGGACAAATGTTGGCTATGCAAACTTTCCGGCAACAAAAGTCCTATGGTGCAAAATCCCATCGTGTGTACACAAGTTCATAGGACTTTAGTCCAAAGTACAAACACGCATGCTCAGAACCAATGCAAAGATCAGAGAACAATACAGAAGTTGACCAAAGGGTGGCGGTAAAGAGCTGAAAAACCACGTGATTTGGTGAAAGTTGGCTGAAAAAGTCCTGCCGTGTGTATGCTTAATTAGTTTATGGCCAACGCCCTTTGTACAAAGTCCGATCGTGTGTATGAGGCTTTAGATAGACTAGCAGATTTAGATGGACTTGACTAACAAATTAAAGCTGAATTCCAACTATCGCATTTTTAGCAGTCACAGCAATATTTTTTTTTTCCTTTGGGATAAAGGTTCTACATAAGAGAAAAAATGCTGATCATTGTAAGCACGCTTGGCAGTTTCAAATGGTTTGGCTCAACCCCCATGCAAAGTGCATGCAATGGGCCCTCATACTTTACCCTCCTCACATTAAACTGCAGTGCATAGATGTGAACCAGACAAATAGAAAAAATGGGATTTCTACTTAAAATGCATTTTGGTGCGGTAAAAATTACATGTTTTACAGCAGAAGAGCAGAGAGTGTGAATAGGCCCTTAGACTGTCTGTATACCCACACTGACTCTGTAATATTTATGCTAAAAGATGTCCTTTAACTGACATAGGTTTGATCAGTTTAGCTAAAACCACTTTAACTGCAAGAACCTTCTGTGCCATAATGTGGTATTCAGTGCAATAAAATGCATTCCATCTGCAGAAAACGTCTCCATTTCTATGCAGAGCAGAGCAGACATGAGAAAATGAAATGAGAGCACAATAAAATGGCTGCACAGCTTTGTCCATAGAATTAGAATTCCTTGTAAATCATACATACGTTTCAAAGTTCTGGCCATCAATCACAAACATAGAGTGGAATCAATTTATATAGAGCAGAAAGCACTCACCAAACTTTATTTCACTACTGCCATTTGTAGGAGCCTTTGACAAATGGCAGTCAATTAAGTTTAGGCAAACATCATGCATAAAGCTGAATATAAAATCTTCTTGTACATTCAGTAATGTGCTGATTCTCAGGACCGTAAACCAAAATTCTAATGCTTATGATCAGCAGGAAAGAAATCTTCTTACCATTAGGTTAAAGGTAATGGTCCATTAGAGAAAAAAGAGGAAAATGTTTCTGCCAAGTTGTTGTCCAGGTTGATGTTAAAGTGGTTGTAAGCTCTGTTACACCACTTGTACTTACAGGCAAGCCTATAATAAGGCTTACCTGTAGGTACTAATAATATCTCCTACACTTGCACAGTTTTGGAAACATTCAGAGTGCATGCAACCGATGACAAGAACAGTGCCAGACCTTCAGAGCCCGTGCTGGAAATGGCGGCTCTTGTGCACATGTGCAGGAGTGACATCATTGCGCCACCGACCACTCATGTAGCCAGAGGCCGCAGACCTGTAAGGAAGAACAGGTGAAGATGTCAGCTGTGTCAGCGCTGAGATTGCGGCGCTGTAGGGCTTCGTTCTAGGGTAAGTTTCTCATAATATGCTAGTATGCGATGCATAATAGCACATTATGACATTGCCTTGGATTTTTATTTTTACCACCAGCAGTTTACAACTGCTTTAACTACTTGCCAACCAGCTGGCATCATTGTACTGCGGCAGGTCGGCTCGTTCCTGCGAATTGCCCTCATTATACGTCAGCTCAGGAACTCTAGTTTGTGGGTGGGGAGCCAATCAGCGGGTAGGGTGGACTCAATGTCCGCCGGCCACCCGCGACCGTTCCCCACAGTGACAGAACGGGTATCTGCCTGTGTAAACCTCCGTTCCGACAGGGGAGATCACACATGCAGGAAGACTGATCTGTGTGTTTCCCCAGGCATCTCCCATACAGTTAGAACACACCTGCAGGGAACACATTTAACCCCTTTGATCGCCCCCTAGTGTTAACCCCTTGCCTGCCAGTATTATTAGTACAAAAACAGTGCATATTTTTAGCACTGATCACTGTAATAATGTCACTGGTTCCCAAAAAAGTGTCAAAAATGTCAGTTAAGTGTCCAATCTGTCTGCCGCAATGTCACAGTCCTGCTAAAAATTGCAGATCATCGCCATTACTAGTAAAAAAAAGAATAATAAAAATGCAATAAATATATCCCCTATTTTAATAGATACAGAGAGGTTTTTTTGGGGGGATTTTTAAGGTGCCAGCAGACACTGAAAACAAGAATATATATATACAGTATATATATAAATATAAATATATATATATATATATATATATATATATATATATATATATATATATATATATAAATTGTTTTATTTTAATAGTACAAAAATAGGTTATTTAAAAGTTTGTTAATATACAAACATGAACATCAAATACAACTTGTCTTATGGTGTGCAGTCAAGGAGGAAGTGATCTTGTCACGTAAGGGGTGACAATTAGGTGGTTATCCCAACATGTTTTCGCCACCGTGGGCTTCCTCGGGGGATATAATTGTGACAAAAAGTATATCACTACATAGAAAATGAAACATATTTTAAGACAACTGTAATAACAATTCATAACAAATATGAAACAGAATTTTAAATATTAGTTGCCATGTTCATGTCCATGTTTTGGCCATGAGCCAATGATGATGTAATTGACACCAGGGGGCGAACACAGCGTCCGCATGAGGGCCGAATGATTCAGACTGGAATATAATAGTACTCCACTAGTTGTCTATCAACAACCGAGGGATTTGAAAAGCATGAAGGGAAAGTGGGAGTGAAAGGAGGGTGGGACCACACACTGGAGTGACACACCAAGCACAATATAGCATACTCACAGCACAAGTTGTTGATATACATGTAAGGCAAGGTTGCCTTGATGGAGTAATAATACTGGTTGTTAGAATAAAGTCAAGCAGAGGGGCTGAAAATATATTAAGGAATATACAATAAGAATGAGCAAGGTGCGACTCAAGATTATTAGATGTCATTGAGAAAACAGATAAAAACGTAGGTAATGATCAATAGGCTATACAACACATGAATACAGTAAAATACAAAAGAGAGCAGCGCCATCTAAGTGCAGCAATGTTAAAACATTTTAATATAGGACAGACAATTTGGAAAGCACAAGATCATAGAGATCACAGTGCATGTTGGACGGTATAAGAGGTATAAGAGGTTCATCCACTCCTGGGGGAAGGCAGTAGGCTCGCTGATGGAGAGGCAGCTGCGCTGGTGGCTTCCAGTGCTTCCTGGTTCTCAGAATTGGCTCAGGGGCGATTGGACACATCTTTTCTGGATGGTGAGGGAGTGGGGAGGAGTGCACATTTGGAGCATACGTGCTCCTTCATGATGCCTGATGAAGGAGCACGCATGCTCCTTATAATAGTGTTTGTGGTTTTTATTATTTGCACTATAAAAAAAAAAGACCGAGTTGATCAAATACCACCAAAAGAAAGCTCTATTTGTGGGGAAAAAAGGAAGTCAATTTTGTTTGGGTACAGCGACGCAAACCACGCAATTGTCAGTTAAAGCGACGCAGTGCCATATCGCAAAAAATGGCCTGGTCATTAAGCATTTCAACCCCGGAAGATTTACCCGCTTAAAGTTACCACTCCATGATGTGTCTGCAGTTTCCTTTGTGGCTGCTTTGACTCTTTCTTTTGTGTATAGCTCTAGCTTTTGTTGCTCGGCTTTCCAGATAGAACAGTCCTTTTTTAAGTGACCGGTCCTTTTACAGCGAAAACAGGCTCTGCTTTCTTTGTTGTGCTTTGTGCCTTTGTACATCTTAGGAGCTTTGTCATCACAGTGTGCAATTTCTTTCCTTCTGTCATATTCATCGATTAATTTCCCTTTGATATATTCCAGTGTCAGCTCGGGTTTGGTTTCTAAAGCATCAATAAGAGCAGTATGTCTCTGGAAGGCTGCAAAGGAGCAGGGCAACAATATGGCTATCTTTGATGTCCTTTCCGATGGCACGCAGCTGCTCTATGATTTCTAGCATAGCCTTCACGTGGTCACACATTTGCTGGCCTTCTTCTAGTCTAATCTTACATAGTTTTCATAGCAAAAACCGTTTGCTGTTTAGACTTGAAAGCTCATGCAGGTTTTGTACTGAAGTCCACATACCCTTTGCCGTTTTCTCTTTCTGTTCTTATGTGGATAAGCTGGTCATCTTCCACTAGCAAGCTTAAAATCGCTTTTTCCTGCCTATCCTTCCTATCCCACTCCTCCGTCTCCCTGTCTGTGGGTCTGTCCGTATTCAGAACTTGCCACAAGTCATCCTTGCCTAGAATCATTTCTAGTTTAAACTTCCACAGCTGGTAATTGGCATTGTTCATCTTTGCAACTGAACCATTTGAACGCCTAAACCATGTTTCAGCTGCTTGCATACAGTACTCACAGACTTGCAGAATTCTTTCCAGTGCCTGGGTGCTGCTGGGCTTCCTGGGTTTGCTGGGTGTGCCTGGGAACATAACCTTTTAGCAGGTTATTGAACAATCATGAGCTGGAAGCTTGTTGTATGCAGCAGAACACCTTTATTTTCAAGGAGGATTAGGAATGCATGTCTTACAGCATAAGAAACTGGAAACAGGAGTATACAACTACACACACTTAGGAACAAAGGTACTTCCTCTAAATACATTACCTGTCAGAAACCATGAACCAGACCGAGACAGAAGTACAGTAAAATCACACTTGTTTATTAATAAAAATAAAAAGGTAAATAGAGTAAGCATAGTCAAAGCATAGCCAGAGTCCAGTAACCGGATCGGGTAGTCAGCCAAGCCAGAGTTCAGTAACCAGATCGGGTAATCAGCCAAGCCAGAGTACAGTAACCAGATTGGGTAATCAGCCAAGCCAGAGTTCAGTAACCAGATTGGGTAATCAGCCAGGCCAGAAGTCAGGGATCCAAGTAGAGGAACAGCAAGCAGATTAAGAAGCGAGAAGGGATGTTAGCAAAGGCAGTCTTTAAACAGGAACACAGGAGATGGTTTCTTGTGATGTGACCAAGGCGAAGGCAGGAATGAAGTGAGCTGGAGATCTTTAAGTAGGCGGGACTGACGAGCAGATCCACAACAGCTGGTTAACTGTGGAGAGAGATGAGAGCTGGCAGTTAGCCGACAGCTGAGCGGCCAGCTCATAGAAGGAAGGGCTGAGCCAGCCCTGACATTACCATAGCATACACATTATATCACTGCAGTGCCACCTACTGGTATAGATAGGTATAATGCTTGCTGTTCTTCTTCCAGCACGCCATACACTCCACACCCTTCTCCTTTAGATACTACTCACTGCTGTACACTATTCACTGTACATTCCCTATTTAACTTCACCACATTCTGCAATATATGTTGTCTCAGACTCTATTTACCACACCCCATTTAAGCCACTCCCAATATTTAGCACATTTTCAATATATTCTGTTTTAATCAATGCCTAGGGCCCACTTTTGATCTTGCACACGGGTCCACTGATTTCATGATGCGCCCCAGTTGTTAGTGTCCTGTTAGATTGAGACAATGATCGATCAAGATAGTGTCCCTTTTCCTCTCTGAACTTCCCCTTTTATTCCTAATATTTCCTTATCTAGGGATTGGCTTGAAAAGGTGTTGTTCAGCATATTTATCTACATCTGGTTGGATGGCACTTCTATTGGATAAGCTAATGTTTGTTTAGGTGTTGATTGTACCTGTCCACCAGATGACGCTCTAAGACTAGGAATTCCTATTTTAGGTCTTCTGAAAATAAAATTGGATTTATTCAAATAAACTTTATCTGGGACATTATATTTTTATCCATGGGTAAATCTAGATATTTTATCCCCATCACAGTGTGATTATAGATTCCTGCGGAATAAATTAACTTGCGATCTTTGATCTTAATGTTTCCTTATTTTATTCATGGGACATTTGCTAAAGATGTGTGATTTATCCAGAGATCAATTTAGCTGTAGTAATTATTCATCCTTAAAGGAGATCTGGATAAATATCACATCATAATTTTACATATCACTTATAGACCATCCATAATATAAAAACATACTTATTTGAAGTATTATGATCGCACATATACAGTACAGGGTACCATTATTCTTATCATGATCAAGCATTTTAGAAAGTATGATGTCCAGTAAATACAAAAATTGAAAAGCGTTTTAACATTTTAGAGTTTTTTTTTTCAATAATGTTCCTGAGGTCTAAAACTGTTTTGTTTTATTCAGGAATTGTTCGCAGTCAATCAGATTGATGGAATAAGTTCAGTTCTCCTTGATTTGACTTCTTTCTGATTTTTTTCTTTTCATTTGCCAAGAAATCCCAGAGAGTTTCACACTTGTTAATATTTTATTGGTGCAAAATTGAGTTTGTTATCAGGTCTCAATGCTTGGACAATGCAAGGAGCTAGCACAAAAAGTGTTGTCTCTGCCAGCTGGATAAACAGACTGTATTTTCTCAGTGATAATAAACTAGTTGGTTTCTGTGTATGTTTCTGAATATGCCATCTACACATTGTTCCGCAGTCTTGAATGTCCTTGGTTGCTTGAAGATTACACAAGCATCTTTTACAAATCAACCTTTAGTTTTAAATACACCTATGATTCTCAGTTTATGTGAGGTTAAAAAACGTGTTTATGGACTGCGCCAACTAGTTAAATAAATTTTGTGTACCACCACTATTAATTTATTACCATAGACCTTGGCTGTGTATATATTAAATTGTCCTAACTGTGCGCTATGTGAGTAACTATTTATTCAGTGTCAAACACTATGAAATGTACCCTTAGAAAGATAAATTATACGTGCTCATGTGCCCAAATGAAAAAACATATAAAATAATGTGTCCTAAATCATAGGGTTCAAACCCATACATACAATAACAACGTGAACATGTGTCGAAAACACAAAAATAAATATATATATATATATATATATATATATATATTAGGAAACTGCTGTTGTAACATAAATAACCATTTAATATATATTTTTAGTAAAAAGTTCAATGCGCTCATTGCAGTGGGTGATTCCAAGTAGCTGATAAGTCCCAGATAAGTCACCTCAGTGAGTGATTAGCCCCTTCCTATGGATTCATCTCTTAATTGTGCAACTAAGTATCCCCCATTTGTGATTCCACCACCACTTATATATTGGCCACTCACCAGAAATAGGTGAATGTGGGCCTTTGGCTCATTAGTTGGATAACCACTCCACACAATGGATCAATCTGCACCCTCTGCAGACTACCAGTTCTCATGGAAAATAAATGGCCATCATGGTATAGTATGTCTAAACTTATTTATTAAAAAAGTATAAAAAGACTATTTCACATATTTCTGTGCTCATAAGCCGGCACCAAGCTGTTCCAGCCGTGTATGCGGGTCCGGAATACCAGTGGGTGCGTTGCCCTGTGTGTATCCTGCGCCGCGTGTGTTCTCAACCTCGCTCTCACGCCGCGTGTGTTTCAAGCCTCGCTCTTACTAGGCAGGAAGTAACGTCAAAAACTCCAAGCAGCCTCTACGCATTTCACAAATGTTGATTGCGTCATCAGGAAGCTTCCTGATGACGCAATCAACCTTTGCAAAATGCGTAGAGGCATACAGGCAAATATACATACATTATACATACATTATATACAAACTAATACATACATTAGTGTAGAGTAGGGACAGCTCATATAGTTTCAGTGTAGTGTAGTGAGTGTCAGTAATCTTGACATTAGTGTATAGCTAGAGTAGGGACAGTTCAGATAGCATCAGTGTAGTGACGATTAAACACCGTCTATTTGATTGCGTTACTGCCAGTTTAACACCATTTATGTCTGTGTGCGTTACTGCCAGTTTAACCACATAAAGACCGGTGCACGCCGATGTACATCGGCAGAATGGCATGGACAGGCAAATGGGCGTACCTGTACGTCCCTTTGAATTTGCCGCCGTGCCATCTCCATCGTGAGCTCCGTGAGTCCGACCGCGGGTCCCGCGGACTCTATATCCGCGGGGATACCTGCGATCGTCTCACGGAGAGGAAGAATCGGGAGATGCTATTGTAAACAAGCATCTCCCCATTCTGCCTAGTGACACTGTCACTGATCATAGCTCCCTGTGACCGGGAGCTATGATCAGTGATGTGTCACACACAGCCCCTCCCCCCACAGTTAGAACACATCCCTAGGACGCACTTAACCCCTCCCTAGCCCCCTAGTGGTTAACCCCTTCACTGCCAGTGTCATTTTTACAGTAATCAGTACAATTTTATAGCACTGATCGCTGTAAAAATGACAGTGGTCCCAAAAATTTGTCAAAATTGTCTGATGTGTCTGCCATAATGTCGCAGTCACGATAAAAATCGCAGATCGCCGCCATTACTAGTAAAAAAAAAATTATTAAAAATGGCATGAAACTATCCCCTATTTTGTAGACGCTATAACTTTTGCGCAAACCAATCAATAAACGCTTATTGCAATTTTTTTACCAAAAATATGTAGAAGAATACGTATTGGCCTAAACTGAGGAAAAAAATTTTATTTTATATATTTTTTGGGGATATTTATTACAACAAAAAGTAAAAAATTATGTGTTTTTTTTCAAAATTGTCGCTCTATTTTTGTTTATAGCGCAAAAAATAAAAACCACAGAGGTGATTAAATACCACCAAGAGAAAGCTCTATCTGTGGTAAAAAAAGGACGTCAATTTTGTTTGGGAGCCACGTCGCACGACCGCAATTGTCAGTTAGAGCAACGCAGTGCCGAATCGCAAAAAGTGCTCTGGTCTTTGACCAGCAAAATGGGCCGGGGCCTAAGTGGTTAAGGCCATTGACTTCTGCGTGCGTTACTGACAGTTTAATGCCATATAGTTTTGTGTGCGTTACTGACAGTTTAACTCCATATAGTTCTGTGTGCGTTAATGCCAGTTTAACGCCATATAGTTTTGTGTGCATTACTGCCAGTTTAACGCCATATAGTTCTGTGCGTCACTGTACATTTGGCGCATTATATTGCAGTATATTATAGTGTATCCGTGGAGTGTGTCTGTGTAGTGTGAGTACTCAAAATAAAGTGCCCCAAAACCCTCTTTACATTGATGAAAGTGCATCTAGGTACAGATTTCAACTTCTTCTTTACATTTGCTTATAAGCACTGCCCCCTCCCTTCCAATAATGTCTAGGAGGACAAGGAGAGGCAGATGTTCCCTTGACACTGTAAGGGGGGTCAGCAACAAATGTGTCCACAGGCAAAGGTGGATGTGGTGGTCAGTCCTCAGGCAGGGCATCATTTCCTCTGTTTAGTGAGTTTGCCCATGCTATCCAGCGTGCTTGCAGAACGGGCATTCAGTGCTGCAGGAGGTTTCGTTACTGATCATTTCATCTGGAAGAATGTTTTTGGTATAGGTTTCATGGGCACAATTAACACCCAAAGACCAATTTTTCAGCACCTGTTTGATAGGTGCACATCATTGCAAATTTTTACAGCAAGGCCAATTATTGCTTTCATCAAGATTACCTCTATAGGGTTATGGTGGGAAGGTGCCACCGACACCCAAAGACCAATTTTTACGCACCCGTTACTTCTATCCAAAGTCAAAGTGACACCAGAATGTATCCAAAAAATCTCTAATCTTGCATATAAGCCTTCAAAATGGGTACTTTTGATTTTTTGACGTTCGGGTCCCATTGACTTTAATGGGGTTCATTATTTATTTATTTATTATTATTTATTTCAGGTACTTATATAGCGCTGTCAATTTACGCAGCGCTTTACATATACATTGTACATTCACATCAGTCCCTACCCTCAAGGAGCTTACAATCTAAGGTCCCTAACTCACATTCATACATACTAGGGACAATTTAGACAGGATCCAATTAACCTACCAGCATGTCTTTGGAGTGTGGGAGGAAACCCACGCAGGCACAGGGAGAACATGCAAACTCCAGGCAGGTAGTGTCGTGGATGGGATTCAAACCAGTGACCCTTCTTACTGCTAGGTGAGAGTGCTACCCACTACACCACTGTGCTGCCCAAACTTTTGCAGTGCTGCCAATCGAACAGGGGTCCGTTCGGCCCATCCCTAGTTGTAATCATATGAACCTTTATTTCTTTGAGTACTGTATAAAACAGGATGGTCTAACAGAGAACAAACATGGCTTTATGAAACATGGATCCCCATAGATATTCACCTTGGAAGTGCTATTTATGTGATTGTGCAAAACTGCTTTATACTGCTCCTTGTAATAGTTTAGTGGAGTTCTCGAGGCTGCAAGGACTACAGGAGCATCCTATGTATCTACATGGTTAAAGAACAAAAGACAATCAGTTTTAACCCCTTCACTACCCGGCCATAGTCAAATGACGTCCACAGATGGGATCTCCCAATCTGGGTGGACGTCATATGACGGCCTAGGCTTCCCGGCCGTCTAGGTGGCTCGCGCGCGCGCCCGCCCCATTGCTCGGGACCCAGTGCGATGTCCGCCGGGCTCCCGCGATTGCCTGTTAACCAGGCCGGACCGTGGATCTGTGTGTGTAAACACACAGATCCACGTCCTGTCAGTTGAGAGGAGACCGATCTGTGTTCCCAGTACAGAGGAACACTGATCGGTCTCCTCCCCTTGTACGTCCCCTCCCCCTACAGTTATAATCACTCCCCTAGGAAACATTTAACCCCTCGTCTCCCCCTAGTGGTTAACCCCTTCCCTGCCTGTCACATTTATACAGTAATCAATGCAATTTTATAGCATTGATCGCTTTATAAATGTGAATGGTCCCAAAAATGTGTCAAAAGTGTCCGATGTGTCCGCCATAATGTCGCAGTCACGAAAAAAAATAGCGATCGCCGCTATTTCTAGTAAAAAAAATAAATAAATATATTTTTTTTAAAAATGCCATAAATCTATCCCGTATTTTGTAGACGCTATAACTTTTGCGCAAACCAATCAATATACGCTTATTGCGATTTTTTTTTTACCAATAATATGTAGAAGAATAAGTATCGGCCGAAACTGAGGAAAAAATTTTGTTTTTTTAAAAAAAAAATTGGGATATTTATTATAGCAAAAAGTAAAAAATATTGTGTTTTTTTCAAAATTGTCGCTCTTCTTTTGTTTATAGCGCAAAAAAAAAAAAAAACACAGAGGTGATCAAATACCCCCCCAAAAAAGCTCTATTTGTGGGGAAAAAAGGACGTCAATTTTGTTTGTGTACAACATCGCACGACCGCGCAATTGTCGTTTAAAGTGCGACAGCGCTGAAAACTAAAAATTGGTCTGGGAAGGAAGGGGGTGAAAATGCCCTGTATTGAACCGGTTAAATAAAATGTATCTGAAATGGATTGATGTTCCTCAAGAATCAGTGTTGACCCCAATTCTTTTCAAGCTTCTTGTAAACGGCCCAGTGAATTGAATAAAAAATATGCAGCTATTTTTGCCGATGTCATAAGATTTTGTAAATTTATTAAAACCTACCATGCAAGTGACAAATTACTAAAGAACCTTAACATGACATGATGGCAGCATAAGCAGTTAAGTGGCAGATGAAATGCAATGTAAAATTATGCTCCCGAAATAGGTATAGCAGAAGCATTGCCCTCATTTAAATGGAATACAGGTAAGCAAACACAACTGGAAAATACTTGGGAATACTGATTAATACTTAATGCTTAACAGCAGTTGCAAAAGCAAATCAAATCCTAGGATGATAAACATAACGCAGCATTGTGTAGTCCCTTTATAAATCTTTTTAAATTACTCATGGTATGAGTTATGCCGCGTACACACGACCGTTTTTCCGTCAGAATAAACTTTGACGGTTTTTCCGATGGAGTTCCGCTGAAACAGACTTGCCTACACACGATCACACCAAAGTCCGATCGTTTAGAACTAGAAGATGACGTACGACGGGACTAGAATAAGGAAGTTCATAGCCAGTAGCCAATAGCTGCCCTTGCGTCATTTTTGGTCTGTCGGACTAGCATACAGACGAACGGTTTTCCCGATAGGAATTGATTCCGTCGGAAAGATTTAAAACATGTTCTATTTCTAGGTCCTTCACGATTGGAATATCCGGTGGAATGATTCCGTCTGACCTTTTCTGCCGTAAAGTCCAGTCGTGTGTACGCGGCATTACAGTTTTGGATACCACAACGTATGCAAGACAAAGAAGATTTGAATGTCGAAGTGGTTCTAAAGCCCTGAGGTTTTTTACCTTAAAATGGTTGTAAACTTCAGACGTGAAATAGGAACAAAGCATATCCCTCTATAGTTTCTCCCCATGTTGAGGGCATGCGGCCTGGTACGGTTCAGGAGGGGGGGGCGCTCGCTCGTCCCCACCCCCTTTCCTGACCGGCCAGGCTGCGTGCTCGGATCGGGGTCTGGTATGGATTTTAGGGGGGACCCCACGCCGTTTTTTCGGCGTAGGGGGTTCCCCTTATTATCAATACCAGACCTAAGGGCCTGGTATGACCCGCGACGGGGCTCACAAGGTGTCAATATCGCCGATAAAAGCAGCAAGATTGACATCCTTTTCTAGTCCCGTCGCACCTGAGTCACATTCAAAATGAACGGACTTGTCCGTGTGTGGGCAAGTCCGTTCATTCTGAAAGTCCGCCGTAACTCCGGCGAAAGTCCGTCGGAAAGATGGGCGGACTTAGCCCGCCGCAAAGTCCGGTCGTGTGTGGGCAAGTCCGTCCGTTTTAAAGTCCGTCGTACCTGACGGATAAAGTCCATCAGAAAGTGTGCCGGACCAAGTAGGATAGAAAGTCCGACCGTGTGTACGCGGCATAAGGGTTTACAACCACTTTCATGCATCCTATGCCTTAAGGTAAAAAAAACATCTGTGCTGCAGAATCACCGCCAGCCCCCCCCCCCCCCTTATACGTAAGTGAGCCCGATCTCGATCCAGCATTGTGCACAAGAGCCCTGGCAGTAGCAGGAGCCATTGGCTGCCGCTGCCGTCAATCAAATCCTGTAACACGGGAGTGGGCAGGGCTAAGCCACAATGTCTATGTTAGAATATTATTCCAAATTCATAATTCGGCACTTATAGGTGTTATATTATATTCATGGCAAGCTTGCAAAACATATTTATTTATTATGACTAATCATAAAACCAGAGTATGTGTGAATGAACTTGATCAATTGATTTGACATGATTCTTCAGCTAAAGCTGCGCATTGCTGGATTTTCCTGGTGTAGCCAATTTGAGTATGACATTTAGGGTCCTTTCACACTGGGGCGGGGGCAGTGTCGGCGGTAAAGCGCCGCTATTGTAAGCGGCGCTTTACCGTCGGTATGCGGCCGCTAGCGGGGCGGTTTTACCCCCCGCTAGCAGCCGAGAAAGGGTTAAAAACCACCGTAAAGCGCCTCCGCAGAGGCGCTTTGCCGGCGGTATAGCCGCGCCGTCCCATTGATTTCAATGGGCAGGAGCGGTAAAGGAGCGGTATACAATCCGCTCCTTCACCGCTCCGAAGATGCTGCTAGCAGGACTTTTTTTAGCGTCCTGCCAGCGCACCGCTCCAGTGTGAAAGCCCTCGGGGCTTTCACACTGGAATCAAAACAGCGGCACTTTCGGGTCGGTTTGCATTCGCTATTGTTAGCGCAATAGCGCCTGCAAACTGCCTCAGTGTGTAAGGACCGTTAAGGTATCTTGGTATAGAATTTCAGGAGAAGACAAGAATAGACCTCTAGAATAGACCAGTATTTATGTAGTGAGAGAAATAATATATGTGTTTATATCCTGTTAAGTTAGTTTGTAGTCTCAATCATATTAATAAGTATTAGTATATAGTTACTTAATGAAGTTAAAGTTTGGTAATATGTGTTCATATTATGTAGATGTTTGGTTATATGACATTACATGATCAGCACATTACTTCAAGTATGGAGTGTTACATGTGGGCTTGTCAATCGAATCTCATATATGACTCTAAGTTAGTATCTACTTTTGTATAGCATATTGCTGAAGCTAGCAGAAATGATTATGTGCCATACAAGGTTCTAAGTTTTGTGAGGTTATGACGTTCACATGTAACATATAAAGCCAACGTTTCTATACTGAAGGGCGGACACACACAGAGACACACACACACAGCCACTAGGATAGATGACACTGACATGTTCACAAGACACTTCGACAAGTTGGGACAGTTGAATTCTGCCAAAAGTCTGAGAACGTCATTTCCTGCTTCTTCTTGGACGACACAATACAGCATGGAGACAGAAGTCAGCAGCCATGAAGCACACATGCTTTCATAAGCTTATTACAGCTTTATAACTTTTTATTCTATTTCATATATTTTTACCCACACTGAACTGAACTATTATATTTTTACATTGTATTTATGATGCCAACTATGTGACAATAAACTCACACTTTGTTTTAAGTAATTTTGACTATCAATGCTATTCACCCGGAAGTGCCTCTGAGATACAAGAATATTAGATATTAATAATATTCTTCAGTCTGTGTCTCCAGACGCAGACTGGGCAGCTCAGGAGTGAGCCCTTACACGTGCCCCCATAGAAAGCAACTTTCTATGAGGGCACTCGCCAAAGAGGAGGACCCCAGAAGAAGAGGATTGGAGCTGCTCTGTGCAATACCATTGCAAAGAGCAGGTAAGTATAAAATGTTTATTATTTTAATAAAAAAAAAAAAAAAAGCTGAAGCTTTAACCGCTTGCCGACCAGCCGCTGTAATTTTACGGCAGCAGGTCGGCAGGGTTCCCGCGAGCCGTCATAGTTGTATTTCGGCTCCTTTGAGCGGGATAGCATTCGTGCCCACTGCTCTGCCGGGGTGCCGATGCTCGTGGCCGACAGTCACGTCGATCGCGGGCACGAGAGGCAGAACAGGGACGTGTGTGTAAACACACAAATCCCTGTTCTGTGAGGAGAGGAGAGACAGATTGTGTGTTCCTAATAGCTAGGAACCACGGTCTGTCATCCCTTCTAGTCAGTCCCCTCCCCCTACAGTTAGAACACACAGTCAGGGAACACAGTTAACCCCTTGATCGCCTCCTAGTCTTAACCCCTTCCCTGCCAGTGACATTTATACAGTAATCAGTGCATTTTTATAGCACTGATCGCTGTATTATTGTCAGTCGTCCCAAAAATGTGTCAAAAGTGTCCGATGTGTCCGCCATAATGTTGCAGTCACGATAAAAATCGCAGATCGCCACCATTACTAGTAAAAAAAAATAATTTAAAAAATGCCATAAATCTATCCCCTATTTTGTAGACGCTATAACTTTTGCGCAAAACAATCAATATTCGCTTATTGTGATTTTTATTACCAAAAATATGTAGAAGAATACATATCGGCTTAAACTGAGAAAAAAATTAGCTTTTTTAAAAATAAATTGTGGATATTTCTTATAGCAAAAAGTACAAAATATTGTGTTTTTTTCAAAATTGTCGCTCTTTTTTTTTTGTTTATAGCGCAAAACATAAGAACCGCAGAGATGATTAAATACCACCAAAAGAAAGCTCTATTTGTGGGAAAAAAAGGGCGTCAATTTTGTTTGGGTACAGCGGCGCACGACCGTGCAATTGTCAGTTAAAGCGACGCAGTGCCGTATCGCAAAAAAAGCTCTGGTCATTGAGCAGCCAAATCTTCCGGGGCTGAAGTGGTTAATATCACTTTGAGCTTAGAAGGGAATAAGAAAATCATTTTTTTGGAGCTAATACACATCTACATATATATATATATATATATATATATATATATATATATATATATATATATACCTTCAGAACTGCCTTAATTCATGGCATAGATTCAACAAGGTGTTGGAAACATTCCTCAGAGATTTTGGTCCATATTGACATGATAACATCACGCAGTTGCTGTAGATTTGTCGGCTGCACATCCAAGGTGACAATCTCCTGTTCCACCACATCCCATAGGTGCTCTATTGGATTGAGATCTGGTGACTGTGGAGGCCATTAGACTACATTGAACTCATTGTCATGTTCAAAAAACCAGTGGTGAGATGATTTGAGCTGTGACACGGTGCATTATCCTGCTGGAAGTAGCCATCAGAAGATGGGTAAAACAAGAAAAGGCGCAACAGCTGGATTAGATTATCCCACAAAGTGAATAGAAATATAAAATATGACATATAATCATATTGAAATTATAAAATGGTCTGAAAGGACAGGGCTAAAGTCCACAAAGTCATTGGGGAGTGGAGAAGAGTCCAACACTCAGGGCTGCCATCATAAAGGAACAGAAACCTGGTTCCAGTAAGGCCGCGTACACACAAGCGGACTTTTCGGCAACAAAAGTCCGACGGCCATTCGTCAGACTTTTGACGGACTTCTGATGGACTTTCTAACGAACGGACTTGCCTACACACCATCACACCAAAGTCCGACCGGATTCGTACGTGATGACGTACGACCGGACTAAAATAAGGAAGTTGATAGCCAGTAGCCAATAGCTGCCCTAGTGTGGATTTTTGTCCATCGGACTAGCATACAGTTGAGCGGATTTTTCGACCGGACTCAAGTCCGTCTGAAAGATTTGAAGCATGTTTCAAATCTAGAGTCCGTTAGATTTTCAACTGGAAAAGTCCGCTGAAGGTCCAATGAAGCTCACACACGATCGGATTGTCCGACGGACTGAGTCTGGCGGACCAGTCCGGTCGAAAAGTCTGACCGTGTGTACGCTACATGACACTGAAAGAGACAAGGAGAGAGGCGCCTCTGGGGCAGATTTGTGACCATTTTTATTAGCACTTCAGAAAATGGTAACTCACATTTGGGAAGTGTTTCACAGGCACATAAAAAGAGGTCCCAGCAAGGGGAGGGGGTCATCGGCAGACAATCTAATTCTGTGATCCCTTCATGGGAGAGCGCTTGTGCTCACTGTACACAGCTGTATGGGAAGCCGGCTGTGGTGGAGGAAAATTGAAAGTAAGGCTTGAAGCGCAGCTGGTGAGGAGGCGAGGGAGGATGACGTCACTGGTATGCAACGTTTTTCACGAGCATGCATGCTGCGGATGACACGGCAGCTGCAATCCTTTGTCAAGTTTGAGCGCCTCTCTCCTTGTCTCTATCAGAAGATGGGTACACTGAGGTCATAAAAGGATGGACATGGTCAGCAACAACATTCGGGCAGGCCGTGGCGTTTAAACGTTCAAAGTGTTCCAAGAAAATATCCCCCACACCATTACACCAACACCACCAGCCTGAACCGTTGATACAAGGCAGGATGGATCCATGTTTTCATGTTGTTTATGCCAAATTCTGACCCTACATCTGAATGTTGCAACTGAAATTGAGACTCATCAGACCAGGCAACGTTTTTCCAATCTTCTATTGTCCAATTTTAAAGAGCCTGTGCAAATTATAGCCTGTTTCCTGTTCTTAGCTGACAGGAGTGGCACCCGGTGTGCTCTTCTGCTGCTGTAGCCCATCTGCTTGAAGGTTCGATGTGTTGTGCATTCAGAAATGGTATTCTGCATTCCTTGGTTGTAACGAGTGGTTATTTGAGTTACTGTTGCCTTTCTATAATCTCAAACCTGTCTGCCCATTCTCCTCTGACCTCTGACATTAACAAGGCACTTTCCTCCACACAACTGCCTCTCACTGGATATTTTTTTTCAGACCATTTTCTGTAAACCCTAGAGATGGTTGTGCGTGAAAATCCCAGTAGATCAGCAGTTTTTAAAATACTTAGATCAGCCTGTCTGGCACCAACCATGCCATGTTCAAAGTGACTTAAATCCCTTTTCTTCCCCATTCCGATGCTCGGTTTGAACTTAAGCAAGTTGTCTTCACCACGTCTAGAGGCCTAAATGCATTGAGTTGCTGCCATGTGATTGGCTGATTAGAAATTTGTGTTACCAAGCAATTGAACAGGTGTACCTAACAAAGTGGCCGGTGAGTATATACCAACACATAATTAGGTGGCACATAATTGTGAAGTGTTAGGAAAATGATAAATGGTTTTCAATATTTTTTACAAATAAATACCATATTTATCGGCGTATAACACGCACATTCATTTTAAGGGAGAAGTTTCTGGAAAAAAGAAACTTAAATTTTAAGTAAGGAACTTTGAAGCAAAATAAGGGTCAGTTCCTATCCACAGTCTCACAAGTGCCATCAATGCAGACTCATCAGTCCACATCAATGCAGCCTCACAAGTGCCATCAATGCAGCAGCCTCACCATTGTCTTCAATGCAGCAGCCTCAACATTGCCATCAGTGCAGCCTGATCAATGCCCATCTGCAGCCTAGAGGGGACAGGGAGGGGGGCGGGACGAGCGACGACAGATTACATACAGTGAGAATCTCCTATGATAGACAGAACAGTGGTCCAATGGCGGTCCAGGAGACGGGACTTCCTATTGCAGAGGCTGCCAAGTAAACAGGAGATTCTCACTGTATGTAATCTGACGGTGCTCGTCCCGCCCCCCTCCCTGTCCCTTCCGAGGCAGCTAAAATTTAAGTATCGGTGTATAACACGCACACGCTATTTGGACCCCATTTTCAGGGTTAAAAAGTGTGCGTTATACGCCAATAAATACAGAATGTGAAAATTGTGGCGTGCATTTGTATTCCGCCCCCCTGAGTCAATACGTTTTAGAACCACCTATCGCTACAATTACATCTGCAAGTCTTTTTGGGTATGTCTCTGCCAGCTTTGCACATCTAGAGAGTAACATTTTCGCCCATTCTTCTGTGCAAAATAGCAGCAAATAGCAGCAGTGAACAGCAATTTTCAAGTCTTGCCACAGATTCTCAATTGGATTAGGGTCTGGACTTTGACTGGGCCATTCTAACACATGAATATGCTTTGATCTAAACCATTCCATTGTAGCTCTGGCTGTATGTTTAGGGTTGTTGCCCTGCTGGAAAGTGAACCTCTGCCCCAGTCACAAGTCTTTTGCAGACTCTAACAGGTTTTCCTCTAAGATTGCCCTGTATTTGGCTCCATCCATTTTCCCATAAACTCTGAAGAGCTTCCCTGTCCCTGCTAAAGAAAAGCATTCCCACAACATGATGCTGCCACCACCATTTTTCATGGTGGGGATGGTTTGCTTTAGGGTGATGTGCAGTGTTGGTTTTCTGCCACACATAGCGGTTTGCTTTTAGGCCAGAAAGATCCATTTTGTTCTCATCTGACCAGTTAACCTTCTTCCACATGTTTGTTGTGTCCCCCACATGGCTTCTCGTAAACTGCAAACAGGACTTCTTATGGCTTTCTTTCAACAATGTCTTTCTTCTTGCCACTCTTCCATTAAGGCCAGATTTGTGGAGAGTACGACTAATAGTTGTCCTCTGGACAGATTCTCCCACCTGAGCTGTGGATCTCTGCAGCTCCTCCAGAGTTACCATGGTCCTTTTGGCTGCTTCTCTGATTAATGCTCTCCTTGTCCAGCCTATCGGTTTAGGTAGACGGCCAGGTTTGCAGTTGTGCCATACAATGCTCCGTGAGATGTTCAAAGCTTGGGATATTTTTTTATAACCTAACCCTGCTTTAAGCTTCTCCACAACTTTATCTTTGACCTGTCTGGTGTTTTCCTTGGTCTTCATGATGTTTTTTGTTCACTAATGTTCCCTAATAAACCTCTGAGGGCTTCACAGAACTGCTGCATTTATACTGAGATTAAATTACACACAGGTGGACTCTATTTAATAATTAAGTGACTTTTAAAGGCAATTGGTTCCACTAGATTTTAGTTAGGGGTATTAGAGTAAAGGGGACTGAATACAAATGCAAGCCACACTTTTAAAATTGAAAACCATTTATCATTTTCCTTCCACTTCACAGTTATGTGCCATTTTGTGTTGGTCTATCACATAAAATACCAATAAAATACATTTATGTTTTTGGCTGTAACATGACAAAATGTGAAAAATGTCAAGGGGTATGAATACTTTTTAAGGCACTGTATATAAATGTATGTATATATATATATATATATATATATATATATATATATATATATATATAAAATCACTTTTACATGTACTCGGGCCACCCCCTTTCTGACCCCCACCCAGACTCCTCTGTCCCTGCTACAAGCCTGGGACCTCCATGGCCCTCACCCCTACATACAAACACAAACATATGTGTTGGGTGCACATGCACACAAACATATTTGTTATCGATTTACTTAACATATCTCATCTATTATATTTTACCAAATAAACAGACATTATTATTATTGAGTGTATTTTACAGAAAATTTTGATCTGATGAACAGTAGTGCAAATATTGTACGATGTAAAAAACTGCAAATACTACTATTTTTTTCTACAGGGTCTCTGCTTTCAGAAAATATATAACATTTGGGGGTTATATATAATATGTTGGGGTTTTAAGTGCATTTTCCTGCACATGTGCATTTTAGTATGTGTGCACAACATGGAATTATTTACACTTTATCATTTTATTGAAAGGGGGCAATTATCTATGTATGGAGTATAGGAAGGAGATAGTTATGGTAAGAATGATTTAGCTGTGGTTCAGATGTGGAATGCCCTATTACATAAAATGGAATGTCAAAATCAATAACATAATCTAAAAATAAACTGGATGCTTTTACTATTAATGGTATGTACAGATGTAACATATAGTGTTTTAGATATTTAACCTGGGAAATTGATTTGACTGCCTCTAATGCCGCGTACACACGATCGGACTTTACAGCATACTTGGTCCGGCGACAATGCGTCCGTCGGATAATTTGATCGTGTGTGGGCTCCAGCAGACTTTTTTTTCTCAAAAGTTTGACGGACCTAGAAATAAAACATGTTTCAAATCTGTCCGACGGACTTGAGTCCGGTCGAAAAGTCCGCTCGTCTGTAGGCTAGTCCCACGGACAAAAACCGACGCTAGGGCAGCTATTGGCTACTGGCTATGAACTTCCTTGTTTTAGTCCGGTCATACGTCATCACGTACGAATCCGTCGGACTTTGGTTGATCGTGTGTAGGCAAGTCTGTTCATTCGGAAATGTCCGTTGTAAAGTCAGTTGAAAAGTCTGCCGTAAAGTCCGCTCGTGTGTACGTGGCATAAGGGTCAGGGAGGAATTTTTCCCGGGATCGCTCATGGGGTTTTGTATTGCATTTCTCTAAACTACAACATAAAATTGCTTGAGTTTGTTAGAGGTTGAATCAGATGGATGTGTCTTTTCTTTTTTTTTAATGAGCTATGTGAATATTTATTGACAGCTAAAGATCCATTCCTAACAAATTTATGAATGTTTTGTATAAGGTGAAACTCAGAGACTGGAGACAGTGTGGTTATCTGGGATATGTCAGAATGAGAAGAATGAAGCTGTAAGCAGTAAACTGGACATTGATAACATGGCTGGAGTCTTCTACATGCTGTTGGTTGCTATGGGTTTAAGCCTGTTGGTCTTCTCATGGGAACACCTTGTGTACTGGAGGATGAGACACTGTGTACCCAGACCTTGTGTGGAGCAGAGCCTGCTTGGAATCAGTCGGGTAAGCCTTAAAAAAATTGAACAGATTTCAAAGGAGGTTTTTTATGTACAGTGTTTTTATATACATACAGTATATTCTCTTTTTATATATTATGTTCAGCACATTTTCATTTTTTTTTTTATTAAATATTGTTGTATTTCCCATGTGGTTGAACAAAGTCTGTTGACCACAGTGCATAGTAGGTCAGATTGAAATTTACAAGCATAGCTGAATTATTAAAGGGGTTGTAAAGGTATAAATTTATTTCACCTTAATGCATTCTATGCATTAAGGTGAAAAAACTTTTGATAATACCGCCGCCCCCAGCCCCCCCGTTTTACTTACCTGACACCTCGAAACTCGGCCGCTCGCTCCCGACCTCCATTCAGCCGATCAGCCTGGTCGCTGATTGGCTATAGTGGATGGATTGAAAGCAGCGCAGCCATTGGCTCGCGCTGCTGTCAATCACATCCAATGACGCGGCGCGCCGGGGGCGGGGCCGAGTGATACAGCGAGCGGCTATAGCCGCCGGCTGTATCACGGGAGCTCGCCCGCAATAACTAACCACCATGCGAGGGAGCTCGCATTAAGGTGGTTAGTTATTGCGGGGAGGAGCTGAGACAGCCGCCGAGGGACCCCAGAAGAGCAGGTTCGGGGCCACTCTGTGCAGAACGAGCTGCACAGTGAAGGTAAGTATAACATGTTTGTTATTTTTAAAGAAAAAAAAAATTACCTTTACAACCCCTTTAAACACAGTCAAGGAACAAGCCAAAGGTCGGTAACGAGTGGTAGTGGAGATAAGAACAGCTGCAGGTACACAAAGGAGCAAGATATCGGCTGGAGAGAGCACAGTAATCTGGCAAAAGAAGTTCAAAGGCATGGCTTAAATAGGAAGCTGGTTTGAGGAACAAGGTGTTCAAGGTTCACCGAAACAAGATTATATAAGGGTTCAAACAAGATGCTGTCCAACATCTCAGGTGGCTCAGTAAGGAGAGCTTCTGCCAGACACAGCAGAGGTTGTGGGATCAGATCCTGTTCCTGACAGAGTAAAAACCTTTTCACAACTTTGTGGAAGAGGCAGAGGCCCAAGTGACTGTAGAAAACATGTCCGTTGGAATTTTATAAACATGTAATGCCGCGTACACACGGTCGGACTTGCCGGCATACTTGGTCCGTCAGACCAGAGTCTGCCGGACAATCCGCCCGTGTGTAGGCTCCGGCGGACTTTTCCCAAAAGCCCGCCGGACCTAGATTTGAAACATGTTTTAAATCTTTCCGTCGGACTCAGCTTCTGGCGGAAAGTCCGCTCGTCTGTGTGCTGGTCCGACGTAAAGCCCGCTCATGTGTATGCTGGTCCAACGGACCAGATACGACGCGAGGGCAGGGTATTGCATTTCGCGCTCGCTGCAATAGGAAAAACAAATTTTCCTATTGCGGCGAGCGCGGAGCATACCAGGCCCTTAGGTCTGGTATGGATTATAAGGGGAACCCCCTACGCCGAAAAAACGGCGTGGGGTCCCCCCCAAAATCCATACCAGACCCCGACCTGAGCACGCAGCCTGGCCGGTCAGGAAAGGGGGTGGGGACGAGCGAGCGCCCCCCCTCCTGAACCGTACCAGGCCACATGCCCTCAACATGGGGGATGGGTGCTTTGGGGGAGGGGGGCGCCCTGCGGGGCCCCCCCACCCCAAAGCACCTTGTCCCCATGTTGATGAGGACAAGGGCCTCTTCCCGACAACCCTGGCCGTTGGTTGTCGGGGTCTGCGGGCGGGGGGCTTATCGGAATCCGGGAGCCCCCTATAATAAGAGGGCCCCCAGATCCCGGCCCCCCCACCCTATGTAAATGAGTATGGGGTACATGGTACCCCTACCCATTCACCCAGGGAAAAAGTGTAAATAAAACACTACACAGGTTTTTAAAATATTTTATTAAACAGCTCCGGGGGGGGGACCTTCCTCCGGCTTCGGGGGTCTTCTTCCGGCTTCAGGGGTCCCTCCGGTTCATCTTCTCCCGGCGTCCGGTTGGTTCTTCTCCGCTCTCTTCTCCTGGTGTTCCAGTTCTTTGGCCGGCTCCTCCGCTGTCTTCAGGTAGCTCTCTTGCCAGCAGAGGTCCGGACTTCTGGGCTTCTTGGCTTCTGGGCTTCTGGGCTTCTTGTTTTCTCGTCTTCTCTTCTCCAGATGTTGACACGACGCTCTCTCCGGCTGGACTGCTCTCTGAGCGCTGCGTTGTGACTTATATAGGCGGAGACCCCGCCCCCTTTTGATGTCACAGTCCCTGGGCATGCTGGGACTGTGACGTTTTAGGGGGCGTGGACACTGGGTGATGTCCCCTAAAACGTCACAGTCCCAGCATGCCCAGGGACTTTGACATCAAAAGGGGGCGGAGTCTCCGCCTATATAAGTCACAACGCAGCCCTCAGAGAGCAGTCCAGCCGGAGAGAGTGTCGTGTCAACATCTGGAGAAGAGAAGAGAAGACAAGAAGCCCAGAAGTCCGGACCTCTGCTGGCAAGAGAGCTACCTGAACACAACGAAGGAGCCGGCCGAAGAACTGGAACACCGGGAGGAGAGAGCGGAGAAGAACCAACCGGACGCCGGGAGAAGATGAACCGGAGGGACCCCCGAAGCCGGAAGAAGGCCCCCGAAGCCGGAGGAAGGTCCCCCCCCCCGCGGAGCTGTTTAATAAAATATTTTAAAAACCTGTGTAGTGTTTTATTTACACTTTTTCCCTGGGTGAATGGGTAGGGGTACCATGTACCCCATACTCATTCACATAGGGTGGGGGGCCGGAATCTGGGGGCCCTCTTATTATAGGGGGCTCCCGGATTCCGATAAGCCCCCCGCCCGCAGACCCCGACAACCAACGGCCAGGGTTGTCGGGAAGAGGCCCTTGTCCTCATCAACATGGGGACAAGGTGCTTTGGGGTGGGGGGGGGCCCCGAAGGGCGCCCCCCTCCCCCAAAGCACCCACCCCCCCATGTTGTGGGCATGCGGCCTGGTACGGTTCAGGAGGGGGGGGGGCGCTCGCTCGTCCCCACCCCCTTTCCTGACCGGCCAGGCTGCGTGCTCGGATTGGGGTCTGGTATGGATTTTAGGGGGGGACCCCACGCCGTTTTTTTCGGCGTAGGGGGGTTCCCCTTATAATCCATACCAGACCTAAGGGCCTGGTATGACCCGCGACGGGGCTCGCAAGGTGTCAATCTCGCCGATAAAAGCAGCAAGATTGACATCCTTTTCTAGTTCCGTCACACCTGAGTCACATTCAAAATGAACGAACTTGTCCGTGTGTGGGCAAGTCCGTTCATTCTGAAAGTCCGCCGTAACTCCGGCGAAAGTCCGTCGGAAAGACGGGCGGACTTAGCCCGCCGCAAAGTCCGGTCGTGTGTGGGCAAGTCCATCCGTTTTAAAGTCCGGCGCACCTGGCGGACAAAGTCCGTCAGAAAGTGTGCCGGACCAAGTAGGATAGAAAGTCCGACCGTGTGTACGCGGCATTACAAGCTGCTGAGTAACTAAAATCAGAAAATACTTTTTCTTAATGCAGACTTTTTTTTTCTGAAATTGTAAGTTAAAAATATTGCATGCAAAGCTAGAATTGTATCCCTAATTGTACAGTATAGAACACATCTTTGATATTCCTAGACCCTGGGTTATAGGCTGGTAACTTCAGGTAATTGGACACTGACAAAGCTTTTGAGGACATACCATCTGGGCATCCCCCTATAAACATAACCCACTCCATCAGGACTCACATGAGTCCTCAGTTTTTTGCTAATGTCCCAAGGTGATGGACCTATTCTCCCTCATGTTGAAGTTAATCTTAGCTTAACTCGTTTATTTTTTTATTTTGGATTCTTTAATTAACACTTCACTGTCTTTTTATTCAACAGTAGACGCAGTAAATCCCGATTGGTGCAACCTTTGTATAACATAAAAACATAAAAGAGTGAGAGCAAAAAAAGACCAAGTGGTCGATTGACCTGATGCGTTTTTTAAAATATATATACAGTATGTTTTTTTTTTTTATTAACTTTTTGGTCTGAGAATAGATTTATATAGTGCATTTACTAAGAACCATATGCAAATACGGTGATGTATGTATATATAATATTATTACATCTATTACATTCCATATAATCATCATAGATTGCAATTGCATAGACCAAAAACTGCTCAATAGCCCAGGAAACAACAGCAATTGGATTTTCAACAAAGTTCCATATATTGATGTTAAGTGACTCATGCAGATTCCCACAGGTGACTTGGTGCTGCAATAATTTGTCAGGTGACTCTCGTGCTCCCCCTTTGGTTGCTTACTCACCAGCTCCCAGAACCCCAACAGGGGTATAACGCTTGTGGTGTGATACGCAGGGTTGCTTCCATCTGATGAATCTTTATGTTATAATCAGCTCCCCAAGCCCCCCAGCGGGGTAATCCACCTGTGTTGGGAGATAGATCGCCCTGCTGCCAGGTGTTATGCTGGATGTCTCCTGTGCCTTGAATCCTTGAAGGTATTGCTTCCACTCATATGTTTAGGAAAAAAAAGAGAGCTTCCATAGCGTAATACCGTGTGGCCACTTTATTTAAAAAATACATCAAAACCAGCACCGCTGGTTTGTAAAAGAAAAATTACAAAAATTAAAAATGACAGAACAAAAAATTGTGTTAAAAATAAAAATGTTAAATTAAAAAAATTATTATAAAGTCCCAAACAAACAAAAATTAAAAGAAAAAGTAGGTGAATCTACCAAGTCCAGGCACTAATTGTGTATTTCTGTCCGGATGGATTAGGACAGCAAAGATTGCCAGACAAAGTACAAACTACAATTTATATAGATAAAAAAGGGCGCTCCAATGCCGTTGTGCGCGCTTCGTCACATGACGTCCTCAGCAACGGTGTCACACTCTTCCCTCTACTAAGTTTTATAGGAGGAGAGCGCGTTCATCTTCAGCCTACCCCTCATATTCCGGGGCTCATTTTCAATATATTTCCTATGGATACAATTTGAGATGTATGTAATATAGGGAAATTCTCCCATTAGTTACATAATGAAACTTGGATGTTCAATTTGCATATCCAATTGATTGTGAAAATTCATGAACGCGCTCTCCATTAACACAGAGACAATTCACTCATTTCATTACTATTAAACGGAACTCCCCCTGCTGGTTCAAAGTAGAACAGCAAGTGTGTTGATTCAGTGTACAGTACTTTTGGAGAAAGGTTTCTGAACAATATCATATACAGAATATTTTAGCAACCGGCTTGAACATAGGTCCTAAGGACAGGTATATCCCCAACATCTACCATATTATCAACACATATTTCTATTATATGCGTGCTCTGTTTTATCTGTAAACAATTGTGTATTTTTAAAAATTAATTGACCCTAAAAGAATATAATGTGTCAGGAAACCCGACTTATCATAAGTGGAAAATTATGAATATATATGTCTACATATATATATGTACACAATGACACCCTAACCTCATATATACATATATCATAAAATTAATAATTTTTAGTTATATACGAATTAAATTAATAGTGTTATCTCGTGCTTATATTCCCCTATGGTGCTATTTAAAGGTGAACACTTGTCATCTTACAGAGTTGTAAAATTTTTTACCATGTGTAATCTAAAGTAAATCCCGCATAAAAGGAACTAAATCCATAAACTCTATAGTGATATTGGATACTCTTAAATTGTGATTGCTAAGTGTCATATTTCTTACTGGACCCCCATAATGTATAGGTGTATGAATACCTCTACTTGGGTGTGATTATTATATATCCTAATGAATGATTACAGTGCACACTAAAATATAAGTGATTGGGTAGTGTATCGGTATTATCTCTATAGATACCGCAAAAAACTTTAATAGATGTGTTTATATAGGGATTATATAGCCTTATATATGGGGAAAGGCCGAACATACAGGGGAGGTGTTGTGTATATAACCGTCCCCTGAGGTAAGGGGTACACAGTGGCCCCCCATATTACAGAAGTAGGGGTAAGCAGGGTTTGAATATTTAAGGGTCGGTATATCCCCTGGGTGCCTCCTAGGTTAAAGGTTATCTTATATACCCACAGTGTGATGACGGTAACCAAGGCTTGAATATATCAGGGTTCAGCTATGAAGCAGTTGAGATCTATATCTAGGTTGAGGCCCCTAGGCGCCAGGGACCTCAACCTATATATCCAAACCGTCTCATTCTGTGAAATGAGGGTGGTTTTGTTTCCTCCTCTCCAGTGGTCTTTTATGGAGTCAATGCCATAGAAAATTAGCCCTGATGGGTCTCTTCTATGTACTTGGTCAAAATGACGTGACAAATTGTGTTTGGGGAAGCCTTTCTTTATATTATTGATATGCTCACGTATACGTACATGTAGGGGCCGAGTGGTTCTCCCCACATACTGGAGGTGGCAAGGGCATTCGATGACATACGTAACGTGAGTACTATGGCAGGTGATCAGGTTCCTGATTTTGTATTCTCTCTGATCAACCCTCGATTTAAAGGTTTCCCTCATCCTTGGTACTTTCTTACTGACCCTACAGGGTAAGCATCTCTGGCATTTGTAAAAGCCTTTTAGATTAGGAAAAATTTCTATCTGTTTGGGGGGATTAATGACATTGTGGACCAGATGATCGCGAAGATTGGGGGCTCTTCTATAAACAAATTTTGGTTTGTTAGGTAGAATCTTGGCTAGCACTCTGTCCTCCTTGAGGATAGGCCAATATTTCCTAACGATTTTTTCTAAACTTCTATATTGGCTGTTGAACCCTGTTATAAATGCTATATCATTTGGTTTATTTTTTCTTATATTTTTCGTAAGTAGTTGCCTTCTATTCATACTTGCTACAACGGTTTTTGTTTTTATCAATTCGTCTTTCTTGTAGCCTTTTTCACAGAATTGTTCAATCAACCCATCTGCTTGGACCAGAAAATCCTCAATGTTCTGCGTAGTCTTAAAAGTTGCCCTTTAGGGATATTTCCCTTCCATTGTGGATGGTGGCAGCTTGTAATCGGTATGTACCCATTTTTGTCAGTGGCCTTAAAATACGTTTTTGTATGCAATCTGTCTCCATTCTTGAAGATCACTAGATCTAAATATTCAATTTGTTGATGGTTGCATTTACCAGTAAAAGTGAGCCCATATCTATTATTATTGAGGTTATTTAGAAACTGTTCAAACTCCTCTGGCATTCCCTCCCAGATTATAAACAGGTCGTCGATGTACCTCCGATAGAACTTGAGGTGGGGGTTGTTACCTGTGTATACATACTCCTCCTCCCACATATTCATGAGGAGATTAGCTACGCTCGGTGCGTAGCGTGCCCCCATTGCGACTCCTTTCTGTTGGACATAGTAGTTGTTATTGTGCCAGAAGTAGTTACAACTCATTGCTAATTCTAGGCCCTCCAGTATGAAGTTGATTTGTGATTGTCTCATCTCTGTATGTTCATGTAAGGCTTTTTCTACAGCATGCAAGCCGTCTTTTTGCACAATGCTGGTGTAGAGAGAATTTACGTCAATTGTAGCAAGCATGTAATTCTGAGCTCCACTAATTGCTTGTAGATCTTGCAAAAGTTGTGAGCTATCACGTAAATACGATTTGCCCTTACATACCAAAGGTTTTAAGAATTTGTCTAAGTATTCACCCAGTCTTGAAAAGATGGAGTTTATCCCACTAACTATGGGTCTTCCAGGGGGCTTCTCCAGCCTTTTATGAATCTTGGGTGTGTAGTAGATAACAGGGGTCTTGGTGGAGTTGGATACAAGGTATTCAGCTTCCTGGGTGTTGAGTATTCCACTGTCTTTCCCTTTTTTCACAAAGGCCTTTAGCTTCTTCATATATATCTTCTTGGGGTTGTTTTTTAATTTCTTGTATGTATTCTCCACCTGTAGCAAATTGTTCATTTCCTCCTCATAATCTTCCTTATCAAGGATCACCAGTCCTCCCCCCTTGTCTGCCGGTCGTATGACCACCTCATTCTTCTTGCTCAATGCCCTGATTGTTTTCCAATTTTTTTTGGCTTTATGGTTGTTGTTCTTTTGCACTTTTCTTACATCTTCTTCCACCATTTTTTCAAATGCTGCCATACATTGGTTACCTGGGGTGTTTGGGTTAAAGATCGATTTATTCTTGAGTTGAGTATGTGTGTAGATCGATTCCATGCTTGTTCTTGTATCTCCATTCTCAGCAAAATGTTTCTTTAGATTAAGTTTCCTCATGAATTTCTTGAGGTCTATATATGTTTGAAACTCATCCAGGGGTTTTTCTGGTGCGTACTTCAGTCCTAAATCCAGGATCTTTATTTCCTCTTGGGTGAATTGAACTTTTCTGAGATTATAAATACCCTTACCTAATATTCCCTTCTCCTTTTTCTTTCTCCCCCCTCTTGTTCCTCTGGTCCTCTTCTTCCTCCGGTGGGTCTCTGGGTGGGTACTGTGTTCCCCCCGCGTTGGTTGTCCCACTCTTTCCTGGGGTATCCATATGTTCTCTGATCTTGATATTCTCCTTGCAGACGATCGTCCCTTGGCCCTCCATAGCCTTCTCTGTTCATATTCCTCCCTCTCCACATCTGGTTCCTGTATGGGACTCGGGCCTTCCATTTCCCTGGTGGTCTGTCTCTTGGGCCTCCTCTGGGAAAAACCCTTTCCTCATCATAGTTCTGTCTCTGTTGGAAGCCTCCCCGGTCTTCATTCCTTCTCTCATAGGGGGGGTAATTACGCTCCCTTAGTACAGAATATGGATTATGCGTAGGTATATTGAATCTTGGTGTACGTGGGGTTCCATATTGATTCAGGTGTTGATGATCAGTTCTTCTGTTTACTAGTCTATCTGGAAATCTATTAGGTGTCCTGGGTGGTAGATAATGCGTAGATAAGGAATTGCTTCCAGTTATTCTCTGTGGGGTGTTGTAGACAGGTGTATCTACAGATGTATCAATAGAGGTGTCCCCCTCATAAGGAGGTTCTTCCACCACCATGTCTTCTACCTCTAAGTTGGCCAGCTGCCATTTATATACTTGTGTGTTGTAATCTGTCACATCCCGTTTATATTTTTTCAGTTTTTTTGCTTGTATAGTGCTGTCATATTTTTTAATAATATCCTGAAGCTCCTTTTCCTTGTCTTTATATTCCTTCTGATTAGCATAGGGTATTAATTGGTCTTTAATATCTATTAAATGGGCCTCTATCCCCTTCAGTTTAAATTTTCTTCTTTTAACAATTTTATGTAGTAGTTCATTTTCACATCCATTGAAAAATGAATACCATTCCTCCATGAGTTCTGGGTCCCCAATGCCATCATTAGGGTTCATATCCCATCGGAGTCTTCTTGGGGTCATTTTAGCTTTAATGTATGTTTCTAAAGTGGCTATATCCCACCACACCCTTAATTGTTTTTCCATGGTGTGTCTAAGTTGTTTCATTAGACCTTGCATGTCATGGGTGTTGGCCACTACCTCCTGATTAAATAGACCTGCGAGGTCCACATTTCTGTTCCCCATATACCCAAAAATGTCCATAGCAGCAGTTAGAAGGTCACACCGTAGTGCGATGGTAAAAAGTAAGCAGAACAAAAACTGTGCTTTAGGATGCGTGTATAGGGACAGAAATTAAGGTTGCTGCCTCCCTTACACAAAGTACCTGGTGGGGTACTATGTAGAAGTATGAAAATAAAGAATTGGGTATATTGGCGCTACCTAGAGAAATATCAAATATCAGTCAGTATATTTAAAGATTGGGATGGCCTATAGTTAGGCGCCCCCTACCTGTAGTTGTAATTCTAAGAGGTATGCAGTATGTACAGGTCCCCCTTATTTACAATATGGGTAGTACCACAACCACTGAGTAGGTACGTTTCCAAATACACAATTGTTTACAGATAAAACAGAGCACGCATATAATAGAAATATGTGTTGATAATATGGTAGATGTTGGGGATATACCTGTCCTTAGGACCTATGTTCAAGCCGGTTGCTAAAATATTCTGTATATGATATTGTTCAGAAACCTTTCTCCAAAAGTACTGTACACTGAATCAACACACTTGCTGTTCTACTTTGAACCAGCAGGGGGAGTTCCGTTTAATAGTAATGAAATGAGTGAATTGTCTCTGTGTTAATGGAGAGCGCGTTCATGAATTTTCACAATCAATTGGATATGCAAATTGAACATCCAAGTTTCATTATGTAACTAATGGGAGAATTTCCCTATATTACATACATCTCAAATTGTATCCATAGGAAATATATTGAAAATGAGCCCCGGAATATGAGGGGTAGGCTGAAGATGAACGCGCTCTCCTCCTATAAAACTTAGTAGAGGGAAGAGTGTGACACTGTTGCTGAGGACGTCATGTGACGAAGCGCGCACAACGGCATCACGCTCTGTCAGTCTGCTCCACGGCATAGGAGAGAGGAGGACGCTGCTTAGCAGCTGATAGTATCACATCCTCATTGCGCTCCATATGCCTGTTTGGAGCGCCCTTTTTTATCTATATAAATTGTAGTTTGTACTTTGTCTGGCAATCTTTGCTGTCCTAATCCATCCGGACAGAAATACACAATTAGTGCCTGGACTTGGTAGATTCACCTACTTTTTCTTTTAATTTTTGTTTGTTTGGGACTTTATAATAATTTTTTTAATTTAACATTTTTATTTTTAACACAATTTTTTGTTCTGTCATTTTTAATTTTTGTAATTTTTCTTTTACAAACCAGCGGTGCTGGTTTTGATGTATTTTTTAAATAAAGTGGCCATACGGTATTACGCTATGGAAGCTCTCTTTTTTTCCTAAACATATGAGTGGAAGCAATACCTTCAAGGATTCAAGGCACAGGAGACATCCAGCATAACACCTGGCAGCAAGGCGATCTATCTCCCAACACAGGTGGATTACCCCGCTGGGGGGCTTGGGGAGCTGATTATAACATAAAGATTCATCAGATGGAAGCAACCCTGCGTATCACACCACAAGCGTTATACCCCTGTTGGGGTTCTGGGAGCTGGTGAGTAAGCAACCAAAGGGGGAGCACGAGAGTCACCTGACAAATTATTGCAGCACCAAGTCACCTGTGGGAATCTGCATGAGTCACTTAACATCAATATATGGAACTTTGTTGAAAATCCAATTGCTGTTGTTTCCTGGGCTATTGAGCAGTTTTTGGTCTATGCAATTGCAATCTATGATGATTATATGGAATGTAATAGATTAGAATAATATTATATATACATACATCACCGTATTTGCATATGGTTCTTAGTAAATGCACTATATGGAATCCAGTTTCTGGCCTCTTTCCCAGATACAGCAGGATCCAGTAAGCTGTGCGACATTTGATGCCTATCATAACCTTTTGTGTATTTGAGTATTGGAAACGTACCTACTCAGTGGTTGTGGTACTACCCATATTGTAAATAAGGGGGACCTGTACATACTGCATACCTCTTAGAATCACAACTACAGGTAGGGGGCGCCTAACTATAGGCCATCCCAATCTTTAAATATACTGACTGATATTTGATATTTCTCTAGGTAGCGCCAATATACCCAATTCTTTATTTTCATACTTCTACATAGTACCCCACCAGGTACTTTGTGTAAGGGAGGCAGCAACCTTAATTGCTGTCCCTATACACGCATCCTAAAGCGCAGTTTTTGTTCTGCTTACTGAGAATAGATTTATGTTTGTCCAAAGCATGTTTGAATCCACTTGCTGTTGACTGACTCAGTACCTATGCAGGAGGTCTTTTCCAAGCATCAACTACTTTTTCTGTAAAATAATACTTTCTAAGATTAGTTTTGAACTTTCCCCCAGTTAGTTTGATGTTATGTTCCCGTGTTCTTGATCTTGGCTCCATATTGAAAATACTACTCTCCTGAACCTTATTCACTCCCTTGATGTATTTAAATGTTTCAATCATGTCTCCTCTTTCCCTTCTTTCTTCCAGACTGTACATATTAAGCTCCTGAAGTTTCTCAGTATGTTTTATCCCCCAAACCTTTCACCATTTTTGTTACCCGTCTCTGGACTCATTCAATCTTATCAATATCTTTTTGTAGGTGAGGTCTCCAGAACTGGACACAGTATTCTTAATGAGGTCTCACTAAAGATCTATATAGGGGAATCAGAACCTCCTTCCTCCTGCTGATGATCCCTCTAGTCCCTTCTATCCATCCTAGAATTATACACAACCCACAAATCTTTTTCCTCTGTAGTGCTCTCCAACACTGTACCCGCGATGCTGTACTCTCTTGAGGGATTCTTTTCCCCTAGGCACATTATCTTACATTTAGAAACATTGAACAGCAGTCTCCACTGCTTTTACCGATTTTCCAGCAATGGCAAATCATGTTCCATGTTACATACACCTCCAGGAATGTGAAACCTAGTGCGGACCTCTGTATCATCAGCAAAAAGACATACCTTTCCCAACAAACCTTTAGTTATATCACTTCCTTCCTTATCCCCCAAGAGGATGTTCCCTGGATCAACTTTACCTATAAATATTAGTATCCAGTTATATTATGTACATTTTGGAAAGAATCCAGGCCTTAATTAAAGAAATCTACTGAGCTGGCCAGAACCACCTCTTGAGGGAGTCTATTCTACATTTTCACAGCTCTTACTGTGAAAAAACCTTTCCATATTTGAAGATGAAATCTCTTTTCCTCCCGACTTAAAGAGTACCCCCCTTGTCCTCTGTGATGACCTTAAAGTGAATAACTCAACACCAAGTTCCCTATATGGATCACCTATGTATCTATACATGTTGATCATATCCCCCTTAATCTCCCCTTGTCAAGAGAGAATAAATTCAGTTCCTCTAATCTTTCCTCATAGCTGAGCTTCTCCATGCCTCTTATCAGTTTGGTTTACCTTCTCTGCACTTTCTCCAGTTCCCCAATATCCTTTTTGTCAACTGGGGGCCAAAACTGAACTGCATATTCCAGATGAGGTCTTACTAATGATTTGTACAGGGGCAAAATTATCTCTCTCTGCAGTCCATACCTCTCTTAATACAAGAAAGCATCTTACTCGCTTTGGAAACCACAGCTTGGCATTGCATGCTATTTTATCAAGCTTATGATCTACCAGAACACCCAGATGCTTCTCCACCATTGACTCCCCCAGCTGTTCTCCTCCTAGTATGTATGCTGCATGCATATTCTTAGCCCTGAAGTGCTTAACTTTACATTTATCAACATTAGACCTCATTTGCCACATAGTTGCCCAATTCAACAGTGCATTGAGTTTGGCTTGTAAGTTGGAGACATCCTGTAAGGATGTTATTCCACTGCATAGCTTGCTGTCATCTGCAAAGACTGAAATGGTACTTTTAATCCCAGTCCCTATATCATCTTTGAATAAATTCAAAAGTTAGGGTCCCAACACTGAACCTTGGGCTACACCACTAATAACCCTAAACCATTCAGAGTATGAATCATTAATCACTACTCTCTGAATTCAGTCTTTTAGTGCCAGAAACCATGAATCAGACTGAGACAGAAGTACAGTTAAATCACACTTGTTTAATAATAATAAAAAAAGGTAAACAGAGTAAATGTATTCAAAACATAGCCAGAGTTCAGGAATAATCAGACAAGCCAAAATGTCAGGGAGCCAGAGAACAGCATAGTAGAACAGCAAGCAGGATCTGGAGCCAGAAGGAACGTCAGCCAAGCAAGTCTTTAACAGGAACACAGGAGAGCATCTCTAGAGATGTGACCAAGGGGAAGGCAGAGATCATCTGGACTGGGTGGCTTAAGTAGGCAGGACTGACGAGCAGGATATCATCAACAGGTGAGTCACTGTGGAGAGATAGGAGCTGGCTTATAGCCGACAGCTGAGAGGCCAGCTCAAAGAAGGAAGGGCTGAGCCCAGCCCTGACAGTACTCTCTCCTCAATGACCCCTCCCCCTCGGAGGACCACCAGGCTTGAGGGGAAAACATCTATGGAAATCACAGAGGAGGACAGGGGCATGTACGTCCGAGGATGAGACCCAAGAGCGTTCATCCGGACCGTACCCTTTCCAATGCACCAGGTACTGTATGCGCCCACGGAACCTACGGGAGTCAACATTGGACTGTACTTCATACTCCTCATGGTTCTCAACCTGTTCAGGGTGAGGACGACACACCGAGGTGGTAAAGCGGTTGCAGACCAAAGGTTTTAATAAGGAGACATGAAATACATTTGAGATATACATATTAGAAGGAAGGTCTAATGCGTAAGCCACTAAATTAATCCTGCGAAAAATACGGAAAGGCCCAATAAACCGAGGTGTGAACTTCAGAGAGGGAACACAAATTCGGAGGTTGCGAGATTATAGCCAGACCCTGTCCCTAACCTGGTAGGAAGGCGCAGGCAGGCGTCTGTGGTCAGCATGGAGTCTGTACCTATCATTAGCATGTTGCAAAGCCTCCTGGACTTGTGCCCAAGTGGAATAAAAACTGCAGAGATGCTCCTCTAACGCAGGAATAAAACGGGGACAATCGGGAAGCAGAATTCAAGGCACTATTGTAAGCAAACTCCGCCCACGGTAAGAGGTCTGACCAGTTGTTATGACGGTCAGAAATATAGCAACGTAGGAATTGCACCAAGGACTGATTGACTCGTTCTGTGGCCCTATTAGCTTGCTTTCTCCTCTGTGTATCACCCGCAGTCTGAGTTCCCAACTGTGCACAAAAGGCTTGACAGAACCGGGACACAAACTGACTACCCCTATCAAAGACAATCACTTTGGGTAGCCCATGTAAGCGAGCAAAAATGGAAGCCAGTTCCTTAGAAGTGAGCAAAGTGATTGTCTATAATAAGGCTTACCTGTAGCTACCCCGGATATCTCCTAAACCGTGTACTGTGCATATCCCCTGTATCAGACACCATCGGCACATGCGCACTGAAGCAATAGCACGTAACTCCGGGAGCGATGTCGCCGGCCGGGCCAGTGTACGAGGACTGCTGCGGGGCTTTCGATCTAAGGTAAGTATTTCATAATGAGCTAGTATGCTTTTTTTTTATTAGTGGGTTTACAACCACTTTAAAGAGTCCCTAAAATCAATTATGTGCCATAGTGGATCATTTGGGGCTGTGTCACTATGTTTCATCACTCCCACAAACTATGCCATATGGCATATTGATAGCATAAAATATTGATAAAGCAAAACAAAACACAGATTCCAAGGTATGCATACATGCACTTTAAACTTTCAGTTTCAGAGTGTTTGAATAAAAAAATAATTAATTGTGCTCAGTGCTGACTGTAAACTGACATATTATTTCTGGGTGACTTTGGGTAGCAAAAACAATTCATTCAACATAATTCTCATTATCTGTTTTTTTTTTTTTTTTTTTGTTTCTTAGGGTATATATAGTTGTTTTCGAGGTGTTCAGAGTCCATCTCATGGCCCCGCTTGTCCTGAGCCTGATGTAACAGGAACTCCGGTACCCGTCAATGTTTTAAGGGTTCTGCAGACAGCCAAGGATCTTGTTTCCTCCTCTGCTGTTGGTGGGTCCCTGGAGACTGCATCACATGCACTACGTACTTGGAGACAAAGAAGTGAGAGTTTGCAAGCTGTCTTCTCTGTGCAGGGTCCACAGCAACAATCACAGGCCAATTCATCCCCTCATTATGCTGTCACTTCAAAACCGATAGTAACTGTAGCCCCATCTAACAATATATCACTTGTTTCTCCTACTCTCCGAACAACCCACGTTCCATGCTCACCAAGAGAAGAAACAGAACCCAAGCCTTCAATTATAAATACTTGTCTTAGTCCAGATACTATGCCACCAATGGCTATCACTACCCTTAATGAAAGTGTTCGGAGAACAGAGCCTGGTGCTGCAAGTGGAAACTGTGAAACATCCCAGCTTTCGGCATGCAAGAGATGGGAACTATTGGAAAGAGCGCCCGCTACATCCACAACAGCAGTTCCTCACTGTAGTTCTTGGTGTCATTCCCCTATCCCCAGCCAACCAAGACGACATATCTTGCTATATGATTCATTTAACAAAAAAGACTGGAGGCTGCACCAACACTGTGGGTGCCCATCGTACTGTTCCCTCCCTCAAAGCAATCAAGCATGCTTTGTATGCAGCAGTAGTCCTCCTTTTGAACAAAAAGGGAGAAAATGGCTTAGCCCAATTCACTGTAAACCCTCCCAACAGGAAGCGTGCTTTGCTGGCCCAATCTCTACATTTACCAAGCCAGCCACGCTAAGCCACAGAGACCATCATACTGCTTACAGCGTAGCATCTGTAGGGAGAACTGTTTGCCACAGCAAGACAAGAAGTAGAAGGAAGCCTACCCCTTTTCCTTTAGGGACATTTCCAACTGAAAGATCAAGAACACACCATCCAACTGAAACATGGAAGAGAATTAGCAGGGAATCAGAAGTGTAAAACTGGAATAAAATGGGTGTTCTTATGAAAAATGGCAATAAGGACTATACCAGTTTTAATGGATGCAATAATGGATGCTGCTGAAGCTCAGGTACAGGTGGCACAAACACTGTATATCTGTTCAAAAAAATTAAGCAACATTATCAATGGTACCAATAAAATTTCAACATTGATACCCTGTCACTTAACATCAAATTTGCCTATTAAAGATGTATTAATGCTATTTACAAAGTGGTATATTCTATCCAACATGTTTTCAAATATTAAACTATATGTATTCCCCTGCATTCATCCTGAGGGCCCAGTGTGTTTTTGAAATATGCAGTGTTTTTTTTTGTTTTATGTTTTTAGGTTGCCCCCTGGTCCTGCTTGTCCACAAAAAATATATTTTACTGAGATGATTTTGTGTTTCATCTGATAGTTTAGCAGCAATAACTCAATGCAATGATCTGAGAACTGCACAGATCTATAGGAGATCACAGAAAACACAATATTCTGGTTTTATCCAGTAATGTTTACAAAATATCTGCCCTAAATAAAATGCCTTCATGTCATTGAGTATTCCTTATTATTGTACAAATAGTGTTTGTACGTACTTTTATGTGGTTTTGTAAGAATGCAGCAAATTGTCTGGTGTGGAAATGTATCCGTGAACATTGGATAATTATCTTCTGATACCTGTGATTGTGCGATATCTGGGCCTTAAAGGGTTACAATTAAGTGCTTGAAATGATGCGTGAAGAAGCTATTGTTGTATGTCTATGTTGTGTGAAATAGACTGTTTGGCAGTTACCTAATACCCAACTGCCATCATATAATTATTCCAATTTTAGAACTCACACTGCTCTACTAGAGCACAAAAGCATCATATATATTATATGGTATTTGATGTTGTTGGATGAGATTATTATAAACTGACCTCCAGATGGATATAAAATATAGAGATAAATTCAGCTCTGTGATCATTAGTATATCCTTAAATGTATTTTTTTTATATAAGCAATGTAAGTACCTGACTTTTGACTTAGTTTCAGCCTTTTGCAGTTCATGTACAGCAGAACTAAGGGAGAAGCAGCACAAGGAGTCAGTTGTTCTTCAGTGCAAGGAGCATACCAGTGTTGCCAGCCGTCAGTATTTCTACTGGCAGCCAGAAAAAAACAGGAAATTTTCTCCTGACAGTAAATGTCAGTAAAAGGAAAAAGTTGGCAGTAAAAAATATGGCTGTGACGTTTGGCTCTGTCCAGAGCCGGCCGAGACCATCCGAGTGCCTGCTACAGTGTATTCGGGCAGCTCTGGTGGAGGCTGTGCCCGAGCGTGTCGTGTGATGTCATGGTGCAAGGGAGCCATGCAGAGCGGCCAGAGCCTTGTGTGCGGGTCTGCAGGACAGGAGCAGGGCAAGTCGGGAGCGGGACTGTCAGTGCTGCTTAGACTAGAGTGGACTGAAGGGACCAAGAGTCAACTTCATGTGTGTGTGTGCCTTCCTATTCTAATTTCTTGCCCTCCTGAGTCCTGTCCCTGAGCTACTTACTTACTATATCAAAAATAAAATAAGAAATATGTTTTTTGCTCTACTGTCTACCTTAAATCACATTGCTAATTGCATATTGTACTTGTTTGTAGCCTAAACACTAAAATTTTCACTTAAAATTGTAATTTTGTAACTTGGAAATGCCAGTAAAAACTTGGCTGTGCCAGGAAATTTTGGGTTTCGTGTCAGTAAATTTCAATCTGGTAAGTTGGCAACACTGGAGCATACTGACAAGAAGAGAGAGCAGAGTGAAAAAAAACAATGAGCTCATTGCTCTACTGCTTCTTCTTTCACTTTACAGTCACCTTAAAACCTATTTAACCACTTAAGCCCCGGACCATTTGGCTGGCCAAAGACCAGAGCACTTTTTACGATTCAGCACTGCGTTGGTTTAACTGACAATTGCGCGGTCGTTCCTCCCAAACAAAATTGACGTCCTTTTTTTTCCACAAATAGAGCTTTCTTTTGGTGGTTTTTATTTTTTGCGCTATAAACAAAAAAAGAGCAGCAATTTTGAAAAAAACGCATTATTTTTTACTTTTTGCTATAATAAATATCCCTAAAAAATACATAAAAAAACATTTTTTTTCCTCAGTTTAGGCCAATACGTATTCTTCTACATATTTTTGGTAAAAAAAGAAAAAAAAATCGCAGTAAGCGTTTATTGATTGGTTTGCACAAAAGTTATAGCGTCTACAAAATAGGGGATAGTTTTATGGCATTTTTATTAATAATTTTTTTTTTTACTAGTAATGGCGGCGATCAGCGACTTTTATCGTGATTGCAACATTATGGCGGACAGATTGGACACTTTTGGCCCGATTTTGGGACCATTCACATTTATACAGCGATCAGTGCAATTAAAAATGCACTGATTACTGTGTAACTGTGACTGGCAGTGAAGGGGTTAACCACTAGGTGGCACTGTAGGGGTTAAGTGTGTCCTAGGGAGTTATTCTAACTGTGGGGGGGAGGGGCTGTGTGTGACAGGACACTGATCATCGCTCCCGATCACAGGGAGCTGTGATCAGTGTCATTAGGGAGAACGGGGAAATGCTTGTTTACATCAGCATTTCCCCGTTCTTCCTCACCTTGAGACGATCGCGGGTATCCCCGCGGACACCCGCGATCACGCTCACAAGGCTCCCAGAGGCTAGCGCGTGCGCCCGTATGCCGCCTTTTAAGGGGCAGCGTACAGGTATGGTAATCTGCCTGTACGTGCCCTTCTGCCACAGTATATCTGTGTGAGGTGGTCGGGAAGCAGTTAAAGCTAATGTCCAGGCACAAAAACTTTCATTTATATACGGTGCATCTGGAAAGTATTCACAGCGCTTCACTTTTTGTTATGTTACAGCCTTATTTCAAAATGAATTAAATTTATTATTTCCTCAAAATTCTACAAACAATACCCCATAATGACCGCGTGAAAGAAATTTGTTTGAAATCTTTGCAAATTTATGAAAAAAACCAAGCCATGAAGTACACGGAATTGTCTGTGGACCTCCGAAACAGGATTGTATTGAGGCACAGACCTGCGGAAGGGTACAGAAACATTTCTGCAGCTTTAAAGGTCCCAATGAGCACAGTGGCCTCCATCATCCATAAATGAAAGAAGTTTGGAACCACCAGGACTCTTCCTAGAGCAGTCCGTCCGGCCAAACTGATCGATCGGGGGAGAAGGGCCTTAGTCAGGAAGGTGACCAAGAACCCGATGGTCACTCTTACAGATCTCCAGCATTTCTCTGTGGAGAGAGGATTACCTTCCAGAGGAACAACCATCTCTGCAACACTCCACCAATCAGACCTGTATGGTAGAGCGGCCAGACGGAAGCCACTCCTCGGTAAAAGGCACATGACAGCCGCCTGGAGTTTGCCAAAAGGCACTTGAAGGACTCTTAGACCACGAGAAACAAAATTCTCTGTTCTGATGAAACAAAGATTGAACTCTTTGGCCTGAATGGCAAGCGTCATGTCTGGAGGAAACCCAGCACCGCTCATCACCTGTCCAATACCATCCCTACAGTGAAGCATGGTGGTGGCAGCATCATGCTGTGGGGATGTTTTTCATCGGCAGGAACTGGAAAACTAGTCAGGATCGTGGGAAAGATAAATGCAGCAATGTACAGAGACATCCTTAATGAAAACCTGCTCCAGAGCACTCTGGACCTCAGACTGGGGAAAAGGTTTATCTTCCAACAGGACAGTGACCCTAAACACAGAACCAAGATAACAAAGGAGTGGCTACAGGACAACTCTGTGAATGTCCTTGAGGGGCCCAGCCAGAGCCCAGACTTGAACCTGATTGAACATCTCTAGAGAGATCTGAAAATGGGTGTGCAAAATAAGAATTGGAGAAACTGCCCAAAAATAGGTGTGCCAAGCTTGTAGCATCATACTCAAAAATACTTGAGGCTGTAAGTGGTGCCAAAAGTGCTTCAACAAAGTATTGAGCAAAGGCTGTAAATGCTTATGTACATAGGATTTTTTTTGTTTGAAATCTTTGCAAATTTATTAAAAATTAAACACAAACTTCTTTCACGTTGTCATTATGGTATATTGTTTGTAGAATTTTGAGGAAAGTAATGAATTTAGTCTTATTTTGGAATAAGGCTGTAAGACAACAAAATGTGGAAAAAATGAAGCGATGTGAATACTTTCCAGATGCACTGTAGATTCCTTAATACTTACAAAAGAATTTGAATCCAATTTGTGTGCACTAAATGCCTTTGCAACTATAGGTATTGCCTTGTAAACATAACAGTAACATCATCATTTTGCTGTACGAAGCCTGTGTGGAAAGTCAAGCTGTGGGAGGGACCAAGCAGGCCCCACCCACTACAAGATGCCTGCAGAAAACTACAGTAGGAGTTGGGGACAAGACCAGTTACCTTGCACAAGGAGAGAAAGCAGCAGTGATGGTCTTTATTACAAGAAGCTCCTGCACAAATGGAAAGTTTCACATTTGATTACTGTGCAGATCTCGAAGAAATACACAAAGCTCACCAAGATTCAAGTAAGAACACACATGACTCTTGTATTATGACAATATTTACTTGTTCTGGAGTTCAACTTCTAAAACCTCTTCAGCGTTATATACTTAAAATGAAAGTGTCTTTAAACCCAGGCTATAGAAAACTCTTATTACATGCTATATAGCAGAGTGTACATACTCACTAAGGCACTAAAGCATTCGCCTTGAGTAAAGTGAAATTTACCTGGTTGATCCTGCCTTCATCTGTCCCTCCCATCTTCTCTGTGTTCCCACTGCAGCCTGAGATTGTGTAGACCAGCTGTTGTCATCTACTGAGCATGCCCCAGTTTCAGTTTCCTTTTAAGCTTTAAATTGCCTCCTTTTTTTCCTCCCCTTTTTGTGCAGCTCACATGACTTTAGAGTCACATATGTGGACGTATAGTATACACAGTGGTAAATTACACTTTTTTTTTTAAATACAGTGGCGTGATATATATAATTTGTGTGAATGAATTATGACAATTAACACGTCTCTCTTTAGTATCACTTTAAACACTGATGGGAGATAGCCATGGGTGAGCGTTTTATACAACCACCCCCCGGCATCCGTGAAAGTGAACGGGGTGCCCATTGTCTCCCCTCTTATTTGTATTAACTCTGGAACCCTTGCTGGCGTTTATTCGAAAAAATCCAGACTGTAGTGGGGTAAAGATAGGAACAGAGGAACATAAACTCGCGGCGTTTTCTGATGATGTCCTTTTTTATATTACTAATCCTAGGATTACAATTCCGAATTTGCTGCAGATTTTAAAAAGCTATGGAGACATCTCAAATTTCAAGATAAATCTCAGCAAATCCGAAGTCTTAAATATTAATATAGACAAGCAGGAAGAAGAAAAACTATCAAGGGAATTTCATTTTCCCTGGAGAAAGGATATAAAATATTTAGGAGTTAAATTATCTAATTCTCTGAAGAAAATGTACCTAATCAACTACATACCCTTATTAGATAAAATTAAGCAAGAAACAAAAAATATGTCAATGCGCCCCCTCTCTTGGATCGGACGCATCAACACAGTAAATATGGTGTTGGCCCCGAAAATCCTTTATAAATACCAGATGCTTCTGATTCCCCTCCCACAGCCATATATGAGAGCCCTACGAGGTCTAATTGCGAGGTTTGTCTGGTGCTGCAAAAAGCCACAAATTGCATACACAGTTCTGACTAGGGGGAAAAAACAAGGAGGATTAGCTCTTCCGGATTTCAATAAATACTATATCTCAGCAACACTTTCACGGGTTATGGAATGGTCAAGGGAGGTCTCGGGTAAGAGATGGGTCAATATTGAATATAGTATGAGTAGCTCACACTTAGGTCACCTTATATGGAACCCTCCAAAATACAGCACAAAAACACCGGTTTTAACACTAAATACACTAAAATTATGGGATCAGTTCCATACACAAAATAAATGGTATTATAACTCTCCTTTGATTTACTTGAAGGATAATACATTTTTTGAACTGGGGATGAGGGAGGTGGGAGGGAATTGGATAAAGAATGGAAACACTCAAGTAAAAGATTTAATTAGAGAAGGGAAAATTCGCACTTATCGCAATTTGAAATCTGAGACAGATTTAATGGTGATTGATTCATGGCGGTAAATCCAGTTGTCGCATTTTGTCGAGAAACTTCCGAAACAGATTAGAGGTGAAGAAGACTATAGGCCGCTTGATCAGCTCTGTAAGAGAGAAAAATCAAGAAATACTATTTCTCAACTTTATAAAATTTTAATGTCTAAAGAGGAATTGGATGTACCTCCCTATATCAAGAAATGGGAAAGGGAATTAGGGACACAATGTAGTAAACACATGTTAGGTAAAATTTTGAAAATGTTACACGGTTCTTTAGCCGACACCAAAATGACGGAAACAAATTTTAAATGTTTAGCAAGGTGGTATGCTACACCAGACAAAATTAGCAAACTCCAACCGGATGAATCTGTGGAATGTTGGAGAGGGTGTACAAATATAGGAACGATGGCTCATATATGGTGGGAGTGCCCCATCATTAAAGCATACTGGAAGAAAATCATATGGGACAGAGGAGCCAATTAAGCAATATCAAACATCTATTGTCCCTATATTATTGGACGCTGCTAGGAGTCAGATTCCAAAAAAATGGCTGGAATCAGAGAGTCCTAAAACACGAGAGTGGCTTCTTTGCGTTAATGAAATCTTTAATAAAAAAGTGTCTGGATGGTACTGGATTAGAACCAGATGAGGGAGCTGTACAACAAGACAAATGGGCAGGGTGGCGGAGGTTTAAGAATACGTGGAGTTATGTCGAGAAGATTATTGTTTAAAGCCCAATTGGTTTAAATTTAGGGAATTATTGGAGGAAATCAGGTTTTCTGTATGTACAATAGAATAACTGCAGGATGGGGGTGGGAGGGGGGTGGGTTATTAGTTTAAAAGGGATATCTGAGATATCTTTTACAAGCTGTATTTCAATGTATGGTTTTAGTTTTTGTATCTGTAAAACATAAATAAAGAATAAAAAAAAAAAAAAAAAAAGAATTATGGCAATTAACATGTCTCTCTTTAGTATCACTTTAAACACTGATGGGAGATAGCCCAAGGCAGTCAAGTACAGGACCGTTTATAGGTTCTTATCTCTGGAGGTTCCTTTTGTAACTGTAACTGTTGAAGTGGTTTACGAGAGACCCGAACCTGGAACCGAACCGTTACAAACGTTTTGCAGCCTTGTTTACTCCCAATCAAGTTGCCTGCGTTGAGGAGTCCCTGACTAAATTTTCTGGCCGCATATCTTTCAAACAGTATCTTCCCAGCAAGCGTGCCAGATATGCGGTCAAGATGTATAAGCTCTGTGACAGGGCAAAAGGCTATACATATAGTTTTATGGTTTACGAGGGAAGAGATAGTCACGTAGAGTCGGAGAACTGCCCTGACTACATAGGGAGCACTGGCAAGATTGTGTGGGACTTGGTGTCACCCTTATTCAGAAAGGGGTATCATCTGTATGTGGGCAATTATTACTTGCGCGTGCCACTTTTTAGTCACTTGTTTGATCATCCAAATGGCGCATGTGGCACCGCGCGACCTAATCGCGGGGGCTTACCCCAGAGGCTTGTAGATTCCTGTCTTAGAGCCTGCTTCAAGTGTAATAATTTGCTCGCTGTGAAGTGGAGGGATAATAAGAATGTTTTCGTTCTGTCCTCCCTTCACGCAGACACGATGTTCAAAATTCCTATGGCAACTGGTGTTGCGGAGAAACCCCTCTGTGTCCACGAATATAACCAAAATATGAGAGGGGTGGACCTCAACGACCAGTTGTTGGCGCCGTACCTAATTGCCCGTAAGGCCAGACGCTGGTACAAAAAAGTGTCTGTATACTTATTTCAATTGGCTTTGCTGAACGCTCATGTGCTATACAGAGCTTCAGGACGGACTGGATCCTTCCTTAAATTCCAGGAAGAGATTGTCAGAGCCCTTCTGTTTCCAGACGGTGCTCCACCTCACCTTCCATGCAGTAAGCCGGCTGCATGAGAGGCATTTTCCGTATGTCCTCCCTAGTACCCCTACCTAACGAGCATCCCCAAAGAAAATTTTGTGTCTGTAGAAAGCGCGGATATAGGTGTGACACCCGCTATTTTTGTCCCTCCTGTCCTGACAATCCTGGTCTTTGCATTGGTGAATGTTTTGACCATACCATACACTAGTGGAGTTTTAGCGTAGGGTACAGCATTGCACAGACTAGGACACACTTTCACAGGGTCTCTCAAGATGCCATCGCATTTTGAGAGACCCGAATCTGGAACCGAACATGTAACCGAACCGTTACAGTTACAAATAAAAGTGTAAAAAAAAAAAAGTAAAAAAAACAAAAAAAATAAAATAAAAAAAACAAAAATAGCTGTCGTTTTATTGTTCTCTCTCTATTCTCTTTCTATTGTTCTGCTCTTTTTTACTATATTTTATTCTGCAATGTTTTATTGTGTTTTATTGTTAACCATTTTTTTGTTTTCAGGTACGCCATTCAGCTGCAGCGCGGATTTATTTATCTTGACAGCAACAGCGTTTGCTCCCACGATACATAAAGCCGTGACTCCAGCACTGTAGGAGGTGATTTCACCACCACAGTTAAAAAAAAAGAGCATATATGCCGAAGCACGGGGGCAGCTGGGGTGGAGGAGCGATTTGCCCCTAACTTTTGGGGCGGATGCCCCCATGCTTCGGCATATATATATATTAGGCACAGGTTGCATTAAAAAATGTTTTATATTTTACTATGTTTTTTTGTATTTGCTTTGCAGGTATGGTGTGTCTTATGCCACGTACACACGAGCGGACTTTACGGCAGACTTTGCCCGGCGGACTTTTCAACGTACTTTACGACGGACTTTCTGAATGAAAGGACATGCTTACACACAATCCACCAAAGTCCGTCGAATTCGTACGTGATGACGTACGACCGGACTAAAACAAGGAAGTTCATAGCCAGTAGCCAATAGCTGCCCTAGTGTGGCTTTATGTCCATCGAACTAGCATACAGACGGCAGACTTTTCGACCGGACTCGATTTCGACAGATTAATTTAAAACATGTTTCAAATCTAAGTCCGTCCAACTTTTGAGAAAACAAAGTCCGCTGGAGCCCACACACGATCGAATTGTCCGACCAAATCCCGTCCGCCGGGCAAAGTCTGCCGTAAAGTCCGCTCGTGTGTACGCGGCATTACTGTTATACTGTAATGTTACTTGGTTTTATTGTTAACCATCATTTGCTTAGCAGGTATGCCATTCAGCTGCAGTGCGCATTTATTTATCTTGACAGCAACAGCGTTTGCTCCCACGATACATAAAGCTGTGACGCCAGCGCTGTAGGAGGTGATTTCACCACCACAGTTAAAAACAAAATGGTGCATGTATGCCCATCATTAGAAGTGGGTGGATGAAGGGAGGTATTCTAATGGTATTCTAATGGTGGGCATACCCACCGATCAATCTCTTTTTTTCGTTCAGCCCACAGGCTGCATGAAAAAAAAGATTACAATATATGCCCAACAAGGACCAGCAACGTACTGGTATGTTGCTGGACTTTGAGTGGTTATACCAGAATGAGGCCTGTGGGTTTAGGTATCATCTTGGTATCATTATGTTTAGTCAGTAGTCGGCTTTCATGTAAAAGCAATCCTAGTGGCTAATTAGCCTCTAGACTGCTTTTACAAGCAGTGAGAGGGAATGCCCCCCCCCCCCCCCACCGTCTTCCATGGTTTTCTCTGGCTCTCCTGTCCCAACAGTGTTAGGGGGCTAACGATCTTCTTCTAGGAGCAAGTGAACCTCTTCTCTAGCATATCTGCCTAGAGTGTTCTTTCAAACCCAAATCAGGCCCGGAGACCATTCCAGTGAGAAAATAATGACACAACAGTCAAATGTCTGGAATGTTCTGCTTCTTACTTCCGTAGACAACCACTTATATAATCAAAACGACATCACAAAAAAAGTTCAACCCTTTCATTAATATACAGACATTACGTATACATCAGATGATTAAAAAACACCTAAAAATGAGACATCATTTCTTCATACAGAAACTATAAACAAGCAAAAACCTTCATGCGTCATTTCGGGGAAATCATGTTATTTACAAGGATTTGAAACTAACTTTTGATAGATGTCACATATACATATTATTCTAAGATGGATACATATTCTTATAGCTAAAATAAAGGACAGCAAGCTAAAATATCCCTACAATCCCCTCTTTGATCACACATGTATATATATATGTATGATCTCACTTCCTTATCATGGCGATATTCTCAGCTTGCTTCTGATGATACATACTGAGATAAGTTTTATTGGGAGATGAGGGATCTGAAATGCGAGTGGCTCTATTAATAAGGCACATAATAAGCTTGTACACAAGATAAAGGAAAAGGAAAAAGAACACGACAATAATTAAAATTATGGCAATATCCCTTATCCAAGAGAATATCCCTCCAAATCCAAAATCAACATTTCCAAAAGGACTCCAGGTCTGGGCTATGTTGCGAGCCTCTTGTTGCAGCTTGGCCACCTCTTTTCTATGCTAAGCTATCACATCATAATAATCTGGTACCTCTACACTGGACTGCTGAGCTCTGAAGAAGAAGGGACGAGCCCTTCGAAACGCGTAAGCGAGCAGTGTTATATTCCTCTGTAAGACCTTGGGAAGGCTTTGTTCATCATCAATTTAACCACTTGTTGCAAGTTGATGTCCAAGGTTTATGGCACATGATTTTCCACTGCTTGTGAGTAATTTCCTTTATCATTTTACTTAAATAAATGTTTTACAAAAGATAATGCACATGGCTGGTGCGCCCTTTTTTCTCCTTTTTTTCTTTGTCTGCTAGGATTCCCCATCCTTGAGGGCAGCAAGGCCTGTGTATCCCTTTTACCTATTGGGCCGACCACTTGTGCGCAGGAGTCATTTTCTGTTTTTGTACCTCTACACTGGTATTGTGTACCCAAGTACAACATTCATAATCCTCAGTCATTTCACATAATCCTGTAAGGGCTGAACTCATGCTCTCAATGGCTAAGTCATGCAATTCTAGTTGTTTTCTAATAGCCCTAGTTTCAACAATAAGTTTAGAAATGTCATCAGAATTCTTTTCCATCATCTCATAAATAATTCCTGAATAATTATTTAACCTTTTCATCAAATCTATTCCCCATCCTGTCCAGGAAGGGAACCATGCCCAGGCCATATCCTTCTCAAGGAATAACTCTCTCTTGTTACGATGTTTCAATGGATACCTTGGGTGTATACTAGCTTCAAGCAAATGACTCCCATCACTATCACCTATCACCCCCATTATGGGCACCAGTGAGGCCAGGTAACACCAGCCTTGGACCTCTTGTGGAATCCAGGGATAACAAGTCTTTCCACAACAAACATAAGTGTGGTTACCAAACGAGAAGGGCGTATTCACAGCAGTCTCTTGATCTGCTGCTAAAACCTGAAACAAATGCTGTACAGATTTACTACTTTCATCTTCAGAGGCAAGAATCTTTTCAAAATCAGCCCGTACTCTGACCTCATCGTGGTGTGTTTGATATAAAGAACAAAACTTCCCACTAGGGGCATAGCAATTAGAAATGTTCAAAACCGATTGACTACAGATATGAGCATTTATAGTAGAATTCCCTAAATTAAAACACCAGGTAGGATTATGACTTCTATTGATGATGTGAAAGGAAATGGTGTCATTAGTTCTTCTGCTGACATTCAGAAGGTCAAGGAGAATCTCTTCTCTCAACAGGGGAGTAATATTCAAAGGTATAGCCATTAGGGGTATCCTAACCGTGCTAGGGTGCAGTTTACTACAGATCCAACATTTTTGAAATCCTGATTTCTGAGCATAAGCATATTTAAATTTTAACAAAAGCATTTTATCAGCAAAATTATCTTCAATGTCTCTCTTATTTCTAACTTGTATCACTGTAATGTTCTTCTGTGTATATGTGTTACCACAAATACTTTTAATCGCGCCCAAATCTTCAGGGTGGTAGATACAGTTAGTGATGATCCAAATGGGCGGGAACACTATCAGGGTGATCAGGAACAGGAGGCAGAATGCCTTGCCAGAAGTCTGTGGTGGAATAAGCGAGGTCATCTTCTCTGGCCGGACCTGCTTTTCCAGGAACTTCTCCTTCATCTGCTTGGACTTCTGCTTGAGGGCCCCCTGTATTTAAGATCTCCTTCCTGCTCTTGGGGCTTTGGGCAACCTTTTTCACTCGGCTGGCATGGATCCAGGATTGGCAATTCTCCACCAGGATAGCCGTTCTGGTCACTGCAATCACCGTAGTTGGAGGTCCAAAAGGATATTCCTGTTTCTTGCTTCTATTCAACTGTTGGACCACCACCATGTCTCCTACTTTAAAAGGGTGGGTAGGTTCCTGTGAAGAAAAAGGAGAGGTGCGAGCAACATTTCTCTCAACTGTATCCAAAGTTTTAATTAGTTTCCTCACATACTCTGACTGTACTAGATCCAAATCCCCCTGCTCTATCATAAGAGGTGCTCTGGCCCAGGGAGTAGGAAAGGGACAACCCATCAACACTTCAAAAGGAGAGTAGCCTGTAGTTTTGGAGGGAGTACTTCTTATCTCTGCCAAAACCGCTGGGAGAACCCTCTTCCAATGGACAAAGGTTCCTCCTGTGGCCTTCCTTATTTTATCTTTCACGGTCCTATTTACCCTTTCCACTATCCCTGAACTTTGGGGATGATATGGAATGTGAAACTTCCATTCTATTTGGAGTGAATGTACCAAATCCTGACATACTTTTAAGGTGAATGCAGGACCTCTGTCTGAGTTTATCTGAAGTGGACATCCCCATCGAGGAATAATTTCCTGTGTGAGAATTTTCACTACTGTTTGTGCGTCTTCCTTTGTAGTTACAAAAATTTCAACCCATCTCGAAAACATGTCCAAGACCACCAAAAAATATTCCTGTCTTTTCCCTAACTTGGGCATGTGTGTGAAATCAACTTGTAGGTGGGTGAAAGGTGTACTGGGATATATCAAATGTTCGTGTTTCGCTTTGTTTGGGTTATTTGGGTTGTTCCTAATGCAAGTAATACACCTGGACACGTAATCCTTTGTCAACAAAGGGAGATCTGAAATGTAAAAATCCTTGCCTAGTAACTCACAAGTTGCCTTCCAGCCTCTGTGACCTATTCCATGATACTGGGCAATAAAAAGTGATGCACTTGCCATTGGAATACATACCTTCCCCTCTTTGCACAAAAGTCCTGTTTTTGGATCTATTTGTGCACCTACTTTTTCCCAATCTCTCATGTCGGCCTCTGAGGCATAATCTTGTAGGTCAGACAGTACATGGTCAAAACAAGATAGTTCAGGCTGTAACATTGGCATTTGGATTTGAGCTGGTTGAGAGATAGCTGCTTTTCTGGCTGCTGAATCAGCTAGAGCATTTCCTCGAGCTACTTCTGTTTGTTGGCCTGTATGTGCTCTGCAATGTATTATGGCAAGAGTTCTGGGCAACTGAATAGCTTTTAACAATGACTCTACCAGAGAGGAATGAGAGATGCTTTTTCCATCAGCTGCAATAAAGCCACGCCTACTCCATATGACGCCGAAATCATATACCACGCCATACCCATATTTGGAGTCAGTGTAAATGTTCACATCTTGACCCTCAAACATTTGGCATGCCCTGGTGAGAGCAATCAATTCCGCAGCTTGGGCTGATTGATATGGGATAGGTTTGGCCTCAAGTATAACATCTGGAAGTTGCACAACCGCATATCCTGCATGATATGTGTAATCATTTGGCCTAGAACAAGATCCATCCACATACACATTTTGCACATTTGGCAAAGCAGTAGGGGACAAGTCAGGTCTGGGAGATGTGTCTTGGTGGATGAGGTTGGTGCAGTCATGTTGTGGCACCACTTCATCCTGCTCTCCTTTTAATCCTAGCAGTGCATTTAAAATTGGAGCTGGGCCTGCATTAGGGGAAGCATATTTAATATGCAGTTTTGGATTTGACAACAGTATCACCTCATAGCCGCTTAACCTTTGGGCGGACATATGTTGCGTATGTATATTTCTCAGTAATGTGGACACATTATGAGTAGTATACAAAGTAGTATCATGGCCCAAAGTGAAAGTTGCAGCCATGTCAACCAACATAGCACAAGACGCTAAAGCTCTGAAACATGCGGGCATGCCCTGAACTGGTACTGGTACCACCTTTGAAAAAAAAGCAACAGGGCGAAGCTTGCCTCCATGGTCCTGAGCGAGGGCACCTGCCATCGTTGTACAATTTTCCCTGGCATACAAATAAAACATCACATTATATTTAGGAAGGCCGAGCTGCCTGGAGCTGTTACCATAGTATTTTTCAAATATACAAAAGCATTACACATTTCATCTGTCCATTTAACACAGTCTGGCATATCTGAACCTGTGGCCTGTCTCAGGAGATTGTCATAGTAAGAGCAGTCAGGTATCCATTGGCGGCAGTAACCAATCATACCTAGGAAGGTGAGCATGGAAGGTGAGCATGTCCTTCCTATTGAGTGGGCGGGGCAGACCCATCAGAGCCGTAACTCTTTTATGACTGACTCTTCTTTCTCCTTTTGTGAGAACAAACCCTAGATATTCAACTGTTTTCTGACACCATTGCAACTTTTTCTTTGACACTTTATGACCACTTTCAAAAAGACATTTCAAAAGATTTCTCCTATCCTCCAGGGCGGCCTCCCTTGTCAAGCTGCAGAGTAGCAGATCATCCGCATACTGCAGCAAGACTGAACCATGTTCAGGTGTCCAAGCTCTAAGAGTGGTTTGGAGGACAATAGAATAGACAACAGGTGAGTCTATATAGCCCTGGGGCCAGAGGCGTAACTAGAACCTTCAGGGCCCCGGTGCAAGAAACCATGATGGGCCCCCCTTCCACCCGAGCCCCGGCTTCCAATTTTGGGAGGGTGTCCATGGACATCCTCCCAAAACCGTGCTTCCCACATGACCCATGCATGCATCCAGCGCAATCACATCGGCCCTTTACCATGTGATCAGCTGATCACATGTAAACAGACTGGTTATCCACAGCCCTTTCCTCACACGCTGTGCTTGTGTTAGGAAAGGACTGCCATTAACTGTCAAGAATGTCAGTAAATTGTTTACACTGATAATCAGTGCCCCAATCATCAGTGCCCATCAGTGCCGCCTATCAGTGCCCATCACTTCCAACTGCAAGTGTTGCCTATCAGTGCTCATTAATGCTGCCTATTAATGCCCATCAATTCTGCCTATCAGCACCGCCTATCAGTGCTCATTAATGCCACCTAACTGCGTCCATCAGTGCCACCTATCAGTGCTCTTCAATTCTGTCCATCAAAGCCCATCAATACTGCCTGAGTTCTGCCTATCAGTGTTCCTCAGTGCCCATCAGTACCACCTATCAGTGCCCATCAATGCCACCTATCAGTGCAGCCTTTCAGTGCACATTAGTGCCTCTTATCAGTGCTGCCTATCAGTGCTCATCAATGTGGCCAATCAGTGCTCATCAGTGCCTCCTATAAGTGCTCATCAGTGCCTCATATCAGTGCCCATCAGTGCCTCCTATCAGTGCTCATCAGTGCCTCCTATAAGTGCTCATCACTGCCTCCTATAAGTGCTCATCAGTGCCTCCTATCAGTGCTCATCAGTGCCTTCTATAAGTGCTCATCAGTGCCTCCTATCAGTGCCCATCAGTGCCTTTTATCAGTGTCCATCAGTGCCTTCTATCAGTGCCCATCAGTGCCTTCTATCAGTGCTCATCAGTGCCCATCAGTGCCTTCTATCAGTGCTCATCAGTGCCGTCTATCAATGCTCATCAGTGCCTTCTATCAGTGCTCATCGGTGCCTTCTATCAGTGCTCATCGGTGCCTTCTATCAGTGCTCATCGGTACCTTCTATCAGTGCTCATCAGTGCCTTCTATCAGTGCTCATCAGTGCCTTCTATCAGTGCTCATCAGTGCCGTCTATCAGTGCTCATCAGTGCCTTCTATCAGTGCCCATCAGTGCCTTCTATCAGTGCCCATCAGTGCCTTCTATCAGTGCTCATCAGTGCCGTCTATCAGTGCTCATCAGTGCCATCTATCAGTGCCTTCTATTAGTGCTCATCAGTGCCCATCAGTGCCTTCTATTAGTGCTCATCAGTGCTCATCAGTGCCTTCTATCAGTGCTCATCAGTGCCTTCTATCAGTGCTAATCAGTGCCGTCTATCAGTGCTCATCAATGCCTTCTATTAGTGCTCATCAGTGCCCATCAGTGCTCATCAGTGCCTTCTATCAGTGCTCATCAGTGCCCATCAGTGCCCTCTATCAGTGCCCATCAGTGCCTTCTATCAGTGCTCATCAGTGCCTTCTATTAGTGCTCATCAGTGCCCATCAGTGCCTTCTATTAGTGCTCATCAGTGCCTTCTATTAGTGCTCATCAGTGCCTTCTATCAGTGCTCATCAGTGCCCATCAGTGCCTTCTATTAGTGCTCATCAGTGCCTTCTATTAGTGCTCATCAGTGCCTTCTATTAGTGCTCATCAGTGCCTTCTATCAGTGCTCATCAGTGCCTTCTATTAGTGCTCATCAGTGCCCATCAGTGCCTTCTATTAGTGCTCATCAGTGCCTTCTATCAGTGCTCATCAGTGCCTTCTATTAGTGCTCATCAGTGCCCATCAGTGCCTTCTATTAGTGCTCATCAGTGCCTTCTATTAGTGCTCATCAGTGCCTTCTATCAGTGCTCATCAGTGCCTTCTATTAGTGCTCATCAGTGCCCATCAGTGCTCATCAGTGCCTTCTATCAGTGCTCATCAGTGCCTTCTATCAGTGCTCATCAGTGCCTTCTATTAGTGCTTATCAGTGCCCATCAGTGCCTTCTATTAGTGCTCATCAGTGCCCATCAGTGCCTTCTATTAGTGCTCATCAGTGCCTTCTATCAGTGCTCATCAGTGCCTTCTATTAGTGCTCATCTTAATTTCTATCTGTGCTGTCTGCCTTCTCAGGACAGCACAGCTCTGAGCGGAGATCGTGTGTCATAGATTAATAGCACAGAGAGACTCCGGCGGCATTAATGTTCTATTTGTCTGTCCTCTCTGGCACAGATGAGAGAGGACACACAGCTGATCTCACTGCTCCCCCTTCTCCCCCTCCCCTCTCCTGTGTGCTCCGCGGGAAATATGAGCTCTTTAGCTTCACACTTGAGTGCCCGCAGAGCACACAGGAGAGGGGAGGGGGGAGAAGGGGGAGCAGTGAGATCAGCTGTGTGTCCTCCTCTCTCATCTGTGCCAGAGAGGACCGACAAATAGAACATTAATGCCGCCAGAGTCTCTCTGTGCTATTAATCTATGACACACGATCTCCGCTCAGAGTCGGGTGTGAAGATCAACCCCGCTGGGCCCCCCCACAGTGGCTGAATGCGGGGCCCAGTCGCAACTGCGACTGTTGCGACCCTGGTAATTCCGCCACTGCCTGGGGCAATCTGCACCAGGTCAGCGTCCGATTTTTAAATCGGAAGGCAAAGAGTGGCTGTGTTTCCTCGTCCACAGGAATTGAAAAAAACGCGTTTGAGAGGTCAATTACAGAAAAATACTCAGCATCGGATGGTATGGAGGTGAGCAATGATGGCACATCAGGCACTATTGGGGCAATTGGTACCACTAAGTTGTTTATGGCTCTAAGGTCCTGTACAAACCTGTAACTGCCATCCGGCTTTTTAACAGGATTGATAGGAGTGTTATAAGGAGAAATGATTTTTCTCAAAATAGCTTTCTTCAAGAAATCTTCCACAATGGGCTCTATACCCTCTTCTTTTTCTCTGGATATGGGGTACTGTTTATGATACACAGGTAAAGCTCCTGGTTTCAAAGTGGCTTTATAGGGCGTACAGGAAATGAACCCTACATCAAGAGGATTCACTGCCCATACTCCCTCCTCACTCAATTTGACATCTTCCTCTTCTGGGTGTGAGAGCGATGTAAAAAGGTGAACCCTGTCAGATTTTACATATAATCCTCCTTTTGCAGTAATTTTCATTGTAATGCCCAATTTTCCCAGCAAGTCCCTTCCCAAGAGACTCACGGGACAACCAGGAATAATTCTGAAGCAATGTTGCAGATTACAATCAGCACCACTATGGGTGCTTAGTGAAAGCGGGGGTGTTTTAAAAGTTTTGGTGAGTATCCCATTTATTCCCATTGAAGGCTCAGCATCCACAATCTCTCCCCTATAAAAATCCTTGCTAATGGTACTGCTAGGGATGAGCTTCGTGTTCGAGTCGAACCCATGTTCGACTCGAACATCGGCTGTTCGACCGTCCGTCGAATTGCGAAAGATATGGGCCGTTCGCGCCAAATTCGTGTGGCGCGTCACGGCCCATAATTCACTGCGGCATCGCAGTGCATTGCTGGCTGATGATTGGCCAAGCATGCACTATGACCCGCATGCTTGGCCAATCACAGCGCCGTCAGTAGAGAGAGCTGTAATTGGCCAAAGCCAGGGTGGCTTTGGCCAATTATGGCTCAGGGGATTTAGTACACACCCCACACTATATAAGGCCGCCTGCACGGCGGCCCTGTGTAGTGTGTGTTCCGGTGTGCTGAGAGATAGAGAGAGAGAGAGACAGTGTCATTTGATTTGAGTTAGATAGATTAGGCAGAACAGTCAGTCAGTTAGCTGCACTTACAGTGTATTGTGTATATATATGCATCCCAGGTGTTGCATATATATATATACACTGTATTCAGTTTAGCTAGATCCGTTCCTGTTATCTTCTATCTAGACTATTTAGTGCAGTGCGTCCTGCTCACAGTGTTCAGCTAGATCCGTTCCTGCTATTTACATTCAGTGCAGTGCGTCCTGCTCACAGTGTTCAGCTAGATCCGTTCCTGCTATTTACATTCAGTGCAGTGCGTCCTGCTCACAGTGTTCAGCTAGATCCGTTCCTGCTATTTACATTCAGTGCAGTGCGTCCTGCTCACAGTGTTCAGCTAGATCCGTTCCTGGTATTTACATTTAGTGCAGTGCGTCCTGCTCACAGTGTTCAGCTAGATCCGTTCCTGCTATTTACATTCAGTGCAGTGCGTCCTGCTCACAGTGTTCAGCTAGATCCGTTCCTGCTATTTACATTCAGTGCAGTGCGTCCTGCTCACAGTGTTCAGCTAGATCCGTTCCTGCTATTTACATTCAGTGCAGTGCGTCCTGCTCACAGTGTTCAGCTAGATCCGTTCCTGCTATTTACATTCAGTGCAGTGCGTCCTGCTCACAGTGTTCAGCTAGATCCGTTCCTGCTATTTACATTCAGTGCAGTGCGTCCTGCTCACAGTGTTCAGCTAGATCCGTTCCTGCTATTTACATTCAGTGCAGTGCGTCCTGCTCACAGTGTTCAGCTAGATCCGTTCCTGCTATTTACATTCAGTGCAGTGCGTCCTGCTCACAGTGTTCAGCTAGATCCGTTCCTGGTATTTACATTTAGTGCAGTGCGTCCTGCTCACAGTGTTCAGCTAGATCCGTTCCTGCTATTTACATTCAGTGCAGTGCGTCCTGCTCACAGTGTTCAGCTAGATCCGTTCCTGCTATATACATTTAGTGCAGTACGTCCTGCTCACAGTGTTCAGCTAGATCCGTTCCTGCTATTTACATTCAGTGCAGTGCGTCCTGCTCACAGTGTTCAGCTAGATCCGTTCCTGGTATTTACATTTAGTGCAGTGCGTCCTGCTCACAGTGTTCAGCTAGATCCGTTCCTGCTATTTACATTCAGTGCAGTGCGTCCTGCTCACAGTGTTCAGCTAGATCCGTTCCTGCTATTTACATTCAGTGCAGTGCGTCCTGCTCACAGTGTTCAGCTAGATCCGTTCCTGTTATCTTCCTACTGACAGGCAGGCTTGTCTGGTTACAGTATATAAAGCTACCTGAAGAAAATTACAGGTGTTCTTTTTGATCCTATTAGTACCACGGTCAGGCAGCTAGACTATTTACATTTAGTACAGTGTGTCCTGCTCACAGTGTTCAGCTAGATCCGTTCCTGTTATCTTCCTACTGACAGGCAGGCTTGTCTGGTTACAGTATATAAAGCTACCTTAAGAAAATTACAGGTGTTCTTTTTGATCCTATTAGTACCACGGTCAGGCAGCTAGACTATTTACATTTAGTACAGTGCGTCCTGCTCACAGTGTTCAGCTAGATCCGTTCCTGCTATATACATTTAGTGCAGTACGTCCTGCTCACAGTGTTCAGCTAGATCCGTTCCTGTTATCTTCCTACTGACAGGCAGGCTTGTCTGGTTACAGTATATAAAGCTACCTGAAGAAAATTACAGGTGTTCTATCCCAGCTTAGTGCAGCTACAGGCCATTAGTATGTCTGGAAGGCCAAGAAGGAGAGGCAGACAGTCACAAGCCAATAAGAGAGGGCAAGCAGGCTCTGTGTCTAGTGCTGGTCGTGGAGACGGTGCATCCTCATCAGCACGTGGCCATGGGACACGCTTGGCCTTTTTTTCGGCAGCTGGCCGTGTTGAGCCGCAACATGCGGAAGACTTGGTCGAGTGGATGACCAAGCCGTCCTCATCCTCCTCATCCTCTCTCACCCATGCCCAGGGTGCTTTGTCTGGCAAAGCAGCGGCCTCTACCCTCAGCTCAATGTCATCAGTGACTCCTTCCCTAGCTCCACCATGTCCTCATGAGGATTCCCTCGAACTGTTTGACCACAGTGTTGGGTACATGCTCCAGGAGGATGCCCAGCGTTTGGAAGGCTCTGATGATGATACTGAGCTCAATGAAGGCAGTAACATGAGCACGGACAGAGGGGGTGCCCAAGAAGGACAGCAATCTGGCAGTCATGCTCCCCCTGCTGCAGCATACTGCCAGGTTTGCTCCAGTGATGAGGAGGGAGGGGATGATGAGGTCACTGACTCAACGTGGGTGCCTGATAGGAGAGAGGAGGAGGAGGAGGAGGAGGAGGTGGCACATCACCAACTAGGCAGGATGCCCTCCAGGGGCCAGCCTAAGGGCAGCACATTGACTGCATCACACCCCAAAGCTCCACATGTGCAGGGCGCTGCAGTCTCTGCGCGTTATTCAAAAAGTTCTTTGGTGTGGGCCTTTTTTGAGACGAGTGCATCAGATCGCACCGCTGCTATTTGCAACATATGTCTCAAGCGTATCTCGCGTGGCCAAAACATCTCCCGCTTGGGTACCACATGCTTGACCAGACATATGTTGACCTGCCATGCAGTTCGTTGGCAAGCGTATCTGAAAGACCCACACCAAAGAACAAAGACGATCTCTCCTTGCTCCTCATCAGCTGAGATTTCCAACCCCACTAGACCTTCAGTCCTCTCTGAGACCTGCAGTGAGAGGAATGAAGGTGTAGAATTAGGTGTGTCACAGCCAAGTACTTGTGGGCAATCTGCTTTTGGTACACCGACGTCAGATTGTACCAGGCAAATTTCCCTGCCCCAGCTGCTGCACCGCCGAAAGAAGTTTGCTCCCAGCCATCCACATGCCCAGCGGTTGAATGCTAGCTTGGCAAAATTGCTAGCACTTCAACTGCTGCCTTTTCAGTTGGTAGACTCTGCCCCCTTCCGTGAGTTTGTGGAATGTGCGGTTCCTCAGTGGCAGGTACCCAAACGCCACTTTTTCTCACGGAAGGCGATTCCGGCTCTCTACCGGCATGTGGAAGGCAATGTCCATGCCTCGCTGGACAGGGCGGTCAGCGGTAAGGTGCATATTACCGCTGACTCATGGTCCAGCAGGCATGGACAGGGACGTTACTTAAGTTTCACGGCGCATTGGGTGACTCTGCTGGCAGCTGGGAAGGATGCAGGACAAGGTGCAGTAGTGTTGGAGGTTGTTCCGCCACCACGCCTCCAAAATGCTGATTGTGACACACCTCTCTCCTCCACCCCCTCCTCTTCTTCTTCCTCCATGGCCTCTTCCTCGGAACCAGCGGTGCTCCGTAGGCGTTCAAGGGGCTACGCAAGTACGCAGGCCAAAAGATGCCATGCGGTGCTTGAGCTGGTGTGCTTGGGGGACAGGAGCCACACTGGGGCAGAGGTTCTGTCAGCTCTGCAGGGGCAGGTTCAGAGGTGGTTGACGCCACGCCAACTTAAGGCAGGAATGGTGGTTTGCGACAATGGCACCAACCTCCTCTCTGCCCTCCGACAGGGACAACTGACCCATGTGCCCTGTTTGGCTCACGTCCTTAACTTGGTGGTGCAGCGGTTCTTGGGCAGGTACCCGGGCTTACAGGATGTCCTGAGGCAGGCCAGGAAAGTCTCTGTGCATTTCCGCCGGTCATATAATGCCAGTGCTCGGCTGACGGACCTCCAAAAGGAGTTTAACCTGCCCAAGAACCGCCTAATCTGTGACATGCCCACCAGGTGGAACTCGACGTTGGCCATGCTGCAGCGGCTGCACACGCAGCAGAGGGCCATCAATGAGTACCTGTGCGACTATGGCACCAGGACAGGGTCAGGGGACCTTGGTTTTTTTTCCCCACGCCAGTGGGCCATGATCAGGGATGCATGCACTGTCCTGTCACCATTCGAGGAGGCCACGAGGATGGTGAGCACTGACAGTGCATGCATCAGTGACACTGTCCCCCTTGTCCACCTGTTGGAGCACACGCTGCGTGGAATAATGGACAGGGCACTTGAGGCAGAACAGAGGCAGGAAGAGGAGGACTTCCTTAGCTCTCAAGGCCCCCTTTATCCAGACAGTGTTCCTGCGTGCCCGCCGATCACACAGGAAGAGGACGAGGAGGAGGAGGAGGAGGAGGAGGAAGATTGTGTCAGTATGGAGGTGGAGCCTGGCACTCAGCATCAGCAGTCTTTAAGGGATCAGTCCCAAGGAAAACATGGACTTGTACGTGGCTGGGAGGAGGTGGCTGCGGACGTTGTTGTCCTTAGTGACCCAGAGGACTCCAGACCGAATGCCTCAGCAAACCTACGCTGCATGGCCTCCCTGATCCTGCAAAGCCTGCGTAAGGATCCTCGTATTCGTGGTATCAAGGAGAAGGACCAATACTGGCTGGCAACCCTCCTTGATCCACGTTACAAGGGTAAGGTTGCGGACCTTATCTTGCCATCGCAGAGGGAGCAGAGGATGAAACATCTTCGGGAGGCCTTGCAGAAAGGTCTGTGCAACGCGTTCCCAGAGACTGGGAGGTTACAAACTCCTGTTTCTGGACAACGTGTTGCTGAGGCTTCGGTCAGTCAAAGAAGGAGCGGTGGAGAAGGTGGCCGTCTGACCGATGCGTTCAGACAATTTTTTGGTCCGCAGCCCCAAGGTATGATCGGTTCCAGCAACCATCGCCAGCGTCTGTTTTACATGGTGCAGGAATACCTAGGGGCAAGATCAGACTTGGACACCTTTCCCACCGAAAATCCTCTGGGTTACTGGGTCTTGAGGATGGATCACTGGCCAGAGCTTGCACAGTATGCAATTGAGCTACTGGCCTGTCCTGCATCCAGCGTTCTTTCGGAACGTACATTCAGTGCTGCTGGAGGCGTGGTAACCGATCACAGGGTGCGTCTGTCCACTGACTCGGTCGATCGGCTGACCTTCATAAAAATGAATCAGTCTTGGATCACCACCAGCTACCAAGCACCTGATGCTGATGTAACTGAATAATTTTTTTCAGATCCCTTCAAAGACTGCCTATGCTGATGCTGAGTGATTATCCCTGAGTAATTATCCTCTTCCTCCTCAATCATCACGCTGATAGCTTGTAAGAACATTTTTGGTTCTGGGCGCCACCACCAGTGCCTAAGGCACAATTTTTCAGCCCCTGTATAACAGGGGCGTGTAATTACAATTTTTGATGTAATACTTTGCAGCACGGCTCGTTCCTGCATTCCAACTAGAGTGTCTGTGAGGGGTTGCAGTGTTGTGGCACCAGCACCAGTGCCTAAGGCCCAATTTTTCTGCCCCTGTCTAACAGGGGCGTGTAATTACAATTTTTGATGCAATACTTTGCAGCAGTGCTCGTTCCTGCGTTCCAACTAGAGTGTCTGTGAGGGGTTGCAGTGTTGTGGCACCAGCACCAGTGCCTAAGGCCCAATTTTTCTGCCCCTGTCTAACAGGGGCGTGTAATTACAATTTTTGATGCAATACTTTGCAGCAGTGCTCGTTCCTGCGTTCCAACTAGAGTGTCTGTGAGGGGTTGCAGTGTTGTGGCACCAGCACCAGTGCCTAAGGCCCAATTTTTCTGCCCCTGTCTAACAGGGGCGTGTAATTACAATTTTTGATGCAATACTTTGCAGCAGGGCTCGTTCCTGCGTTCCAACTAGAGTGTCTGTGAGGGGTTGCAGTGTTGTGGCACCAGCACCAGTGCCTAAGGCCTAATTTTTCAGCTCCTGTTCAACAGGGGCATGTAATTACAATTCTTGATCTAATATTTCACAGCAGGGCCCTGTGAGGGCTTACAGTGTTTTGGCCACAGCAACACCTAAGGCCCAAATTTCTGCTGAGTATATAGGGCAGGACCCTACTTTCAAACATCTAACTTACAAACGACTCCTACTTGCAAACGGAAGGAGACAACAGGAAGTGAGATGAAATCTACCCCTAGGAAGGGAAATTCTCTCATGTAAGAGTTAATATGGGAAAACAATTTCTCCTTTCCACTGATGCTTTCCAATCCTTGTTCCACAAAAAAACCCAAATTTTCAAAAAACATTTTTCATTGGGACAAAAAAGTGAGGTGAAATCTTCTGAAGAGGAGGAAAGACGCAAAACAAATGTCACAGGGGTGATAACCCTTCCCTATGTTTTCCAAAAAGCTTAGAAAAGATTTTTTGGCTGGAGCTAAACACATTAAAAATGTTCAAAATTACAAACAGATTCTACTTAACAACAAACCTACAGTCCCTGTCTTGTTTGCACCGCCTGTATACTGCTGTTCAGAGTATATAGGGACCTTTCCTTATTTTAATTTGGGTGCGGGGTTCCCCTTAATATCCATACAAGACCCAAAGGGCCTGGTAATGGACTGGGGGGTACCCATGCCGTTTGTCTCACTGATTTTCATCCATATTGCCAGGACCCGACATGACATTAAACCCGCAAGCAGTTTTAAATGAGATTTTTTCCTTTAAAAATGACATTTGGTGCAGGGACTGTTCTAAACATGGGAAACACGCGTCACTTTACAGGCATACTATAGACACCCCCCAGGTACGATATTTAAAGGAATATTTCACTTTTTTTTTTTTTACTTTAAGCATCATTAAAATCACTGCTCCCGAAAAAACGGCCGTTTTTAAAAGTTTTTTTTGCATTGATACATGTCCCCTGGGGTAGGACCCGGGTCCCCAAACCCTTTTTAGGACAATACCATGCAAATTAGCCTTTAAAATGAGCACTTTTGATTTCGAACGTTCGAGTCCCATAGACGTCAATGGGGTTCTAACGTTCGTGCGAACTTGCGGTCCGTTCGCGGGTTCTGGTGCGAACCGAACCGGGGGGTGTTCGGCTCATCCCTAGGTACTGCATGTCGCTCCTGAATCAGGCACAAATGGTACCTCATGCCCGTCTACAAGCAATGAAATTATAGGCTGTTCATGATAAGAATGAGAGACAAGTGGAAATGCCAGGATACTACCTTCCGGGCAGCTTCATTGTGACTGCTGTTGTTTCCAAGAAATGGGGTACTTAACACCATGCTGCTGCTGTACTGAGGGTGGTGCCTGAGGGGGAGTAGGTGCAGCCGGTGGCCCTGAATTTGTACACTCTCGGTCATACCAGGGGCATTGAGCTTTCCAATGTCCGGGGTCCCCACAATTAAAACACCCTGGTTTAGGTTGTCTCTGCTGGAAGTCCCCTCTTTGTGGCTGTCCTCTTCCCCTATATCCACCTCTATAACCCCCTCTATCCTGTCCCCTTTTCTTATAAAAGTTTCCCCTTTGATTTCCTGGGAAATTATCCTGGTAATGTATCGGTGCTGGTGTTTGCTTGGGAATGTCAAAACACCCCGCTGCGTCTTTTTCAGTCAATTTTTTTTGAAAGTCAGTCATACTGCTTGTCGCCCAATCTGAAATCTGCTGTCTCACAACGAGGGCATATTTAGGGGCCAGGTTGCTAAGATAAGTCTGTATTAAAAGACTGTGCATTCCATCCTGAGTATTGAGTCCGGCATCTTGTATCCAGACCTCCGGAAATCTTTTCCAAAATTCCAAAACTGACTCTGATGATTTCTGTTTGCAAGCTACTGCAGTAGGGAGTGACAACTTGTTTATGAAAACTCTCTTCATTTCCTTCTCTAGCTCTTCCCACATAAGGTTCCTTCCTTCAACAGTGTTTAGTGAATAAGCCTCTGCTTTGGTAGTGGGTGCCTCTAGGACATCTATGGTGGGCACTTTAGTCTAATCCCATGGGGAGGTAGTTCCCACCAAACTATCTATAATAATCCTTATATCTTCCTGTGTATAATTTCTACCCTTACAAGCTTTCTTTAAATAAGCTATTGCCCCCAAAGCTGATGTGGAAGGTTTGGGGCAATGTTTGACAATACGATTGATATCTTCAATATCGATACATTTTATCACCATTACGTATCCGACAGTCAGAAACGGAAAGCTTTGCATTGCTAGCTGCGTAGCTACTTCGTCTTTTTTTCTGTCAGCTGTTTGTTTTGAAACTGCGTGTTGTGCAATCTCACTCTCTGCAGCTTGTTTTAATTTCTGAGTTGTACTCCTGGTCTGAGCCGGATCCTCCCTAAAAGGTCAATGGGGCATCTTTATTTTATGTTCCCCCGCAGATGTCTTTTCAGGTAACTCCTCATCCATTGTGGAGGAGGCAGCACCCATCGGCTGTTGCATTTGTGAAACTACAGGCAGTGGCTGATCTGATAGGACAGCAACCTGTGACACTGGTAAGACCACAGGCAGTGCCTGACCCACCACTGCACCTTGCTGTGGAACGGATACAGAGGAAACAGATGCCTCTGCAGGTGACACTGTATTCTCAAATGGACGAACTGCTGCAATTGCAGCCAAAAACTCAATGTCCTCTTTTGAGAACGAGGGGTATATTTGTTTTGGTGCTCCCTTATTTGGCTGCAGTATATAAGGTGGAGGTGACGGAACAACTGGGGGATCAACTGAGGGAGCTACTGGGAGAGCTGATGCACATGGAACTAAGGATGGGAAACCTAATTTAAGCCTCTTCTCACAAGCATGTAACCCCGGAACTTCCTTGTCCCTTGGATTTGGACTTCTCTTTCTTATTTTCTTATCCGCTCTCTCATACCAGTAGGGGGCATACAATAACCAATTTTCCCCACCTTTCCTCATATATTCCTTATCCCATTGGGGGTTTCCCGTATAATATGGGAAAGCTTCCCTATCCCCTAAACAAAGTCCCTTGACCATGTCCATATGAAAAATGTCATTCTGACCCTGTCGGGGAAACGGGTCACTACTCCTCATGCCTTCAGTCCATCCCGCCAGATTATCTACCCAAGGGTTAATATACACATAATCAGTTCCACATATTCTGGCTACATAACATTTACATGTCTCTCCTACATCTGGAAGGGGAATTTTCTTCCCTGATGATTGACCCATAACAATGCAGTGGTGAACGCCACCTCACCTCGCAGCGTCCGACAAAATCCACACAATACACGTACAGATTATCTTATCTTACTTTATATATATAAAAAATCTAAGCGATTAGCAATAGATAAGGTAAGCAAAGAGGTTTGGGTTTTTCCGGGACACTCTATCAGATATCTTTATAAAACTTCTTACAGTACTGTATTATATTACTTTGGGTTTCTCAGAACCCCTTGGACTAACTCAGAGTCCTTTGGACTAACTCAGAGTCCTTTGGACTAACTCAGAGCCCTTTGGACTAACTCAGAGCCCTTTGGACCAACTCAGAGTCCTTTGGACTAACTCAGAGTCCTTTGGACTAACTCAGAGCCTTTCCTTTGATCCGTCACCCGAACGGACTTCTGCGAGATTCATACATTTACATAAATATTTTTAACACTACACCTTCTGTTAACCCCATATAAGGAAACGGTCTTTTAAACTAAAGTCACGGTGAAAGAAATAATAATAATTAAATCAGACTCACCGGACTTTAGAAACTTGGATGACGATCTTGGATGATGATCATCTCATTAACAATGACCGCCCCACCGCTGCCACCAAAACTCTGTTAGGGGGCTAACGATCTTCTTCTAGGAGCAAGTGAACCTCTTCTCTAGCATATCTGCCTAGAGTGTTCTTTCAAACCCAAATCAGGCCCGGAGACCATTCCAGTGAGAAAATAACGACACAACAGTCAAATGTCTGGAATGTTCTGCTTCTTACTTCCGTAGACAATCACTTATATAATCAAAACGACATCACAAAAAAAGTTCAACCCTTTCATTAATATACAGACATTACGTATACATCAGATGATTAAAAAACACCTAAAAATGAGACATCATTTCTTCATACAGAAACTATAAACAAGCAAAAACCTTCATGCGTCATTTCGGGGAAATCATGTTATTTACAAGGATTTGAAACTAACTTTTGATAGATGTCACATATACATATTATTCTAAGATGGATACATATTCTTATAGCTAAAATAAAGGACAGCAAGCTAAAATATCCCTACAAACAGGGAACCTGAAAATGCAGCCGGTGGTTCCACCAGCTGACCATAGAGCGGATCAGAGACCAGAATGGCTCCAATCATCTCTATGTCCTAAGAAATCGGAAGCTACAAGCATTTCATGACTTAGATTTCGCCGGGTATAAACAGCACCATTGGGAAAGTATTTTATCACACCTATCTTGGTGTGGTCAGATGCTTTGAGGGCAGAGGACAGATCTAGGGTCTAATAGACCCCAATTTTTTTCAAAAAAGAGTACCTGTCACTACCTATTGCTATCATAGGGGATATTCACAGTCCCTGAGATATAATTAAATTATTAAAAAAGGAGAACGCAAGCGTTGGTCTGGCGTCGTATGTAAACAGCAATTGCACCATGCATGTGAGGTATCACTGCGAAGGTCAGATCGAGGGTAGTAATTTTAGCAGTAGACCTCCTCTGTAAATCTAAAGTGGTAACCTGTAAAGGCTTTTAAAGGCTTTTAAAAATGTATGTAGTTTGTCGCCGCTGCACGTTTGTGCGCAATTTTAAAGCATGTCGTGTTTGGTATCCATGTACTCGGCCTAAGATCATCTTTTTTATTTCATCAAACATTTGGGTAATATAGTGTGTTTTAGTGCATTAAAATTTAAAAAAGTGTGTTTTTTCCAAAAAAAATGCGTTTGAAAAATTGCTGTGCAAATACTGTGTGAAAAATAAAATGAAACACCCACCATTTTAATCTGTAGGGCCTTTGCTTTAAAAAAATATATAATGTTTGGGGTTTGAAAGTAATTTTCTTGCAAAAAAAAATAATTTTTTCATGTAAACAAAAAGTGTCAGAAAGGGCTTTGTCTTCAAGTGGTTAGAAGAGTGGGTGATGTGTGGCACAAGCTTCTAAATGTTGTGCATAAAATGCCAGGACAGTTCTAACCCTAAATTTACGCCCTTAGAAATCCTGAAGGCGTTGCTTGGATTTCGGGGCCCCGTACACGGCTAGGCTCCCAAAAAGTCCCACACATGTTGTATTCCCGTACTTAGGCGAAGCAGCAGAATGTATTTTGGGGTGTAATTCCACATATGCCCATGGCATGTTTGAGCTATATATCATTTAGTGACATCTTTGTGCAAAAATTTTTTTGTCATTATTCAATCACTTGGGACAAAAAAAATAAATATTCAATGGGCTCAACATGCCTCTCAGCAATTTCCTTTGGGTGTCTACTTTCCAAAATGGGGTCATTTGGGGGGGGGGGGGGAGGTTGTACTGCCCTGCCATTTTAGCACCTCAAGAAATGAGATAGGCAGTCATAAACTAAAAGCTGTGTAAATCCAGAAAATGTACCCTAGTTTGTAGACGATATAACTTTTGCGCAAACCAATAAATATACGCTTATTGACATTTTTTAATTTTACCAAAGACATGTGGCTGAATACATTTTAGCCTAAATGTATGACTAAAATTGAGTTTGTTGGATTTTTCTTATAGCAAAAAAGAAAATATACTTTTTTCCAAAATTTTCCATCTTTTTCCGCTTAAATCGCAAAAAATGAAAATAGCAGAGGCAATCAAATACCATCAAAAGAAAGCTCTATTTGTGGGAAAAAAAGGACGCAAATTTTGTTTGGGTACAACATTGCATGACCGCGCAATTACCAGCTAAAGCAGCGCAGTGCCAAATTGTAACAAGTCCTCTGGTCTTTAGGCAGCCAAATGGTCCGGGGCTTAAGTGGTTAAGGCTCTATTCATATCTATGCATGTTGCTTTTCAGCGTTTCTGCAGTGTTGCTTTTTGCTGTGCTTTCTGCATTTTTGTAACAGCATTGTTACAGCGATTTTACCATGATTTAGCCGCGATTTGCGTTTTGCAATTTGTGTGGGGTTTTTTTTGTTTTTACATTCGCTGTATATAGCTGGTTGCTAAGGAGCAGGGTCGGAAAGCCGGTCACCGTGTACAGCCGATGAGTCATCAGCTGTAAGAGGGCTTCCGCACTGTAAAAAAAAACAACGTGGGGACCCCCCAAAGACCGTACCAGACCCTTTGGTCTGGTTTGGATTTGGAGGGGACACCCCCACGCTAAAATTTTTTTTAACATGGCGTGGAGTCCCCCCCAAAATCCATACCAGACCCTTATCCGGGCATGCAGCCCAGTAGGTCAGTAAAGGGAGGGGACGAGCGAGACCCCCCAACCATAACAGGCCGCATGCCCTCAACATGGGTGCATGGGTGCTTTGGGGCAGGGGGGCTCTGCGCCTCCCCACCCCAAAGCATCTTGCCTCCATGTTGATGGGGACAAGGGCCTCTTCCCGAAAACTCTGGTTTTCTGGTTGTCGGGGTCTGCAGGCGGGGGGCTTATTGGAATCTGGAATCCCCCTTTAACATGGGGACCCCCAATTCCCCCCCCTCCTTATGTGAATGGGTATCGGGTACATCATACCCCTACTCATTTACCAAAAAAGCAGTGAAATTTAAAAAAAAAAAAACAAGAGCCAGTTTTTGACAAGTCCTTTATTAAAAAAATAGCTGAGTCTCTCCCGGTGCCATCTTCTCCCGCTGCTGTCTCTGCCAGTGCTGTCTTCTCCCCGAGCCGTCTTCTCCCACCGGCGTCTCTCCTGGTGCTGTCTTCTCCTGCCACCGTCTCTCCCAGTGCTGTCTTCTCCTGCTGCCGTCTCTCCCGGTGCTGTCTTCTCCCGCCGCTGTTTTCTCCAGGAGCTGTCTTCTCCCACACCGCTGTCTTCTTCCTCGCTGTCGGTTACCCGCTAAAAACAAAAAAAGCCGCTCTTGTCCTGAAGCTGTCTTCCTCCATTTATATACATTATCTCTTCCTCCGTTGTGTTCTCCCCCGCTGCCTGACATCTCTTATATAGCCATGGGGCGTGGCCATCCAATGATGTCACTCAGAGAGCCCGCCCCTTGTGATGTTTTTTGGAAATGCACACCAAACCAGGGATGTGCCATGTACATATAAAAAAACAAAAACAATCATCAAGCTTCAGAAATAAAAAACAAATCTATTGCGCTTGATATAACATTCAATATAGAAAAAAGCTGCTGACACAAAATTGCTGGGTACAATTAAAGAAAATATAAAGGAAGGTGCAGCGCTAGAAAAATGTGATAGATAAGACTGATAAAAAAAATGTCCCAAAACATAAATGGAGTGAAGCCAAACGGAGTCATCCCCATCATGAGGAAACAGAAAACCCACAATGGATGGAATCCACCATAGAAGATGTCCCAAAAAGCGATAGGAACACCGTCACCCACACAAACTGACTCACTTCTTATCAGAGGCACTGAGCTCAATGGACAGCTTGGAGTCTTGGACCAATGGTAAAGTACCATTGGCCCAAGCTGTCCAATAAAAATGCTGCAGTGGAGGCTCTCCTCTTACTGCAGTGTCATTGAAGGGGGCATGTGTATAAAAGACAAATGCTCCCTTCCAGCCCAGCCTTCTTAACTAGAAGGAAAAAACATGGGTTTATGAGTAAAGATTTACCCACAATCCCATATTTTCTCACACAATTAAGAGGGAAAACGATAATCTGCTGCCCGCTGAAAAGGTACTGTTTTACTTAAGCTAAATCAGATAATATTATGCAATACGTTATAACATAATGTATTATATATCTATTTACTGTGAAATTACTGGTTTGAAGTTATAACTTATATACGGGGGGAGATGGGCGGAGTCTAGCGGAGCAGACATGCATTGTTAGAGCTCCGCACCGCTGAGGAGAGAAGAGAAGGACAAAGCGGAGTCTGCAGGCTCAAAAGGTATCCATTTGAACCTTTTTGCCCCAGGGAACAAACTGTGAAAGTTTGGGCAGGAAATATGGTACTGGGAGGAAGCCGTGGCAGAAATAAAAATCACCTCACAAAGAGCTCACAGGCACTCACTGCAACTAAAGCAGCTCCAGTCACCTCACAATATACAGCATCAGGGCGCTCTCAGAGACAGAAAATGTCACAGCAAGACTCTCCATTTGAGTCAGATACAGAACAAATCCTCTCACAAACTTCTCCACAAGCCTCCTCAGCATCCCCAGTAATATTATTACAATTTGAAAAGTTGCTTCATAAGGCTTTAAAACAAACCTCAGACCAAATAACAAACAGCCTAACCAAAGATATAAGAGAGCTGGGAAACTGCACCGCAGCCTTAGAAATAAAAATGGATGAAATTGAAATTACAACCCAAGAAAATATAACAGAATTGGAACAATTAAAAGAAAAGAATTTAATACTTCAAACTAAGCTCGAAGATTAAGAAAATAGAGCCAGACGTTCAAACTTGCGCATAAGGGGAATACCTGAAACTGTGACAGACCTGCAATCTACTATTACTGCTCTATTACAAGAACTAAAGCCAGATATCCCTATTGAACGTTTAGAACTGGACAGAGTACACAGAGCCCTCACAGCCAAAAAGAAAGATGGACCCCCCACGTGATATAATCACAAAATTTCATTATTACAGAACGAAAGAGCAAATACTAATTGCTGCAAGAGAAAAAAAGGAACTTAATTTTCAAGGACACAATTATCAAATTTTTGCTGACCTATCCCAACTTACTATTACTAAAAGACGATCCATGAAACCCCAACTAATGGAACTGCAACGCCACAACATTATGTATCAATGGGGCTTCCCCTTTTCAGTCAGATTTAACTACCAAGGTACAATTTACAGAAGCAGATCAGCAGATGAACTACAACAAATCCTTTTCAAATTAAATCTGACAGAACCCACAAGCAGCAACTCTCCCACACGCAGAAGAATGGCATCATCTTCACCTTCAGGCAGCACCCAGAAAATTTCAGAACAAAATGGGAATCATCATTCTCACAAAAGAGGCCATTATGCCACATCATCCATGGACCAAGATTCAATGGACTGACATCCTAATTCCTGATATCTCTTTATTTATTATACTAAGAGATGGTTCTCTATAAAAAAAACCTGTATTTATAACTGAATGTAACTGCATTCTGATAGTCACACACTGTGTGGGATCATGTTACATTCCAGTTATATTTCTTATTACTTCTGATTCCTATAGCCTTAGTGTCAGAGTCCTGGATGTGAGGCCGAATTGCAGAGGGGGCGCCCCTTGCGGCTAAGTGCAGCGTAACCCTGGGAGTGAGACAGGGAGTACGGTGCCCAAAGGTGCACGGGTTGCCAGATCGCTGTTGCTGAGTAGCAGATAGCAGGGAGCTGCTAGGGTGCGCTGGTAAGGTTGAAGGGCAACCGTGCAAGGAGGGATTCCAGGTATGGAGCCGTGGAGCAACCAGGAGCGGAGTCAGAGCCAGGCCAATGGTCATTCAGCACAGGAAACAGTCCACGGTGAGGTACAGCAGGATAATCAGGAACAGAGAAGGTAGCCGATCCGGGGGTCAAACACAGGAGGACGATCAAGGTACAAATGCGGAGCCGAAGAATAGTCAGATACAAGCCGGGGTCAATGCAGGCGGAATACTGGAGCAGTCAGGCAAGCCGAGTAGTAACAGGAAGCAGATATCACAACAGGAACCAGGAACACAGGAACAAGGAAAACAGGAAGCTGATGATAATCCAGCAACCAGCATGAACCAGCAGCAGGCTTAAATAGGCAGAAGGGCGCCACCATGAGGAATACTGGCAGAATTACCCGTCCTACGGTTATCACCCTGACAGTGCCCCCCCCCTAGGGGCAGCCTCCGGATGCCCAATCTGGCCCATTTTTCAGGGTATCGGGCTTGAAACCTCTGCAACAGTCTAGGGGCATGAATGTTATCTGCTGGTTCCCAAGAATTATCTTCTACAGAGTAACCTTTCCATTTAACAAGAAATTGAACAGTCCTACCTCTCCGACGGCAGTCCAGAATGGCTTCTACTTCGTATTCTGTTTCATTGTCCACCAAGATTGGAGGGGGCGGAGCTTCTTCTCTCCCTGGAAAAGGACTGGAGACAACAGATTTTAATAAAGAAACATGGAATACTGGGTGGATTTTATAGGAACTTGGTAAAGACAATTCAAATGCCACTGGGTTAATTTCCTTCTTAATTGTGAATGGACCGATAAACCTTGGTCCTAACTTCCGGGAGGGGCAAGGCAGCTTAAGATTTGTTGAGGAAAGCCACACTCTATCTCCAACCTTAAAGACGGGATCTCTCCTCCCCTTGTCATAATGTTTCTTATAATTCTCTTGGGCTTTCTGCATAGTTGCCTGGAGAGTTAGGAAATTAGCCTGAATGGCGTTTATCCTGTCCTGGACTGCGGGGACTGAGGTCTCTGGTATAACATTAGGCAAGAATGAGGGATGGAAACCGTAGTTTGCCCAGAAAGGTGACTGATTGGTGGAAGCGTGGATTGAGTTGTTGTATGCAAACTCCGCACACGGGAGTAGCAAGGACCAGTCATCCTGGGAGAAGGAGCAGAAGCAACGTAAGTACTGTTCTAAAGTTTGATTAGTTCTTTCGGTTTGGCCGTTGCTCTGAGGATGGTAAGCTGAAGATAGGCACACTCTAATGGAAAGCGTTTTGCAGAGCTCCTTCCAGAACTTAGAGGTGAATTGCACCCCTCTGTCGGACACAATGTTGCTCGGTAGGCCGTGAAGTCTGACTATCTCCTTTATGAAGATCTTCGCCGTGTCAGCAGCAGATGGTGTACCCATCATGGGCAAGAAATGTGCCATCTTGGACAGGCGGTCCACGACTACCAAGATGGTTGTAAATTTCTCCGAAGGTGGTAACTCTACTATGAAATCCATAGATATTTCTTTCCATGGTTGCTCCGGCACAGGCAATGGGCGTAGTAGACCCCAAGATCTGACGTTAGACCCCTTGTTACGTTGACAAATGGTGCAGGAACTGACATATTCCCTGCAGTCAGGCTTTAGAGTGGGCCACCAAAAAGATCGTTGAACAAGCTCCAAAGTCTTTCGTACCCCGAAGTGACCAGCAAGTTGGTGGTCATGTAAAGTCTTTAGGACCTGGGCTCTGGCTTGTTGCGGAACAAAAATTTTGTTCTGATACCAAAGAAAACCTTCCTGATTTCTTAAAGACAGTGCTTCTGGTTCAGAGCATTGGGAGGAAGCTTGTTTCAGTGAGGAACTCAGGTCGGTCTGAATCATGAGAAAATTCTGTGGAGATAATATAGTGCTAGGAGTAATTTCTTCGGGAGTGTCAGGAAACATCCGGGACAAGGCATCGGCCTTCCCGTTCTTAGACCCCGGGCGGAAGGATATATGAAAATTGAATCTGGCAAAAAACAAGGCCCATCGAGCTTGTCGGGGTCTCAATCGTTTAGCCGTGCGAAGATACTCCAGGTTTCTGTGATCCGTGAATATCATGATGGGATGCTGAGCACCTTCAAGGAGGTACCGCCATTCCTCCAGGGCAGTTTTAATAGCCAAGAGCTCTCGATCTCCCACATCATAATTCCTTTCAGACGGACTCATCTTCCGCGAGGAGAAGGCCACAGGATGGAGTAACGACTTAGAACCCTGACGTTGGGATAAGACTGCTCCTGTGGCAACTTCAGAGGCGTCAACCTCTAAGATGTAAGGGAGGGCCGGATCAGGATGTTGCAGGATAGGTGCGGAGGTAAAGAGGGATTTGAGCTTATCAAAAGCTGATTGGGCTTCTGAAGACCACAGGAACCGAGTATGTAAACGGGTAACTTGGGTGATTGGTGAGATGATGGAGGAAAAGTTCTTTATAAACCTCCTATAAAAGTTTGCAAACCCCACAAATCTTTGTACTCCCTTTTTATCCGATGGAGTTGGCCAGTCCAAGATTGCCTGTACCTTTTGCGGGTCCATGGCAACACCACCAGTTGAGATAATTAGCCCCAGGAATTGTATTGACTCTTTTTCGAAATCACACTTCTCTGCTTTTACATAGAGTTTGTGCTTACGTAGAGTGTGCAGAACTGTCCTTACATGTGTACGATGGAGCTCCAGGGTGGTTGAAAATATCAGGATATCATCCAGGTAGATGATGACGAAGTAATCCAGAAATTCTCGAAAGATATCGTTTACAAAATGTTGGAATGTGGCCGGGGCGTTGCACAATCCAAATGGCATCACTAAGTACTCGAAATGTCCAAAGCGAGTTCTAAATGCTGTCTTCCATTCGTCACCCTCTCGGATGCGAACGAGATTGTAGGCTCCTCGAAGGTCAAGCTTAGTGAATATTCGGGCAGTACAGAGTCTCTGGAAAAGTTCCGGAACTAGAGGAAGAGGGTAACGGTTTTTTATAGTGATTTTATTGAGCTCCCTGTAATCCACACATGGTCTTAGGGATTTGTCCCTTTTTTCGACAAAAAAGATTCCGGCTCCAGCAGGAGAAGAGGAGGAACGGATGAAGCCTTTCTAAAGGTTTTCATCAATGTATTGTCGCAATGTTCCTAGTTCCACCTCCGAGAGGGGGAATATGCGACCGAATGGGATTTCGGCTCCTGGGAGTAATTCAATTGGACAATCGTATGACCGGTGTGGTGGCAGGACATCAGCCTTTTTCTTGTCAAAGACATCTGCAAACTCCTGGTAGGCCGGTGGAATACTCTGGTTGTTGACAGGTACAGGTTGGACTGACAGGCAACTGGCTAGATTACTGGTTTCAGGGGCAAGACAGTGCTGTAGGCAATAAGGTGAAGTGAATGAAATTTCTTTCCTGATCCAGTTGATCTGGGGGTTGTGGGCTTGAAGCCATGGGGTACCCAAGATGACGGGGAACATAGGTGAGCTTAGAATGTCGAAACGTATGAATTCCTGATGACCATCAGGAGTAGTAACCAAAAGAGGAGTGGTCTCTTGTGTCACAGGACCGGAACTAGGCAGGGTGCCATCAGCCAGGAGAACTTCCAATCTACGGTTCTTGGGAAGAAGGGCCAGACCGAGCTTTAGTGCTAAGTCCAAGTCCAAGAAACAACTGCATGCCCCGGAGTCGACTATGGCCTGAAGCTGAACCCCCTTGTCGGCCAACTGTAGCGTGATGGAAAGGATAAGGTGAGAAGTGGAAGTTCCGGACATCTGGAAGTACACTGGAGAGTTCTTGGGTACCTTGCTGGGCCTTATGGGGCAGTTGCTCAGGAAATGTCCGTTTCGGCCGCAATAGAGACAGAGATTGGCTTGACGCCGACGCTGCTTTTCCTCAGGAGTCAGTGCGGATCGCACCAAACCAACAGGCATAGCGCCGATCTCTGGTACCTGCACCTTGGGAGTCTGAGAACGTTCAGCCTGGCGCTCCCGAAGGCGTCTATCCAACTGGATGGATAGTTGAATGAGCCCCTCGAGGGTAGCAGGGATGCCGACCCTGGCCAACTCGTCCTTAAGGGATTCAGAAAGCCCCAGGCGAAACTGGTATTTCAACGCAGCCTCATTCCAGTCTGTATCGGCAGACCACCGGCGGAAGTCCACAGCATAGTCTTCCACCGGGCGCCGTTTCTGTTGAAGAGAATGCAGAGCGGCCTCAGCGGTGGCTGTACGCTGGGGGTCATCATACAATTGCGACAGGGCCGTAAAGAACGTTTCCACTGAACTAGTAGCTGGGTCCTTCTGTTCCCATAACCTGTGGGCCCATGCCTGGGGTTCATTGGTCAGCAGGGAGATAAGAAAGCCAACTTTGACAGTCTCAGTGGAAAAGGTACGGGGTTGCAGAGCCAGATATAACAGGCAGGAATTCTTGAAGGATCTGAATTTCTGCCGGTCTCCAGAGAAACGTTCAGGGGTAGGTACCCGCGGTTCTGGGGGCAAAGTCAGTACCGAAGAGGCCGTAGCAGGGAGATTGGTGGAGGAGGAACCAGGATCCAAAAAGGCAGATGGTAGCATAAAATGTTGGAGTTTTCCTTCTAGTTGAAGGTATCTTTCCTGAAGAACTTGGACCACTCGTGTAAGGGTAGCGGCCTGTTGGCATAAAGTCTCTATTGGGGACGCACCTCTGCCGGCCTCAGTCATGGCTGGATTATACTGTCAGAGTCCTGGATGTGAGGCCGAATTGCAGAGGGGGCGCCCCTTGCGGCTAAGTGCAGCGTAACCCTGGGAGTGAGACAGGGAGTACGGTACCCAAAGGTGCACGGGTTGCCAGATCGCTGTTGCTGAGTAGCAGATAGCAGGGAGCTGCTAGGGTGCGCTGGTAAGGTTGAAGGGCAACCGTGCAAGGAGGGATTCCAGGTATGGAGCCGTGGAGCAACCAGGAGCGGAGTCAGAGCCAGGCCAATGGTCATTCAGCACAGGAAACAGTCCACGGTGAGGTACAGCAGGATAATCAGGAACAGAGAAGGTAGCCGATCCGGGGGTCAAACACAGGAGGACGATCAAGGTACAAATGCGGAGCCGAAGAATAGTCAGATACAAGCCGGGGTCAATGCAGGCGGAATACTGGAGCAGTCAGGCAAGCCGAGTAGTAACAGGAAGCAGATATCACAACAGGAACCAGGAACACAGGAACAAGGAAAACAGGAAGCTGATGATAATCCAGCAACCAGCATGAACCAGCAGCAGGCTTAAATAGGCAGAAGGGCGCCACCATGAGGAATACTGGCAGAATTACCCGTCCTACGGTTATCACCCTGACACTTAGAATATATAAGTGAAATAAGGAAATTCTTGTTCAGTTATATATTTTCAGGTAATAACAATAGATTTATTACTTTTTAGGACAAATATGTTCAATAATCCAGAAGTAATGGAAGCTTTTTCTTTCTTTTCTTAAAACAAATATATTATTACCTAACTAGTTCCTAGAACTATGTTTTTGTTTATTCTAATCTGAAGCAATACAACCTCAATTTTATGAGTTAACATATCTAAACAGTTACATATGAATAAAATATGTAATTGTTTACTCTAAAAGGGTTAAAATCCCAAAATAATTCAAACTATCTTCATCAATACCAAAGTTATTAACAGTACCTTTCTAACTGAATTATTTAGCCTAGGGCAAGACTAACCATATACAACCACCCTGGAATAAATAATTTCAACAAAAACTATATTCTGCACTCCAATTAATGAATCATCATTTTGATGTCTTTTGACATAGCACTTCTCTCCTGTAAGCGGAAGATCCGTGTACCCCCATTAGCCCTCCTCATTCTCCCAACCATATTATGTGGGAGTGTGACGAAGGCACTTATTCCCCTGAGAGAGATATTTATTCTCTTTCACGGGTAAATTGTGATTACTTGCAAAAAATAATTTATACAATGTATCATCTAATCTCATATGTTTTTTGTTTACTCTTTACTCCAGAATTCACTGGTTTCTTTTCTATCTTTTCATCTCTTCAGTCCACACAGGTTGATCTGCGCAGTCAGCTCTGCATAACAAAAAGTAAGTCAAAACTATTTGATCTGTTGCCATGGCACCACTGAATATACTTTCCCTGAATGTTCAGGGAATAAATGTCCCTCAAAAAAGGACCAAAGCCTTCCGTACTTTCCATAACAAGAAGGCTCACATAGTATGCCTCCAAGAAACACACTTCACCAAAGATTCTACTCCAAAATATATTTCTCCTTTTTATCAACAAATTTACACGGCTTCTGCCTGTACCAAACAAAGAGGTACTCTAATTGCATTTCACCGATCCACACCATTCACCTTATCATCAGAAATTAAAGACCCAGAAGGTAGATACCTGATACTCATGGGTTATATAATGGATACAGCAATCACGGTGATTTCCTACTACGCTCCTAACAAACAACTTACACCATTCCTCTCACATATATTACAAGTGATTAATACACACAAAATAGGAACAGTGATAATGTGCGGGGATTCGAACCAGGTCCTCCACCCATTTCTAGATAAATCACCTTTTACACCATCCAAAATAACCTCTAGATTACCTTTTTCTCAACTTCTTTCCAAATACAATCTGGTAGATTCGTGGAGAGAAAGTAACCCAATGAAAAAGAAATTCACTTATTTCTCGCACCCTCATCAAACCTTCACCAGAATAGATCATATTTTTCTAACAATAGGAATGATACCAGAAATTATTGCATCAGATATAATTCCGATTCCGTGGTCTGACCATAATGCAGTATACACTACTATAGCCTCAGCCATACCAAAAGCGCATGACCCAACGTGGTACTTACCGGACATAATGCTCAAACACCCACTACATCAGATGGCCATTGAACAAGCTTTAAAGGAATACATATCAATTAATAATACAACAGACATTTCCCCAATAACACTGTGGGAAGCTCATAAGCCTGTCTTGCGTGATACAATACAAAGACAAATGGCACTATTTAAACGGGAACGCAAAAATCTAGCAAAAAAACTAGAACTCAATTTTAATGCAGCCTACATATCATTCCAAGATAATCCATCTCAGAGTACAAAATCTCATCTGGAAAAATCTAGATTGGAATACGATCTATTTCTCACTGAGTCAGTTGATAAATCCCTCAAACGCTCCAAACACAATTTCTACATGAATACAAACAAACCAGGTACATATTTGGCTCGGGCATTAAATTCAACTAACAAATCTTTCAAACCAATACGTTTGAAATTATCAAAAAATGTTTATACTTGTAATCCAGTTAAAATAGTCCATAAATTTCACTCACATCTCGCAACTTTATACAAGACAAACAATGAATTTAATCCTACAGAGGCTGAATCCTTCTTCTTAAAAATAACCTTACCTGAGTTGTCTCAGAATCAAAAAAGCAGTTTGGATGAGCCTATAACTATAGATGAAGTTGCTAACGCCATAAAAGACCTAAAACTTAACAAAAGACCAGGCCCAGACGGCTACTCGGCTTTATACTATAAAACATTCTCAGAAATACTCTCTCCCATTCTCACTGAAACTTTTAACAAACTTCTAGAAGGACATTCTTTTCGGCAAGAAACACTAATGGCAGTTGTTTGTATGATCCCAAAACCCCTTTCTGATGATACTTCCTGTGTGAATTATCGGCCTATCTCTCTGTTAAACCTTGATATTAAATTATTAGCAAAAATAATAGCAAAACGCCTCAATAGCATTATAGGAAAATTAATACATAGAGATCAAATAGGCTTCATGCCAAATAGACAGGCAGGCGATAATATACGCAGGGCAGTGTTATTGGCACATATTGCTAAAAAACGGAAAATCCCTTTATGTTTTCTATCTCTCGATATTAAGAGGGCATTTGACACAGTATCCTGGCAATATATGCAATATTCATTACAAAAATGGGGTTTTGGACCCCACTTTTTAACATGGATCAAAGCATTATATAATAAACCTAAAGCCTATATAAAATATGCTGGATACAAATCTGATGCCTTTAATATCGAAAGAGGTACCCGACAGGGTTGCCCATTATCTCCCTTATTATTTGCCCTTATACTCGAACCCATGGCCCAATACATCAGAACAAACCAAACTATAACTGGCATTGAAGTAGGAGGTATTACACACAAATTATGTATATTTGCAGACGATATATTACTTTTTCTATCATCACCACAGGTCTCTGGTCCTAACTTAATACCAGCTCTTGATGGATTTGCAGCCCTATCCGGCCTTATAATTAATCCTAAGAAATGCCTAGTGCTTAATATTTCGCTCACAAACATGGAATTGATCCCGGCTAGGGCTGCACTCCCATTCACATGGGCAGAAAAATCAATCCCATATCTTGGAATTCATTTAACAGCATCTCATTCTGACTTATTCTCAACCAATTATCCTCCTGTATTAAGACAGATCACAAATCTAATAAAACAATGGTCGCAACTTCCTTTATCCTGGATAGGGAAGATTAATGCAATCAAAATGACTATTCTACCCAAATTGCTTTATCTATTCAGAGTCCTCCCTATTCCAATTCCTTCCTATTTTTTGAGAATAGTACAAAAAAGAGCAACTTCGTTTATATGGGGCTCTTCTAAACCACGTATACCTATACACACACTACATCTTCCCAAAAATAAAGGAGGCCTGGGATACCCTAATTTTACTAACTACTACAGAGCAGCACATTTGGCCAGTCTGTCCAAATACCATGCAAAACAGGAAATCCCATTATGGGTATTTATAGAGGCTTCAGAAAATGACCCTCTATTAATATCAAACTTGTTATGGCTTGATCCTAAAGACCGCTTTAAAATTCATAATCCCATAACTAAACACTTCTTATCTCTCTGGGATAAACTAAAAACCAAATATCAGTTACAATCTCCACACAATCCTCTCCTTTCTTTTATCAGAAATCCGGCCTTTTATCCGGCATGGATCTACCCAAATTCTTTTAAAGCTTGGACAACATCAGGCATTCAGACACTAAATGACTTCATAGCATCTAAATCATTCCTTTCATTCCCATCGCTTAGAGAAAAATATGATCTACCAAACTCTGAGATATTTAGATATCTCCAAATCAAAAATTTCTATACACCATTCCTAAAGGGGGATACACCACTATCCCAATTATCCATTTTTGAATCAATCTGTACAAAAGATCCATTTGCTAAAGGTACAATTTCATCACTTTATAATCAATTATATGGAGTAGTAAATCTTAATAGACCCTCTTACGTTCAGAGGTGGGAGGAGGACCTGGGACGAACTTTAGAAAACACGGACTGGTCTAACATATGGCTCACATCTAAGTCATCTTCACCCAACATCTTAGCACTGGAGACAAATTATAAAGTCCTAACTCGCTGGTACCTTGTACCCGCTAGAGTGGCAAAATATTCACCTAATACCTCAGCTCTTTGTTTTCGAGGATGCCCAGAAATAGGCACACATTTACACATATGGTGGACTTGCCCAGTAATCCAAACCTTCTGGAAGGAAGTCTTCGTGATTGCATCTAAAATATTTAAAAAAAATAATACAACCAGATCCATATATAACTTTACTTAATCTAAAACCGGAATGGTTAACACTCTCTCAATTCAAACTTATGATCCAACTAATAACGGCTGCAAAACAAACAGTGGCCAAGGCATGGAAATCTCCTACATTGGTACTAGCAGAAACAATTCACAGAATGAATAATACAATGTCCCATGCTAAGATGGTAGCCATCGATCAAAATCAAATTCCAAAATTTGAAAAACGTTGGCATCCTTGGATAAAACAACAGTTCCTGTCAAATTTCAATGACTCTGTCCTGTTGCCATGGTAACAGATTAAATGATCTACAGAGACACCCATTCTAAGGCTTCAAAGAGAACTAAAAAGAATAATAAACTGACGAGCGGGACAACCTTGTGGACCATACCTCTGCCTTTCTACCCTTTTTCTTCTTTCTCTTTCCTTTTCTCCACCTTACGATTAAAGCTCATTATCAGAATTTATTTGACCTATATACACTCTACCTGTAAACAATATGTATAGTAGGTATAAATCATTTAAATACCTACAAAAGTAACTAAGGAAATGATATATATCTTTAATTTAGGTTTACGTGAACCCAATGTTTAATATTTGAAATTTCATGATATTTACCTATATAAACCCTACTGTAAAACAATGAGCTTACTTTATAGATCCTTGTAAACTTACTTTATGTATCTTTATAATATTGTATACTCAATAAACTTCTTTTGACAAGGAAGTTATAACTTATATAAATTAACCACTTGCCGATCAGCTGCTGTCATACTGCAGCAGGTCGGCTCCTTCCCGAGAATCACGCAGCTGTAAGTCGGCTCCATTAAGCTGCACGGTGGGGGACCTGATGCGCGTGGCCGGAGGCCACAAAGTCTGCCGGCCACCCTCGATTGTGGGAAAGAGAGCCAGAACGGGGATCTGTCAATGTAAACAGACAGATCCCCTTTCTGACAGGGGGGGGAGAGAGAGATCTGCTGTTCTTAGTGATTAGAAACAGCGATCTCTCTCCTCCTCCAGTCAGTCCCATCCACAGTTAGAAACACCTCCCAGGGAACATATTTAACCCCTTGATCGCCCCCTAGTGTTAACCCCTTCCCTGCCAGTGACATATACACAATAATTAGTGCATTTTTATAGCACTGAACACTGTATGAATGTCAATGGTCCCAAAAAAGTGTCAAAAGTGTCCAATCTGTCCTGCGCAATGTCGCAGTCCCGCTAAAAATCGCAGATCGCCACCATTACTAGTAAAAAAAAGCCACAAATCTATCCCTTATTTTGTACACACTATAACTTTTACACAAACCAATCAATATACGCTTATTGCGATTTTTTTACCAAAAATATGTAAAAAAATAAATATTGGCCTAAACTGATGAAGAAATTCGTTTTTGTTTTTTTTTTTTAATTTTGAATATTTATTATAGCAAAAAGTAAAAAATTTCGTTTTTTTTTTTTTTTTCAAAATTGTCGCTCTTTTTTTGTTTATAGAGCAAAAAATAAAAACAGGTGATTGATTACCACCAAAAGAAAGCTCTATTTGTGGGAAAAAAGGACGTCAATTTTGTTTGGGTACAGCGTCACATGACCACAGTACAGTTTTTGAAAATATAGTAAATTACCTTAAAAACAATATATAATAATTATTTTTATATTACTTACTTATGGTAATTAACCCCTTGCTACCCAGGCCAATTCTGACAATTTTCTCCTACATGTAAAAATCATCATTTTTTTGCTAGAAAATTACTCAGAACCCCCAAACATTATATATATACACTACCGTTCAAAAGTTTGGGGTCACATTGAAATGTCCTTATTTTTGAAGGAAAAGCACTGTACTTTTAAATGAAGCTAACTTTAAACTAGTCCTAACTTTAAACAAATATACTCTATACATTGCTAATGTGGTAAATGACTGTTCTAACTGCAAATGTCTAGTTTTTGGTGCAATATCTACATAGGTGTATAGAGGCCCATTTCCAGCAACTATCACTCCAGTGTTCTAATGGTACAATGTGTTTGCTCATTGGCTCAGAAGGCTAATTGATGATTAGCAAACCCTTGTGCAATCATGTTCACACATCTAAAAACAGTCTAGCTCCTTCCAGAAGCTACAAAACTGACCTTCCTGTGAGCAGATTGAGTTTCTGGAGCATCACATTTGTGGGGTCAATTAAACGCTCAAAATGGCCAGAAAAAGAGAACTTTCATCTGAAACTCGACAGTCTATTCTTGTTCTTAGAAATGAAGGCTATTCCATGCGAGAAATTGCAAAGAAATTGAAGATTTCCTACAACGGTGTGTACTACTCCCTTCAGAGGACAGCACAAACAGGCTCTAACCAGAGTAGAAAAAGAAGTGGGAGGCCGCGTTGCACAACTAAGCAAGAAGATAAGCACATTAGAGTCTCTAGTTTGAGAAACAGACGCCTCACAGGTCCCCAACTGGCATCTTCATTAAATAGTACCCGCAAAACACCAGTGTCAACATCTACAGTGAAGAGGCGGCTGCGGGATTTTGGGCTTCAGGGCAGAGTGGCAAAGAAAAAGCCATATCTGAGACTGGCCAATAAAAGAAAAAGATTAAGATGGGCAAAATAACACAGACATTGGACAGAGGAAGACTGGAAAAAAGTGTTGTGGACGGATGAATCCAAGTTTGAGGTGTTTGGATCACAAAGAAGAACGTTTGTGAGACGCAGAACAAATGAAAAGATGCTGGAAGAATGCCTGACGCCATCTGTTAAGCATGGTGGAGGTAATGTGATGGTCTGGGGTTGCTTTGGTGCTGGTAAGGTGGGAGCTTTGTACAGGGTAAAAGGGATTCTGAATAAGGAAGGCTATCACTCCATTTTGCAACGCCATGCCATACCCAGTGGACAGCGCTTGATTGGAGCCAATTTCATCCTACAACAGGACAATGACCCTAAACACCTCCAAATTGTGCAAGAACTATTTACAGCAGAAGCAGGCAGCTGGTATTCTATCGGTAATGGAGTGGCCAGCACAGTCACCAGATCTGAACCCCATTGAGCTGTTGTGGGAGCAGCTTGACCGTATGGTACGCCAGAAGTGCCCATCCAACCGATCCAACTTGTGGGAGCTGCTTCTAGAAGCGTGGGGTGCAATTTCTCCAGCTTACCTCAATAAATTAACAGCTAGAATGCCAAAGGTGTGCAATGCTGTAATTGCTGCAAAAGGAGGATTCTTTGATGAAAGCAAAGTTTGATGTAAAAACAATGTTATTTCAAATACAAATCATTATTTCTAACCTTGTCAATGTCTTGACTCTATTTTCTATTCATTTCACAACGTATGGTGGTGAATAAGTGTGACTTTTCATGGAAAACACAAAATTGTTTGGGTGACCCCAAACTTTTGAACGGTAGTGTATATATATATATATATATATATATATATATATATATATATATATATTTTTTTTAGCAGACACCCTAGGGGATAAAATGGTGGTCGTTGCAACTTTTTATGTCACACAGTATTTGCATAGCAATTTTTCAAACCTTTTTTTTTTTTTTTCAAAGAAACTGTTTCGTGAATTAAAAAAAAAAACACTAAAGTTAGCCCGATTTTTTGTATAATGTGAAAGATGATGTTACGCCGAGTAAATAGATACCTAACATGTCACGCTTTAAAATTATGCATACTCGTGCAATGGCGCCAAACTTCAGTACTTAAAAAATCTCCATAGACGATGCTTTAAAAATGTTAACAGGTTACATGTTTTGAGTTACAGAGGAGGTCTAGTGCTAGAATTATTGCTCTTGCTCTAACGTTCACGACATATGTAACCTGTGTGTATCTGGCTCTGATACTAGCCAGTGTCTCACCAGCCACTGACCTCACCTCACGTCCCTGCACCAAACGTGCATGGCACTTGCTTTGCCGTTAAAAATGTTAATTCATGATATACTGTATATGAGTTATGTGAATGAATTATGGCAATTAAAGTGGTTGTAAACCCTTACAGACCACTTTGACCTACAGGTAAGCCTAGATTAAGGCTTAACTGTAGTGGCGGCACCAGCGCGCATGCACGGGAGTGACGGCCCCAGCCAATCACAGCGCCGGAGCCGCGATACCCGGAAAGAAGATGTACGCTCCGTGGAAGAGGGAACAGCGGTGACATCGCAGGCTCTTGTGTCAGGTAAGTGACACATAATGGGCTACTATGCGATGCATAGTAGCCCATTATGCTTTACCTTTGCAGGGAAACAAAGAGGAAGTAAACCCATCAGAGCTCTGTGCTCAGCTGACGATTAATTGCCAAAGACTCTTCCTTCTAGAGTGACTCACCTGGTCTTCATTTCCTGCTCGTCGGCTAGAGCTGCTGGATTTATAAACTCTTTGGATCAGATCTTCTGTGCTTTTGCCTTGGCCAACATATCTGGACTCCCTCTGCTGTGTTTTCCTGTGAAAGACTTTTGCTTGGCTGACTTCCCTTCTGGTTCCTAAACCTGTTTACTGCACCCGACTTCGCTCATCTCTGGACTCCTGTTTCTCTGGCTTGTTCTGATTACCCATCCTGGTTACCAAACTCTGGCTATGTTTTGACTACGTTTGCTCTGTTTATACCACTTTACCATTTTATTAAATAGTGTGATTTTTACTGCACTTCTGTCTCAGTCTGATTCATGGTTCCTGACACTATCAGAATCTGGAAGTCCACTTTAGCAAGGGGGCCCTCGGATCCCCCCCTTCTATGTGAATGGGTATCCCTGCCCATTCACCAAAAAAGTGTCATAAAGTAAGAAACACAGGAAACAGTTTTTGATAAGTCCTTTATTAACCACTTGCCGACCAGCTGCCGTCATTATACTGCGGCAGGTCGGCTCGTTACCGCAAATCGCAGTACTGGTACGTTGGCTCCTTTAAGAGCCATAGCAGGTGCGCGCTGCACAGCTGGGGACCTGATGGGCGTGGCCGGTGGCCACAATGTCTGCCGGCCACCCGCAATCGCATGACTAGGGTAGCCAGATACCTTACTGCCCCACCAATACATGTAACCTTATACTCTACCATTAATGACGCTGACACTTGAATGGATGTAAATGGCCTTTACGGCCTTTATTAACAAAACCAATAAAACTGTAAACTTTTTTATTTCAAATATTTAAAATTGAATTTACATATTCAAAATATTCAAAAAAGATTTTAAAGTCGAAATGCCAGTAATTTTTGGTTTTCTGGTTCCTGACGACCCTCTAACTTTTGACCCTGTAGCCCCTTTTGTTAGCATCTGCCCCCAGCCGCTAACTCGCCTCGAGGACACACTAACTGACCACAGACCTCCATTTATTACCCGTTGGTCCAAAAAACTGACACTAGACCAACCATACTACTCCATCCTGGGATGTGTCCCAACGTTTTCAAAACCTCCTTTTCATATATATCTATATATCCATATACATATATATACTCCTGTCGTCAAGGACCTAACGCCTCTACTCTCTGATAAGAACCATTTTTAGACCACATCCCTTAGGGCGGGAGGGAGGGAACATTCTTCCTAGCTATCTCACCCACGACTGATCTTCCCACTTGCCCCAGCTACTTCCCAAAGTTACACACTCCTCCCCTCTACACTGATCCCCCAATCCCGACAGGGAACAAAATTCCCTAAACCACTCCTCATTATTAACCTGTTCCTAAGCTACTTGCACCCTGTCATGTCTGCACTGCGCTTCCTCTTCATTACAGCTCCGTACATGTCTTGACTAGGGTAGCCAGATACCTTACTGCCCCACCAATACATGTAACCTTATACTCTACCATTAATGACGCTGACACTTGAATGGATGTAAATGGCCTTTACGGCCTTTATTAACAAAACCAATAAAACTGTAAACTTTTTTATTTCAAATATTTAAAATTGAATTTACATATTCAAAATATTCAAAAAAGATTTTAAATTGGAAATCCCAGTCATTTTTGGTTTTCTGGTCCCTGACGACCCTCTTTAACTTTTGAGCCTGTAGCCCCTTTTGTTAGCATCTGCCCCCAGCCGCTAACTCGCCTCGAGTACACACTAACTGACCACAGACCCCCATTTATTACCCTTTGGTCCAAAAAACTAACACTAGACCAACCGGACTACTCCATCCTGGGATGTGTCCCAACGTTTTCAACACCTCCTTTTCATATATATCTATATATCCATATACATATATATATTCCCTTCGTCAAGGACCTAACGCCACAGCAGCGGAAGTGTGACACCTTACACTTGTGCCTGCAGCCAAACTAACAATGCTCTCCTAATGCCGTCTTCCAGCCCCAAGGCCCAAAGATCAATTCCCACTGGATTGAGATGAACACCATCCCCTCTAAGGTACATCCAAGTGTCAACTTCCAACTCCCAATGACGTATGACTATGCCGCCATTGCGAGAAATAAACCTGCCCACTTCTTTGTTAACTTTTATCCGGGACTTATTCAGTTTTTCCTATGAACGGGACCCCTCCAAGACATGCGGGCTACTATATCAGACCATACAAACATCATGTTCGGGAAAGATGCCCTCAGCCTGAGGAAATCCCACTGTATGTCTTTAATTACCTGTCTCATTGGTCTACTGCCCAAGTCATTTCCTCCCACGTGTAGGACTAATATATCCGGGGCCCTATCCAGTCTGGAAAAGCGATGTACCTCCGGAACTACTTGTTGCCAACGCATACCAGGTATGCCGAGCCATCTAACGGTGCCCCCCTCCCTCTTAATCCTAAGCTGCCTACCGTTAGGTCTGACGTCCGCCCTTCTTGCCCCCCAAAAAACATATGAATGTCCCAGTATCCAAATGAGACATCTTGGGGGATCTGCAAAGACATAAAAAGAAAATACCAGCGACAATCGAAACCTGGCAGTCCCTCCATACTTAACATGTACAAAATAATCACATTAAGTGTGGGCGAACATACAATTGGTACCTACTAGACTCCCATCTGCCTATCCTCTTTATTACCGTTTCAGAAAGTCGCCAACGAGAAGCCTCCGTGGCCGCTCCTATGCGAAAAGAATGTCCCGGGTACTCCCCAGAGAGAGACCACCCTCCGCTAAACACTTCCGCAGCACCGCCGTAAACTGAAATCTAGATAGGCACTGTCCATCCCTGTGGATGAACAATGCCCCCCCCCCCCATCGGTCGAATATCCATGAACTGTTGCATAGCTATCACTGGACACAACTGAGGATCTCGTCCCCGAAGCAATTCCACCCTGACCCCTTTACCTTCCTGATCTGTTTTTGAGCGCTGAATACAAATCAGCACCGACTGCTCTGAACACTGAACGTCACCAAACCTTAAACCTCCCACTACCTTTTTTGAAGGTGAAACTAACTCTCCAATACGGAACGCCCCAAAAAACGCCAAAATGAAGGCCACTCTAAACAGCACTTGCTCGAAGTGCTCCGAACACACCTTCTGTAAACTTGAAATAATCGTTCTTAAAACTGCAAACGACACTGGGCGTCTGGAGTCCTGTTTGTGCAAACCTTTTCTATAGCCCCTCAACACCCTGCGAACCAGAAAGGATTTCGTGAAATCCCTTAGCCCTTTCAATTGAAACCAGAAGGCTAAAGCTGCCATCTTTTTATCTATCGAAGGTCCTGAAACCCCATTTGAATAATTTTTACAAATAAAACACAACCCCCATACCTGCATGTCCTCCGAATCCTCTGACCCTCCTACCTCTTCCATCAAAGTCAACCATTCCTGCCATATTTTGCAATAGGCCTTCCAGGTTCCAGCGCTGAGAGACTGCTGTATCAAGCTTGCGAAATTCTTCCCACTGGAAACGAGACAAAGCATCCGCTAACTTATTGTCTACCCCAGGGATATGCACCGCATACACAAATGCATTGATGCGCAAACAACTGAGCACCAGGTATCTCAATAGTCTAACCACTGGCGGGGAAGAAGCCAAGATGTTATTAATCGCCCAAACCACCCCCAAGTTGTCGCAATTGAAACAAACCTTCTTGTTACGTAACTCTTCCCCCCACAGTTCAACGGACAAAACAATGGGAAATAGCTCCAGTAGCACCAAATTACGAAGGAAACCTGACTCCCTCCAACTCTCCGGCCAAGGCCCTGCACACCATCTACCCCGGCAATACGCACCGTACCCCGCCGATCCTGCCGCATCCGTAAACAATTCCAGGTCAGTGTTGCTGACCGGACATGTTTGCCACATGGAGCGCCCATTAAAGTACTCCAAGAACGCGTCCCAAACTCTTAAATCTGCCTGCAATTCTCTAGTCAATCTTATCAAGTGATTGGGAACCTTCACCCCAGCTGTGGCCGCCGCCAACCGCCTACAGAATATACGACCCATGGGAATGATTCTGCATGCAAAATTCAGTTTCCCTAACAAGGATTGCAATTCCTTCAAACGCAGCTTATGCCTCCTAACCGCACTACTCACCTCCTCTCGTAGGGCCACCACCTTGTCCTTGTTCCAGCCTACATTCCATGGCCATGGAATCAATAGTAATGCCCAAGAAAACCAACTCGGATTTTGGGCCCTCTGTCTTGTCCGCCGCCAACGGGATCCCAAATTTTTCAGCTAAGTGTTGCAACGTCCCTAGCAACACCCTGCAACAGCGGGAGTCAGGGGGGACTACACACAAGAAATCATCCAAATAATGGATAATTGAATTAACCCCCGCCACTTCCCTAACCGCCCATTCAAAGAACGAGCTAAACGCCTCAAACAGTGCGCAGGAAATCGAACAGCCCATAGGTAGGCACCGATCGACGTAATACGACCCTTGCCAACAACACCCCAACAGATAAACGCTTTGGGGGTGTACCGGCAATAGTCTAAACGCCGATTCCACATCTGTTTTTGCCATCAGGGAGCCCTTACCATACCTCCTAACCCATGCGACAGCCGCATCGAATGATGTATAGGTAACCGCACAAGCTTGCGGGTCGATACCATCATTCACTGAGCCTCCTTTCGGGTAAGATAGATGATGTATCATCCTATATTGGCCCACCTCCTTTTTTGGAACAACTCCCAACGGGAAACTATTAACCCTGGCAACGGCGGAGCAGGAAATGGTCCAGCCATGCGCCCTAACGCAACTTCCTTAAATAGTTTAGCCGACACCACCTCCGGATGTCGGAGTGCCGACCTCAAATTTTCGGCCACAGGCCGAATCTCCCGCACCAAACTAGGAATTTGAAAACCTTCCCTAAACCCTGTTTCCAATAATTGCGCCGCCGCCCTATCCGGATATCTATTTAGGAACGGTAGCATCTTTTCTAACCTCACCGGCGTCATCCCTTTTTCCAGCGACGTCAACTGTGCGACCCTTTCCTTGTCTGAAACATCGTGCGAACGAATGTGTCCCGCTACATCCCGAGCATTCGTGTTTAAATCGACATGAGTTTCCGAACTGACAGGTACTTTCATTGAACTGCCAGCACACCCCTTTCTTTTTTGGGGCCGGCGATCCAACTGAGGCGGTGCCGCCGACCCCCCCTGTAAAAAACGGGCTCGTAGCTCTGGAAGAAGTCATCAACTTCATCCAGAGACTAATATCCTTATGGTCCCACCTAATCGAAGGGCGAATGGCCTTCCGCTGACGAAATTGCTCGTCATACCGAAGCCATGCCAAACCCCCATAAACTCTATGCGCCTCGCTGATCACCTCCAGGTAACAGAATAGTGCTGAGCAATTCTCGGGGGCTTTTCCCCCAATCACGCTAGCCAAAATCGCAAACGCTTGCAACCAGTTAGCAAACGTGCGCGGAATGAGTCTGTACCTCCTCTTTTCTTCCTCCTCCTTCTTACTCTCATCTGGCTTTACCCTGTCTAAATTAAATTTTTCTAGTGGGAGCAGGGAAAAAATCTCCAAATTTTTTCCCTCACCTCCTTTTTTAAATGCGCCCCTAGAGGTCCCTCGAAGCATACGTATACCTCACACCTCGCCGCATCAGCCAGTCTCACTCTATCCGCGTCCTTCTCCTGCGTTGTAGTCACCGTAGACTCTCCCACGCCGTTACTTCCCGTCTGCGTCTCCGCCACCACTGAGGTCGCCGTCCTGCGCGGAGGATCCGTCACATCAGGGGGCTCCCGCCCACTTGTGGGTTGTGCCATCCAGGGGGTAATTGGGGGCGAGGGCTGTGGAGCCCCGTTCTCCAGCCGCCGCAGCAACTACCGCACTGAATCCCATAAGCCCTCATCCCCCCTCCCCAGTGTACCCTGCATTGCACTACCACCACTATTCCCATTCCCAGCTAACAACCTAGGGACATTTTTAACTACAGTAGGAACTTTTTGCTTACCTGGCTGCCTTAGGCGAGAGGACCCACCAGCCGTCTGTCCAGACTCCACTGCTGCCTCCTGGGGATCGTCGCTCAGCTCACCCTCCTCGCTGCTGCTGCTGTCGCTGTCCAGGTGTCTTTCTTGCTGTAGCACTTGCACCGACCTTCTATCCCTGCTGGGTCCTGCCGCCCTAGCGACAATACTGAGAGGGCTCTGTCCTCCCTGAGCACTGCGCTCCGCGGTGACGTCATCAACTGGCGCCTCGGCCGTCGAACAGGCAGCATCCTGGCCAACCCTTCCAGGCCCAGCACTGAACCTGGAGGCGGGGCCTCCCGACCGATGAAAAGGACATGCCGAATTTCCTCCATGAGGTAAGATGGCGCCGTCACGTGGCAAGCCGCCGGCCGCATCCAAGGCATGGCCGGCGCCCGAACGACCCCTCCTCCCACGCTGGGCAGCCACTCTGACCGGAACCTCGCCGGAGGTGGCCGCCTGCTGACTCTGCGAACAGGCACTCTTGAAGGGGACCAGCCTGGTGGCCTGAGAAATGTCCCCCCCACCTGCACTAAGCTGTGAACGGGACTGACTCGCAGGCCCCCCCGCGCCGACCGGGCTGTCTGCTTATCCGGGGGTCCTGAGGGGGTCCGATCGTGACTCCCCAGTCTCCGGTGAGGCCTGGGAGTGTTGTTGGGGCTAAGGCGCTCCGGAGGTCTGGACCTCCTAGCCCGTGCTGAGGCAGGCCTCGCTCTAGATGGGCCCTGTCCTACCCCCTGCAGTGTGGAAGCGATCTGGCTCTGAAGCCAGTCAGAGCCATGGGTCTCTGCTGCCTCCCTCAACTGTGACCAAAGATTTGCTAAATCACTCATCCTGCACCTACTGTCACACAGGGGACTCGGGAACGTTCTTCCTAGCTATCTCACCCACGACTTCCCACTCCCCCCAACTACTTCCCAAAGTTACACACTCCTCCCCTCTACACTGATTCCCCAATCCCGACAGGGAACAAAATTCCCTAAACCACTCCTCATTATTAACCTGTTCCTAAGCTACTTGCAACCTGTCATGTCTGCACTGCGCTTCCTCTTCATTACAGCTCCGTACATGTCTGGAAAGTGAATCAGAACAAGGATCTGTCAATGTAAACAGACAGATCCCCGTTCTGACAGGGGAGGAGAGACAGATCTGCTGTTCCTAGTGATTAGGAACAGTAATCTCTCTCCTCCTCCAGTAAATCCTATCCCCCCACAGTTAGAAACACCTCCCAGGGAACACATTTAACCCCCTGATCTCCCCTAGTGTTAACCCCTTCCCTGCCATGGTCATTTATACAGTAATCAGTTTTATAGCACTGATCACTGTATAAATGTCAGTGGTCCCAAAAAAGTGTCAAAAGTGTCCGATCTGTCCACCGCAATGTCACAGTCCCTCTAAAAATCGCAGATCGCCGCCATTACTAGTAAAACAAAAAATAATAAATATGCCATAAATCTATCCCCTATTTTGTAGATGCTATAACTTTTGTGCAAACCAATCAATATATACGCTTATTGCAATTTTTTTTACCAAAAATATGTAGAAGAATACATATTGGCCTAAATTGATGAAGACATTTTTTTTTTTTGAAAATTTATTATAGCAAAAAGTAAAAAATATTGTTTTTTTTTCAAAATTGTCGCTCTTCTTTTGTTTATAGCGCCAAAAATAAAAACCGCAGAGGTGATCAAATACCACCAAAAGAAAGCTCTATTTATGGGAAAAAAAAGGACGTCAATTTTGTTTGGGTACAGTGTCCCTCGATGTAATTAATCGTAAATAACGACTCCCGCTGACCCGGAAAATAGAAAAAAACAAACAATTTTGCCTCTGGGGAGGTCTCCTGCCAACTGCTTTGACAGTTCTTAAATAGCCAAGGGGCGGGGCCATCCGGTTACGTCACCCGCTGGCACTGCCTCCTTAGGACGTCACATGACATCAGAGGGGGCCGGTGCCTCCCGAGAGGTGACAGCGGATTTTTTCTATTTTTCGGGTCCGGTGGGCATCGTGATTGACGATGGATTTACTTTTTTAATACAGGACTTGTCAAAAACAGTTTCTTGTGGTTATTACTTTTTGACACTTTTTTGGTGAATGGGTAGGGGTACGATGTACCCGATACCCATTCACATGGGGGGCTGGAATCTGGGGGGCCCTTGTTAAAGGGGGCTTCCAGATTCCGATAAGCCCCCCACCCGCAGATCCCGGCAACCAAAGCCCAGGGCACCCCAAATCACCCTTCCCATGTTGAGGGCAAGTGACCTGGTATGGTTCAGGAGGGGGGTGCTCGGGAGTTTCCCTTAAAATTTATACCAGACCCAAAGGGCCTGGTATGGATTTTGGGGGTGACCCCACGCCTTTTTTTTTCTTAATTCTGTCATGGTGTTCCCCTTAACCACTTCAATACAGGGTACTTTCACCCCCTTCCTGTCCAGACTAATTTTCAGCTTTCAGTGCTCTCACATTTTGAATGACAATTGCTCAGTCATCCAACACTGTACCTATACACTTTTTTATCAATATTTTCATACAAATAGATCTTTCTGTTGGTGGAATTTAATCACCACTGGGTTTTTAATTTTTTGCAATATAAGTAAAAAAAGAGCGAAAAGTTTGAAAAAAAAATCTTTTTTATTATACAATTTTGCAAATAAGTAATTTGTGTTCATAAATTTGGGCAAACATTTATACTGCTACATATCTTTGGTAAAAAACAAACAAATTAGTAGATATTATTTAGTCTGTGTGAAAGTTATAGAGTCACTCTACAAGCTATGGTGCAAATCATAAAAAAATGATCACATCTGATGTACTGATGGCCTCATCTAATTTCTTGAGGCCCTGAAATGTCAGGACAGTACAAATACCCCCCAAATGACCCCTTTTTGGAAAGTGAGTTTTTTGAAGTTGTAATTTTTTGCCCACAATTCTTGGGAAAATTATAATATTATTAAAATTATATTATAATTTACAGATAAAATATCTGTAAATTGATGGGGGGGTGATGTCATAAGGGAACGGGGTCTCCAGATGACATCACCGGATGGGCACGCCCCATGGCTATATAAGAAATGGAAGACAGCGGGAGCTAGCATCGGGAGCAGACATCAGCGGAGGGAGAAGAACCAGAGGAAGAAGACATTAGCGGAGGGAGAAGAACCGGAGGAAGAACACATTAGGGCAGGGAGAAGAACCAGAGAAAGAAGACATGAGCAGAGGGAGAAGAACTGAGTCAGAAGACATCACTGGAGAAAGAAGACACGTTGGAGCTATGACGGGGGATATTCTTCATTTTTAATAAAGGACTTTGTCAAGATAAAATAAAACATTTCACAGGTTTTTGACACTTTTTTTGGGTGAATGAGGCAGGGTACAATGTACCCCATACTCATTCACATATGCTTAAAGTATAAATAGGCAAGATTTTTTTGGAATTTGAATAGGATTAATTAGATGTTTGTATAGGTTAGGTTCAAGTAGTATTACATCCTCTGTGTCTTTTTAGTTTAACACATTCCCCAGTGAACTGCACAATAAAATAAACATTTCCCAGCAACTATTTGTTAAAATTCTTGTTTTTATGGGGAGGGGGGGATATGAATATGAATATGTTATTTTAATGTACATCTCATTTCATGAATGACTAAAGTGGGCATTACAAGATATACATGGAATTAGAGGACTACTTTGAATATTGTGCACAGGTGGTTGAGCATACAGTGGTTTAGTTAGAACATATATTTCTCTATATATATGTTTTTTTTCTTCTTTTGTATTATTTTGTATTAGTGTGTAGTTCTTATGACCGAGCTTGGGTATGCCCAATAGGCTCTGTTTTGTTTTTGTATTTACCTTGAAATTACAATAAAAACAACTTAAAAAATAAAAAATTCTTGTTAAAATTCTTAAAGCGGTTATATATCCTGCTTGGCAATTTTTACCTACTGGTAACCTATAATAAGGTTTACCTGTAGGTAAAATGAATATCTCCTGCACCAGCACGGTTTAGGAGATATTCACCCTACATGCAGCCGGTGACGTCATAGAAGGTCCGGTGGATCATACCGGATTTTCAGAGCTACTTACCGGAATGGAGGGCTCCCACGGGCATGTGCGGAAGGGACATTGTCGACATTGTTAGCCCCCTCAGTGGTGACCGGGCGCCACTGCGGGGGCTTCGTTCTAAGGTATGTATTTCATAACGTGCTAGTATGCAATGCTTACTAGCACATTATGCTATTGTCTTGCAGGGTTTTTTTTTGTTTTTGTTTTTATCAGCAGTTTACTACCGCTTTAACCCAGCACTTGCGGTTTACAGCTTTCAATGCTACCGGCTCTGGCTCTCTCAGAGATGCTTTTCTGAACTTGTGTTCTTCACAGGAAAGTTCACAGTGGAAAGTGCAGTCTCTGGTCTGTTAGCTTTGAGAAGAGCGGGGGAGAGGAGCAGGGGAGTGCCTTGCCATCCTAAGTTATAGGGCTTTGAGTTTCTATTGATGCACACAGAGTAGGGAGACCCAAGTCTAGCCCCTGCATGCAAGGGTGGTTCCATAGGATGCTGCAAGGCAAAGGAGACACTCTGAAACAGGAAATCTGGGGAAATGATCATGGCACCAACTTAAACTGGAACATAGACAACAATTGAAAGATAAAGCTGCACACTTAGTAAGTGATTAAATCAGCTGCTGAAAGTGCCTAAAAACCGCCTAGATGGGGTAAGTGCCAGACTGACCAGCAGACAGCGCGGGGGGGGGTGTGGTTGTTTGCCATCCGCCCCCCCCAAAAAATCTCCGCATAGCAGGATCTCGCGTTTTGCAATGTCTCTGTTAGTCACACATAGGGCAACACATTCGCTTGAATGGGCTGCCTTACGTGCATCAAACGCCGCAAAGAAGCTCCAGAACTTTTTTTTTTAAAGCAGAGCGTAGCGCATTTTTTATCATGCTTTTTGGTGTGCTTGCAGAGTGTTTGTTGCATGGCAGATGCACTCCTGCTACCTGTGCTTGGGGTGCCATTAACATTTAATGACAACGCAAGTGCAATGTGGTTTTGTAGCACATTCCCAAAACACATGACAAAGCGCGCCTTTTCTGTGTAGTTTGACCCTATATCATATGGTTTGGGTAAATCTAAAGGAAAATTGTAGGAGACAATTGTATAATGTATGGCCAACCTTAGTTTTATTCATTGTTTTATGAGAACTGTATAAGAATTTTAGACATTGTTTTATGAGAATTGTATATGCTGAAGTTTTTATGATAAAAGGTATGGCGCTTCTAGAGAAAAGAACCCATATCCCGGGGCTATTACCCTCAGTGTTTAAAGTGATACTATACAGAGAAGTGTTAAAGAGGAAGTAAACCCTGAGAAGGAAGGTCTGAGCTCAGCCCTGACAGTACCCCCTCCTTAACAACCCCTCGAGGACCACTAGGTTTGAGGGGAAAGCATCTCATCCATGCCTTCCATAGGACAGGAGCATGTACGTCCAAGGATGAGACCTAAGGGTGTTCCTCCGGGCCGTACCTCTTCCAATAAAACCAGGTACTGTATGCACCCACGGAAGCTAAGAGAATCAATGATAGATTGTATCTCATATGCCTCATGGTTCTCAACCTGAACTGGGTGAGGACGTGGTACCGAAGTGGTGAAACGGTTGCGTACCAAAGGTTTTAATAAGGAGACATGAAATACATTTGAAATCTGCATATTAAAAGGAAGGTCTAAATCGTAAGCCACTGGGTTGATCCTACGGAGAATGCTGAAAGGCTCAATAAACCGTAGTGCCAGTTTTTAAGAGGGAACATGGAGTTGGAAGTTGCGAGATGACAGCCAGACCCTGTCCCCAACTTGGTAGGAAGGCTCAGGTAGGTGTCGGCGATCAGAATGGAGTCTGTAACTATCATTGGCACGTTGCAAGGACTCTTGGACCTGTACACAGGTGGAACGAAGACCACAGAGATGCTCCTCCAATGCAGGAATGCTCTGAGGAACAAATGAGTCAGGCAACATGGATGATTGGAAACCATAATTCACCATGAATGGAGACAATCGGGAAGCAGTATTGACGGTACTATTGTGAGCAAACTCTGCCCAAGGTAAGAGGTCTGACCAGTTGTTATGGTGGTCAGAAATGTTCCAAGGACAGGTTTGCTCGTTCCATTGGACTGCGGATGATACGCAGAGGTGAACAAAAGGCAAAACCTGGACACAAACTGGCTACCCCTGTCCGAGATGATCACCTTGGGTAGCCCATGTAAGCAAAAGATTTCTCGAGCAAAAATGGAAGCCAGTTCTTTAGATGTAGGCAACTTCTTAGGTGGAATACAATGAGACATTTTCGAGAACCGGTCAACCACCGAAAGGATAACTGTGTTGCCCTGAGAGCTGAGTAACTTCACAATGAAATCCATTGACAGGTGGGTCCAAGGCCTTTCTGCATTGGGTATGGGTTGTAGGAGGCCCACTGGAAGGTGTCGTGGTGTTTTACTCTGAGCACACACGGAACAAGCAGCTATGAAGGCGGCTACATCAGCATGTAGACTAGGCCACCACAATTGTTAGGAAATGGCCCAAAAGATATGATTCTTCCCTGGGTGGCCAGCAGCCTTGGGAGAATTGTAAGTCTAGAGTACAGCAGTACGGAGACTCTCAGGGAAAAGAAGCGGTCACAAGGCTTTTCAGGAGGAGAATGGATCTGAGCAGCAAGAAATTTGTCACCCAAAGGAGAAGTGAGACTGGTGCGAACAGTAGCCAGAATACGATCATGAGGAATCACAGGAACAGGAACCGACTCCATATTGGAAGTGGAGGAAAACTGTTATGACAAAGCATCAGCCCTTACATTCTGAGTACCGAGTAAGAATGAGATGTAATTAAAACTTGCCAAGAAAAGAGGTCATCGAGCCCTTCTGGGAGAGAGGCGTTTAGCCTCAGACAAGAATGTGAAATTCTTATGCTCAGTCAGAATAAGAACCAGCACAGTAGTACCTTTGAGGAGATGCCTCCATTCTTTAAGGGCTAAAATGATCGCTAACAACTCTCTGTCCCAAACCTTGTAATTGCATTCCGCAGGAGATAATTTCTTGAAAAAGTAGCCACAAGGATGCATAGCGCTCTCAGAGGTAGGATGTTGAGACAGCAGGGCACCAACTCCAGTCTCAGAAGCATCAACCTCAAGGATGAAAGGTACCATAGGATCAGGATGTACCAACACAGGAGCAGAAGCAAAGGCAGCCTTGAGACTCTCAAAGGCATTAATGGAGTCTGGAGACCAATTCTGTGTGTTACTGTCTTTTCTCGTCATATCAGTCAGGGGTTTGACCAGAGACGAGAAGTTACAAATAGTTACAAATAAACTTCAAGTAATAATTGGCAAAGCCAAGTAAACGCTGTAATGGTCATAAACCCACGGATCACGGCCACTGTAGTACTGCCGAAAGTTTCTCTGGGTCCATCGAAAAACCAGCAGTGGAAATTACATAACCCAGGAATTTAATCTGTTCACAATTAAACTTGCACTTCTCCAATTTGGAATACGGGTTATTATCTCTTAACCTCTGCAGCACACGGCGGACATCTCTGTGATGGCTCTCTAGGGACTTGGAAAATATAAGAATATCGTCAAGATAAACCACCACACATAGCTGCAACAAATCTCGAAGGATATCGCTGATAAAATCCTGGAAAACTGTTGGAGTGCTGCAAAGACCAAACGGCATAACTAGGTATTCATAATGTCCTGTACTGGTATTAAACACAGTGGCGACCAGGAAAGAACCTCAGCACGAAGCCAATCAAAAGAAGGGTTGTGCCTCTGTAACCAAGGATAACCAATAACCACTGTAAAATGAGGTTTAGGAAATTACTTGGAATTGGATTACCTCATGGTGAAGAGCCCCTACGGCCATGGTCAATGGAACAGACTCATGAGTCACATGGGCAGGCGGTCTCCCATCAATAGCCTCAATGCCAAGTGGAGTGGCACGAAGCTGCAGTGGAATCGAGTGCTTGGATACAAAGGCACCATCTATAAAGAGGCCTGCAGCCCCAGATTCGATTAGAGCCAGTATCTCGATGGACAACTCGAGACCAAGAAAGGGTAACCGGTACCAGGGGCTTATCCTTCTGGATAACTGGGGCCGAAACAACGCCACCTAAGGTCTGTCCCCTACAGGACCTCAAGGTGCGGGTGATTCCCAGATAGGTAGGACAAGAGTTTAAAAAGTGACCTGCCTGGCCACAATAGAGGCACAATCTCTCCCTCCTCCTAAAGGCCCTCTCATCCACAGAGAGATGTGTAAAGCCCAACTGCATGGGTTCTACCTCACTGGCAGACTCGGTACCAAGAGGTATGGGAGGTGAGGAAGGCAAGGGTGGGATTGCAAAGCTCACAGCCAAACATGCAGGAGGCTTCCGCAAGCGCTCCTTAAAAGAGGGTCTCTTTCGGAGTCAATGAGGATGGAAAACCTGATCAACTTCTCCAGCTCAGTGGATATGTCTTGGGCTGCTATCTCATCTTTGATCTGATCCGAGAGACCATGAAAAAAATCAGCCACGAGGGCCTCATTATTCCAAGTAACCTCCGCTGACAGAGTATGGAACTCAATGGAGTAATTGGCAACAGTTCCTATACCCTGTTTGGCGGACATCAGGCCTTTGGCAACAGACGTACCCTCTTAAATATCCTCTTAAGGAAATACCCTCTTAAGGAAGCCACAAACTCTGGGTAACTCTGAACATCAGGGTTTTTGCATCTCCCATAGAGGGTTTGCCCAGGCCAAGGCTCTCTCAGAAAGCAAAGATATCATGAAGCCTACTTTGCTTCTGCCTGTGGGAAACGCCTGGGGGAGCATCTCAAAGTAAATCTTAACCTGGTTAAGAAACCCTCTGCATTGCCCCTGAATCACTGGGGAAGCAGAGCGGAACCAGACATACCTCTTATAGAGGTAATATTCAAGGCGGGTGCCAGCGCCTAGACTGGAGCAGCAGCAGGGACAGCCTGCAACACAGGTTGTACCTGAGCAACCACCGTGGGAGGTTCCAGGTGAGCAGTGCGATTCAGGAGCGCGTGTAACGCTATGGCAAACTGATCCATGCGGTTATCCTGCACATCCAATCTGGAAAAAATATTACCAGCAAGTGGATTGTCTGCAACTTCTGAATTCATGCTCTTAGTCTGATTCATGGTTCCTTACAGTAGGCAGAGACAGAAGTGCAGTAAAAATCACACTATTTAATAAAATGGTATAAACAGAGCAAACATAGTTAAAACATAGCCAGAGTTTGGTAACCAGGACAATCAGAACAAACCAGAGAAACAGGAGTCCAGAGATCAGCGAAGTCAGCCAAGCAAAAAGTCTTTCACAGGAAAACACAGCAGAGAGAGTCTGGATATGCTGACCAAGGCAAAGGCACAGAAAATCTGATCCAAGGAGTTTATATAACCAGCAGCTCTAGCTGACAAGCAAGAAATGAAGACCGGGTGAGTCACTGTGGAAGGAAGAGTCTTTGGCAATTAACTGTCAGCTGAGCACAGAGCTCTGAGAAGGAAGGGCTGAGCCCGCAGACCCCGACAACCACAGCCTAGGGTTGTCGGGAAGAGACCCTTGTCCCCATCATGGGGACAAGGTGCTTTAGGGTGGGGGGGAGCAGAGCCCCCCCGCCCCAAAGCACCCACCCCCCTTTGTTGAGGGCATGTATTAACGGGAGCCGACAATACATTACAGCAGCGAGTAAGTTTAAATTACATTATTGCAGCGGCATGTTCTATACATCGTACAGATTCGCTACTATACAGGCAGACTAAGGGAACCCCCCAGGCACTATATTTAAATATATATTTTTATTTTTCATTTTTATTGTTTCCCTTTAAGCATTATTGAAATCACTGCTCCTTTAAAAACTTCAATGCAAATTTTTTTTTTTTTAAATGATAATGTCCCCCAAGGACAGTACCCAGGCCTCCATACACTTCTTATATGACTTGCATATAACCTTTAAAATGAGGACTTTTGATTTTTCATGTTCGTGTGCCATAGACTTTAATAGAGTTCGCATGTTCGCTGGAACTTTTTCCCTGTTCGAGATGTTCTGTTGCGAACCGAACAGGGGGATGTTTGACCCATCCCTAATACAAACACACATGCACATATATACATACATACCTGTACACATGCACACACACATATACACACACTCACACACACATTCACACACATTCATACATGCACACACTCACACACACACACATACATATACAGACACATCTTTTTAACCGTTTGCTGCCTGGCCACAATACATTTACTGCAGCAAGGTGACATGGCCAGGCAGGATCACATACATGTACATGATCCTACCTCTTCCTGCAGCGCACTTTCTGTTTTATAACAGAAAGTAGAAAATATCTGTTTATTTTTTTTTCCATTTTCAGCCGTTTTTAATTTATACAACAAAAATTAAAAAAAACCCAGTGGTGATCAAACACCACCAAAAGAAAGCTCTATTTGTGTGAAAAAAAAATGATATAAATTTTATTTGCGTACATGATCGCGCAATTGCAAGTTAAAGTAGCATAATGCTAAATATCAAAAAATGGCCTGGGGGAGCTCAGTCTGATCTGAATGCATTTCTCAACCAGGATGCTGTGACACCCCTGGTGACCTCAGATGACACCCCAGGGTGCTGCAGCTCCCCGCTTGAGAAGGAAAAGTGAGAGCTGAATCCAGAAGTCACATAATACATACACAGTAGAGTCTGGGATATACTGTATGACAGGAGCAGTCAGAGGGGAAGGGGGTTGGCAATACATTTGGCAGGGTGTGGAAGTGATCAGACAGCTTTACAGCCACCCAAATCAATTCAGTCATCACAAAGCCCATCGCTGGCTGAACTAAGTGTGTTTATATGTGTTTAAAATCTCGTTCTATCAGCTGCTGTTAATAAATGGCACTGGTAGACAAATGGTTAAAGCAGAATGTTTGGGTAATAATAGATAATAATAATCACTTCTGACATAAAAGATTGTTTCCTGTCTGCGCAGCTCAATGTACAATCCCGGCATCTGCCAGGTGCTGGGATGAATTAAAGTGATATTAAAGGCAATTTTTTTTTTTGTTCAATAACAAACATGTCATAGTAACCTGCTCTGTGCAGTGGTTTTGCACAGAGTAGCCCCGATCCACCACTTCTTGGGTCCCCCACTGGTGCTCCTGACCCCTCCCTCCTGCTGAGTGCATCAAGCTGTCCTTTTATGAAACTGAGATCAGCGGCGATCCCAAGTCTCACCGCTGATCTCAGGTCATTACCAGTTTATGAAACTGAGGTAATCAGTGGAGAACATGTTCTCCGCTGATTATCTCAGCACAGTGAGAATCTGTAACTGACTGTCACAGAAACGGCCAGTTTATGAAGGTGCGATCTCGGTACCTCACTGGCGATCTGTGACAGAATTCTCACTTTCTAATTCACAATTTTAGAGGTGGAGAATCAGAGAGAGAAGCGTGAAGCTGGCTGAGTATTCTGGAGAAAGCAAAATGTCTTTTGACTTCTTTCTTTCACCGAACAGTCAGAGCACATCTTCCCCACCATTACACACCCCAAAACCAGCAGGTTAGGAATTTATAGTGTGTGTATATATATATATATGTGTGTGTGTGTTTATTTCAATGTCTATCTATCTATCTATCTATCTATCTATCTATCTATCTATCTATCTATCTATCTATCTATCTATCTATCTATCTATCTATCTATCTATCTATCTATCTATCTATCTATCTATCTATCTATCTATCTATCTATATATAGATATATACATAGATATATATCTATAGATAGATAGATAGATAGATAGATAGATAGATAGATAGATAGATAGATAGATAGATAGATAGATAGATAGATAGATAGATAGATAGATAGATAGATAGATAGATAGATAGATAGATAGATAGATGTTCACGTCTCTGGCTGGGTTTACACTTGTGCGATGCGTGAACCAATGTGATTCCTGTGTGGGTTTCCACATCGCACCTACATTGACATCTGTGCACCACTGCGGGTGTCAATGTAAAGTTAATGACACCCCCAGATCATTTCACAGATCGCAGTGCAAACTATGTAATGGTGCAGGAATCGGATCGCATGGGTGTTCACACCCATGCAATCTGATTCCAGTGCGGACCAAATAAAGGGTCCTGTACCATTTTGGTGCAAATGCAATATGATTTAGGGCCGGTTCCCACTGCTGCGGTGTCCGAGATGGGATGTGATTCGCACAGCACTGCAGAGCAAAATCACATCCGATCTCTGTGCAATGCGATTTCAGCCATACAGATAGTATGGCTGAATTTGCATTGCATTCGGACCAAACTCGTACAGGACCCTTTTTTTGGTCCACAGCAGAATCGGATCGCATGGGTGTTAACACGCATGCGATCCGATTCCTGTCCGAGTTTGCAGATCGCACTGCGCTGGGGGTGTCGTTAACTTTTAGGCCCGGTTCACACTTGTGCGATGCCAGACATTGCACAGGCATCGCATTTAATTCGTAGCGCACTGCCGTTCACATTACATGCGATGTCTGTGCGCTGCGATATCAGCCGTACAGATAGTATAGCTGATATCGCACCGCATTCGGTGCAAACACGCACAGGACCCTTTTTCTGTTCGGACCAGAATTGGATCGCATGTGTGTTCACACATATGCGATCCAATTCATGTCCGAACTGTCAGTTCACAGTGCGATATGCAAGCTGATCTGGGGGTGTCGCTAACAATGTATTGACACTCCCCAGCGATTCGCATATGGCAGTGTGAACTGACATGCGAGTCGGTGCGATGCGGGAACCCGCAGTGGATTTGCAGTGTTCTCGCATTGCACCAGTTTATCAATTTTTATGTTTATCAATTATGAAATATATTTTGTTTTAATCTATTAATAAATATTTATACTTGTATACTTTATTAAAATTATTTTTTAATGATTATAAATGTATTTTGCATTTATATGAATGGTGTATAGCTGCATTACATATTTGTATTACATTCATTTACTATACACCATTCACATTTAAATAGGCACATGTATGATCTTTAAATATTGATAAAAACAATGCTTTTTTAATAATTAGGTTAATGTATATTGTGTAGGGGGAATTTAACTTTATTATTTTATTAATATGTTGGGGAATAATGTGTGCTGATTCATTGTATTTTATGCTTCCTCATACTGTAATCCTGCTACATCACGCAAGATTACAGTGAGAGGAGCCATTCTCAGGAGTTCCCGGCGTTTGTAGATCGCTTCTTAACTCAACATGAGAAGCGATCTACATACTTTCATAAACAGGCACTCAGAGGAGAGCGATCTCCTCTGAGAATGCCTGAGAACTGAATTGCGGTATTTTACCGCACTTTCATAAAAGGACACACAAGAGAAAGCAGCTTGCAATGGGGGCACCCAAACAAGCTCATGCTCAAGCTGCTGCTCTGCATGTCCATTCACACTCTGTGGCTTGGCCCTGCCCCCTATCATCTCATTGGCTCACTGGCTGTGATTGACAGCCAATGGCTCCTGATGCTGTCTCAGCCAAGGGAGAGTCCCCAGAGCTAGATCATGATGTGGCTCGGGTGAGTATTAGGGGGGCTGCTGCACACAGAAGGTTTTTCTATCCTTATGCATAGAATGCATGAAGGTAAAAAACCTTGAGCCTTTGGAACCACTTTAACTTCCATCTAAATGGGCATACGCAGTACATCACCCTAGCCTGGCCAATTCCCATGGCCAATAATCCCAAAAGTGGAACAAGCTGGGGAGAAGATTACAGTGGTGGTGAGAAAGCTGGAGAACACTGCATCACTGGAGCGGACATGGTTATAGTTCCACTTTAAATCTCAAATATTAATATTAATAAGAAATAACATCACAGAATATAGACCTATGGAGTTTCCTGACTGGGGATCAGGAAGCAGTGTTTCCCCTGGACCATACTTTATAGAGGTGTTTAGATGATGTTTAGGGTTACTGTTTTCTTTTGGTTAAATGTGAATGATGTGTCTTTTCTATCTATATCTTGAGGCAGTAAGGCCTCAGTCACATGGGCAACTGGAGCAGTAAAAACAAGCTGTTGAGCCATGGTTTTACACCCCCAATCAAACACCCCCATAAAAGGGGGGAAAAAATGTAGTAAAGTCTAGGGTTCATTGAGGCCTAATGGTGACCTCCAGAATTAGGGACAGCTGACATCCTTCAGTGTAGAGTGGGTTACAAGGCATGGTGGGTGTAATGCAAGATGAAATGGTGGGTGTCAGACAATTTTTGAATGCAAAGAGATTTATTGTCTCTTAAACAGAACTGGGGAGAGAGGGTTAGTTATATAAGAGCTGTCACAAGAACAGAAGCGTCACACCGCGGGAGCCTCCCATTGAGGCGGATCGTCCGGAGGTGGAAGCGGGGAAGAAGCCGGAGGAAGATGCCGGATGAGAAGACCGGAAGAAGATGCCAGAGGAGAAGACTGGAGGAAGAAGCAGAGGAAGATAGAGGAAGAAGCGGGGGAAGAACAAGATGGAGGAAGAAGAAGAAAACTGAAGGAAGACCAGAAGATGATGGAAGAAGCAGGGAAAGAAGAAGACATTAATAAAGGAATTATCAAAAACCGGCTATTGTAATTTTTGACACTTTTTTTGTGAAATGGTAGGGGTACATTTGACTTTTATGCGTATTGCAGAGACCCGACAATTCATTAATAGCTGTGAGTACTTTTAGATGGCTTTTTTTTCTTTTAGAAATGTCATTTTGCTCTCAGACTGTTGTAAACACGGGAAACATGCGCCACTTTACAGGCATACTATAGACACCCCCCAGGTACCAAATTTAAAGGAATATATCACTTTTATTGTTTCACTTTAAGCCTTATTAAAATCACTGCTCCCGAAAAAACGACAGTTTTTCAACGTTTTTTTTGCATTGATACATGTACCCTGAGGCAGGACCCAGGTCCCCAAACACTTTTTATCACAATAACTTGCATATTAACCTTTAAAATTAGCACTTTTGATTTCTCCCATAGACTTTTAAAGGGTGTTCCGCAGCTTTTGAATTTGCCGCGAACACCCCAAATTGTTTGCTATTCAGCGAATGGGCGAACAGCCAATGTTCGAGTCGAACTCATGTTCGACCCAAACATAAAGCCCATCCCTAACAGCTATACAGGTGAAGGTCTCCAGCCGGACACCACTTTTGTATAGGTAGGACTGCTGTTTCCTATGGCAACAATCTTGTAGCAGTTGCAAATAGTTGAATACAACTACCGTTAGTAACACAGTTCTCCTTACTCCACAGTCACTCACTGTAGTTCTTCACTCAACGAACTCCCAGTGTTTCACTAGACTTTGGATCCAATAGCCATGGGATCCCCTGAGCTCTTCCTCAAGCGTCACCCCCACTTCCCTGCTGGATCCCTGGCTTGGCACTCACAGATACTCTTCAAGCATCACCCTGCTGAACCCGCTAGGTCCCTGGCTTGGCACCCACTGATGCTCCGCAAGTGTCACCTCAGCTGTCCCGCTGGGTTCCTGGCTTGGCACTCGCTGAAGTTTTCTCACTTCTTCACCTTCCCCGGCTGGTGAGAACGCTGCTCTGGTACTGGCTTCAGCTTACACACAGTGGTCTCCGGTAATGAAGTGGATGGTCCCTTGGTTGTGACAGCTTCCCCTTCTACCTCTAACCACAGCTGGTTCCCCGTCTGGCTGAACCATTACTACTGGTTGGAGAATATGCCAACATTCCCAACCCTACGCTGCTCTCCTGCTTCTGGATAGGCCCTCAAACAGCCTAAGAGTCAGATGTCCCCGAGATAGACCTCAGGTTTCCGGCCTAGCAGCCCGGGGCCCATGTCCACCCAGACAGCCGTCCAGGTGGCACAGAACCCTAATCACCTGACTCCACCCAAATAAACAGGCTCTCCCAGCAGGCCAAGATCATCCCTGCCCATTGGCTGAAACACCCCATCCATTCATGTCTGAGCTCGCAAAGCCCCTGTCTTATCTAATGTCACTAGCATAGTGCCACCTAGTGACAGAAGAGAAAAGCTGCTACAAGTCCCGATTTAGAGAAAAGTCAATTAATCTCCTAATAACTGGCCAAGGCAACTATCGTCCGGCAACTAAATTTGATAGCAACCCTGCCTAAACATCAGGGTGCTACAAAAATATACTTAAAAAAAAAACAAAAAAACATACAATCCTATATACACAATCCTATACCCACAGTTGATCCACAGGAAGGCAAAAAAACAGCAAAGCATGAATCAATTTTCTCCGGCAATTCCTTCCTGATCTCCGAGAGCCAATCAGATATTCCCTGCATCAACTTTACCTGTAAATGTAAGTTTCCAGTTGGATGCTTTCCTAAATGTACATAATATAAGTCTTTTTAAAGGAATCTATTGAGCTGGGAGTATATTTCACATTTTCACAGCTCTTACTGTAAAGAAGCCTTTCCATATTTGGAGATGAAATCGGGGTATTCATGTGGATAGAAATGTCACTATGTATTTGATAAACCATGTTTTCCTTGGGGTATTGTTTATTGGTGATTGCCCTTGTTTGGTGTTTGTTGTCTGTGTCGCTAACCACAATTTTTTTTTTAAATTTGATGTTCAATTGTATTTATTCCTTGTTTGAATAAAAGATTCCTAATCAATTATTTTTCTCATAAACGTTTTTGCTGCTTAAAAACCCCCTGGGGAAACTCTTCCATTTTCTGGAGATGACATCTCTTTCTCTCTTCTTCAAACGTAAAGATTGCCCCCTTGTCCTTTGTGATGACCGTAAAGTGAATAACTCAACACTAAGTTCACTAAATAGACCACTTATGTATTTAAACATGTTGATCATATCCCCCCTTAATCTCCTCTTCTCAAGAGAGAATAAATTCAGTTCCTGTAATCTATTCTCATAGTTGAGCTCCTCCATGCCTATTATCAGTTTGGTTGCCTTTCTCTGCACTTTCTCCAGTTCCCCGATAACCTTTTTGAGAACTGATGCCCAAAACTGAACTGCATATTCCAGATGAGTTTTTACTAATGAATTGTACAGGGGCAAAATGATATCTCTCTCTCTGGAGTCCATTCCTCTCTTAATACAAGAAAGGACTTTGCTCGCTTTGGAAACCGCAGCTTGGCATTGAATGTTATTATTAAGCTTATGATCTACCAAAACACCCAGATCCTTCTTCACCAGAAACGATTGATAAGAATCTACCAGGATCAATGAACTTGCCAATGATTCCTATTCAGTTCGATCATATTGGTTCCATCCAATGTACAATTTAATGATCATATTGATACATGTGTAACCACCTTTCGATTACAATGGTATATTGAAAAAAACGAAATTTCCTCTAGGTGGGACTTTTGAATAGGGCAGATAGCAAAATGAAGTATGAAAAGGATGTATAAAATATATATGATTTTATTAAGAGAAATTTTTTAAAATATATAGCACATAGACAGTACACATATCAATATAACAATAATGTTCTGGAGATAACTGGTCATACAGTAACAGTTTAATTTGGACAAATAATAACCGCAGAAGTCTGTTGAGTTGGGAGTTTGCAGAAAAAAGGGGGAAATGGGACTTTAAATGAGGGATTTTTGACAATTTTATTTTTTTCATCATTGCTGCCACATGGAGACCATCTCACCACCCATATATTGTCATTTTATTACCTGATTGTCATCCATACATCACATGCTGCCTCAGCTCCCGCTATGGGGTTTGTTGCCCCCGGCCCACTCCAGGCCATCTGTCACGTGCCACGCTCAGTGTCAGGGTTGGTAAGTGTTTGTCTGGCCATAATCTTTCCAGCATTTTTTGTTCTATTCCTCTCTATACGGATTGAGGTTGACTTTTTGTATATATCCTACAGGATTACTATGCATCAGCTCCTGATGAGTGGACAATATCATCCACGAAACGCGTCGAGCTACTATTGATGCCAGAATTTTATCCATTGTTACCCTGATGTGACTTATTTATTTAAATCATGACTATATCTACTTGCTATGCAGTCCTATTATCAGTTACTGGATATGCCATCCCTGGCACCTATAGGCCATGTGTTATTTTGTACTTATTTTACTTTGACCATTACTTATCCAGTGTAATTATATATTCCATTGCTTGTACTTTTCCATCTATTATGCCTATACTTTTGTGCCAATTATATATGTATGTCTGTATATACACATGAAATTCCTTTACTACATATTTACTATTAATAAATACTATTATGTTTATCCTCCGCATTCCAAATTGCTTCATGTAAAGTCCCAAACTCCTTGTTATATATACCTGATTCCGGGATGGAGGCGACTAGTTGAGTTGGGAGTGAACGCAACAGAAAAAACCCAACGCGTTTCGAAATTGCTATTTCTTCATCAGGGGTGTATGCAATTTATCGCAGAACGTAGAAACGTCTGCAATTAAACAGATAAGCACAAATTCAATGCATAATATTGGTTATACAAAAAATGCAGCTTTAGAAAGTAAACACGCATATAATCACACTAGGTTTTCCATATGAATGTTTAAAAACTAACCGTGCAAGCTGTATGGCTTTTGAAATAGTTTCCTATCCAGAGTATATCATTTAAAAACAAGATGTGTTGCAGCTGTCAGCCTACAAGGCCCCCGACCCGGCGGGTTAAGTCAATACATCACCACAAGGATGCAGGTCCAATGGCAACAGGGGGGGAAAAGGAACAAGGTCTCACACAAAGGACAACCAGGTATGGCCCTCCAAAGTAGACCCCTTACTGTGGATATATGGGGAGAGAGGAAAAGAAAAAGGATAGGGTTTGTTAAGTTGGTACATAGGGCTCGCACCCACCATAGCAACACCCAGCATAATGTAGTAATGAATATTCGATTACAATGGTAACCAATCAAATCAATCAAAAATAATCTTTTGCCGCTCCAACTTCCATATAGAGAAATCTGATTGGCTGCAATGGGTATTAGCACTTTACACATCAACATTTTTCTTTGCCGTGGTTTATTGAACATCAAGGAATACAAGTCATATGGATGCTTTGACAAAACATCTTCTGGAATCTCAGCAATCAATGCAGTAGTGATATAGGCAATGGGCTTCCTTGTTTTACTTGATTCAATTCCTTGATTTTGCTGCATGCCTCTCCCTGTACACCAAACTATCAGTCACTACAACATATTATTCAGCGATAAATAGGGATGTGAGTGACATATGCTACAGCTCAAAGCTATAGATCACAAAGCATACAGCTGAGGACAAAATTACATGAGCACATCAGTTATTTGCATCAACGTGGAGGCAATTTGTCACTGACACAGAAACTATTACTTTTGTCACAAAGACTTATGTAAGTAACACATCAGAATACATAACTCTGGATTGAAAAAAAATTGTTTATGAATTAAGAAGCTTTAAATACAAATAGCCTTAGGGTTGAAAGTCAGATTACAATAGATGATGCTCTCACATGCCGTCGAATGTGAATGGGTTTTGGTCATGTGAACACTCACATTCAGATAACAGCTACAGAAGGCTAATACAATCTGGGTGGATATTAAATGGGGAATATAACAAGAATGGAAATGAAAAGTTATGTGTAACCGATTTTTATTTTTAGATAAAGTAGGGAAAAAGGACCTTTCCCTCTTTTCACTATAAATCACAGCACCATACCGCTCTGCATGCTGATATTAAATCTTCTGTCAGAACCTGGGTCACTTGCTGCTTGCACTGTCATCGCAGAGTGGAAACTTGTAGTTCCAGTGTCCACCAGTGGGTGTCTCCAAGCAGCCAGCAGTTTCCAGTAATCAGTCTCCACCTGATGCTGGTTGCTGGGAGGGTATTTAGCCTTGCATCTGCTAGTACACTTTACGTCAGTTTTAGGCCCGCTTCGCACTAAGCCATGGCCACATTAGCGCTAAAGCACTGTTAGTTTTAGCAGAGCTTTAGCGCTTTTAAAGCAGCGCTTTCCGGCCACTAGTGGGGCGCTTTTAAGCCACGCTAGTGGCCGAACAAGGAGTTAAAAACGTCTGCGTTGCGGCACTTAAGAAGCTCTTTTAAGGCGCTTCCCAAACACTTTTTAGGTGCATTGGAAGCGCTACCCATTCATTTAAATGGGCAGGGCGTTTTGGGAGCGCTGTATACAGCCATCCCAAACCACCCCAAAATGCTGCTTGCAGGACTTTTCACACTGGGGTGGTGCGCTTGCGGGACGTTAGAAAAAGTCACACTGAAATTAATGGGAGGCTATTTTCAGGCATTATTTAGAGGCTTTTTCTAGCACTAAGATGCCTGAAAAGGGCTTCGGTGTGAAGCTGGCCTTAAATCAGGATTCTACAGCAGAGATGACCAGATCTGCGTGGCTACACTTAGAAACTGAGACCAGACTATATATAGCAAAGACAACTTATTTATAGTAAACAAAACAGCCACACACCAGCAAACACTAAAATACAAGTGAACCACAACCATATAACCAAAATAGTTACAGGGAATTCCAGAGATGCAAGGAAGGGGGAAAAAAGGACTGGGATCAGGAACAAGGGGGCAGATATAAGGAAGCAGGGTACAGGATGCAGAACAAGAGCAAGATCAGGAGCAAGATAAATGGCAGCAGAATCTGATTTAGCACAGCAAGTAAAGCGAAGCAACAATGAAAGGTGTAGGGCAGATGAGGGGCTTTAGTACCCTCCCAACAGCCAAAATCAGGTGGAGATTGATTACTGAGATCTGCTGGCTGCTAGGAGACACCCACTGGTGGACACTGGAACCACAACTTTCCGCTCTGGGAAGCACAGTGCCACCACCATCTTACATTCATTAGCTAACCACTTTACTACAATGCTATAGTCAAGACAGCTACAACGCACTATTATAGTTCTGGAAGGGTGTCCAAAGACGCATCGGGCATGCTCTGTGACCTCTGTGTCCTTTGGAAACAGCTGATCACAGATCGGGGTAAAGGGCCAATCACAGCTGCCCTTTACCAAGTAATTAGCTGTGACCAAGCACAGCTGATCACATGCAAACAGACTTGCTGGTTATTAGAGTTGGGTGAACAGTTTGAGCCAAGCAAAAGTTCAGCCCAAACATTGCCTGTTTGCCCGTTCGCAGACATAACCCTAACCCTAGCTATAATCCTAACACTAGTCAAAACCTTAACCCTAGTCCTAAATCAAACCAAAGCCCTAGCCTAACCCTTACCATTACCCTAACCCTAGCCTAACCGTAGCCCTAACCATAGCCAAAACTCTAGCCCTAACCCTAGCCTAATCCTAGCTATAGCCCTAACCCTAGTCATAACCCTAACCATAAACCTAACCCTAGCCATAACCCTAACCCAACCCATAACCTTAACCAAAATCTTAGCCTAATACTAGCCAATACCATAACCCTAGCCTAAGACTAGCCACATACCTAACCATAGGTATAACCCTAACACTAACCCTAGTATTCATAACCCTAGTCTAACACTAACCCTAGCCATAACCCATAGCCTAAACCTAACCCTAGCATAACCCTAACACTAACATTAACCATAACCCTAGAATTAAGGCTAACCCTAACCCTAGAAATAACCTTAACCCTACCCTAACCCTAGCCATAACCCTAACCATAATCCTAACCTTAGTCATAACCTTAACCATAGTCCTAAATCAAACCATAACCCTACCCTAACCCTTGTCATTACCCTAATTCTAGCCTAACCATAACCCTAACCATAGCCAAAACCCTAGCCTAACCCTAGCCTGAACCCTAAACCTAGCCATAACCCTAACCCTAGCCTAACCCTAGCCTTAACCTTAAGTTAAACCTTTGGCTAGGGTTAGGGTACTGGCTCGTATTAGGCTAACAGCCCTATATCTACCATAGGTTTAACCCTAGAATTCATAACCCTAGCAAAACCCTAACCCTAGTCGTAACCCTAAACTAAGCCATAACCTAATCCTAAACCTAACCCTAGTCCTAACATTAACCCTAACCTTAGATATAAGCCTAACCCTAGCAATAACCCTAACCCTACCCTAGCCCTAGACATAACCCTAGCCTAGTCATAATTCTAACCCTAACCATAGCCATTACCTTAAAGCGGGGGTTCACCCACACCGCCAAAAAAAATAAATATTAAAAGTCAGCAGCTACAAATACTGCAGCTGCTGACTTTTAATACATGGCCACTTACCTGTCCCAGGGTCCAGCGATGTCGGCAGGGGACGCCGAGAACCCGCTCGGTTCTCGGCAGCTGCCGCCGCCATCCTAGGTGAGGGAATCAGGAAGTGAAGCATTGCGGCTTCACTTCCCGGTTCCCTACTGCGCATGCACGAGTCGCGCTGCGCGTCCATAGTGGTCCCTGCTCTCTCCTGGGAGCTGTGTGTTCCCAGCAGACAGCGCGGTGGGGACGGGAAGAGGCATAGACTCCCATGGGAGTCTATGCCGGAAGTGGGTGCAAATACCTGTCTTAGACAGGTATCTGCACCCCCCTCCCCCCTGAAAGGTGCTAAATGTGACACCGGAGGGGGGGAGGGTTCCAAAAAGCGGAAGTTCCATTTTTGTGTGGAACTCCGCTTTAACCCTAGTCCTAAATTAAACTCTAACCCTAGCCTAACCCTTTGCAATTACCCTAACCCTAGCCTAACCATAAGCTTAACCATAGCCAAAACCCTAGCCTAACTCTAGCCCTAACCCTAGCTATAATCATAACCCTAGCCCAACCCTAGCCATAACCCTAACCCTTGCCATAAGCCTAACCCTAGCCTAACCCTAGACATAGCCCTAGCCAAACCCTAGCCTAACCCGAGCCATAACCCTAACACAAACCTTAATACTAATACTAGCCAATAGGGATGAGCCGAACAACCCCCAGTTTGGTTCACGGCAGAGCAGGCAAAAAATTTGTGTGAACACCGTTAAAGACTACGGGACTCGAACGTGAAAAATATAAAGTTCTAATTTTAAAGGCTAATATGCAAGTTATTGTCATAAAAAGTGTTTGGGGACCCGGGTCCTGCCCCAGGGGAAATGTATCAATGCAAAAAAAGTTTTGAAAATGGACGTTTTTTCGGGAGCAGTGATTTTAATAATGCTTAAAGTGGAACAATAAAAGTGAAATATTCCTTTAAATATCGTGCCTAGGGGGTGACTATAGTATGCCTGTAAAGTGGCACATTTTTCCCGTGTTTAGAACAGTCCCTGCACAACAGTCACGGCCCTATATACTCTGAACAGCAGCAGTATACAGGCGGACCCCGGGTTACAAACAAGATAGGGGCTGTAGGTTTGTTCTTAAGTTGAATCTGTTTGTAATTTGGAACAGGTACATTTTGTACGTGTAGCTCCAGCCAAAAAAATCTATTTTTAGGCTTTTTGGATAACATAGGGAAGGGTTATCACCCCTGTGACATTTGTTTTGCTGTCTGTGCCCCTGTTCAGAAGATTTCAACTCACTTTCTGTCCCAATGACAATTGGATTTAAAACATTTTGGGTTATTAGGGAAACAAGGATTGGTGATAAAGCATCAGTGGAGACACCTTTTTCCCATATTAACTCTTACAGGAGAGAATTTCCCTTCCTAGGGGTAGATTTTCTTTCACTTGCTGTTGTCTCCCTCAGTTTCTAAGTAGGAGTCGTTTGTAAGTCGGATGTTTGAAAATAGGGGACTGCCTGTATATACTATACGGCCTGCCCTATACACTCTGCGGAAAATTGGGCTTTAGGTGTTGGTGGTACTAGAACACTGTAAGCCCTCACAGTTACTCTTGTTGGGCGCTGGAACGGGCCGTGCTGTGAAATATTATATCAGGAATTGTAATTACGCGCCCCAGGGGCATGAAATTGGCGGTGGTGGTGGCACACTGTAAAGCCTCACAGATACTTTTGTTGAGCACAGGAACAGGCCCTGCTGTGAAATATTAGATCAAAAATTGTAATTACGCGCCCCTGTTAAAGAGGGGCAAAAAAATTGGGCCTTAGGCGGTGTTGGCGGCACAACACTGTAAAGCCTCACAGATACTTTTGTTGAGCGCAGGAACAGTCCCTGCTGTGAAATATTAGGTCAAAAATTGTAATTACGCGTCCCTGTTAAACAGGGGCATAAAAAATTGGGCCTTAGGTGGTGGTGGTGGTGGTGGCACAACACTGTAAAGCCTCACAGATACTTTTGTTGAGTGCAGGAACAGGCCCTGCTGTGAAATATTAGATCAAAAATTGTAATTACGCTTCCCTGTTAAACAGGGGCAAAAAATTGGGCCTTAGGCGGTGGTGGTGGTGGTGGCACAACACTGTAAAGCCTCACAGATACTTTTGTTGAGCACAGGAACAGGCCCTGCAGTGAAATATTACACGCCCCTGTTAAACAGGGGCAGAAAAATTGGGCCTTAGGCAGTGGTGGTGGTGCCCGGAACCGAAAATATTCCTAGAAGCTATCATCATGAAGATTGAGGAGGAATAGGATAGTCACTCAGCATAATAGGTTAGTCACTCGGCATATGCAGTCTTTTTGGATAACATAGGGAAGGGTTATCACCCCTGTAACATTTATTTTGCTGTCTATGCCCCTGTTCAGAAGATTTCACCTCACTTTCTGTCCCAATGACAATTGGATTTAGAACATTTTGGGTTATTAGGGAAACAAGGATTGGCGATAAAGCATCAGTGGAGACACCTTTTTCCCATATTAACTCTTACAGGAGAGAATTTCCCTTCCTAGGGGTAGATTTCCTCTCACTTCCTGTTGTCTCCCTCCGTTTCTAAATTGGAGTCGTTTGTAAGTCGGATGTTTGAAAATAGGGGACCGCCTGTATATACTATACGGCCTGCCCTATACACTATACACTCTGTGGAAAATTGGGCCTTAAGTGTGTCACAATTACTCTTAGTGTGCGCTGGATCGGGCCCTGCTGTGAAATATTATATCAAGAATTGTAATTATGCACCCCAGGGGCATAAAATTGGGCCTTAGGCGGTGGCACAACACTGTGAAGCCTCACAGATACTTTTGTTGAGCACAGGAACAGGCCCTGCTGTGAAATAATAAATCAAAAATTGTAATTACGCGCCCCTGTTAAACAGGGGCATAAAAATTGGGCCTTAGGTGGTGGTGGTGGTGGCACAACACTGTAAAGACTGAAGTAATGTGTCCTTCGCGCTACTATTGAGTAAATGCAGTAAATGTGCTTAAAATATAATAAAAATATATAATATATGTGTTGATGTCAATTAGGATAGCAGCAAAATCTAAAATGTGTTCACACTACACCAATATGAGATATAAAATAAAAGTGATCTCGCGCAATCCCATCATTTCACAACTAATAAAATGACATACATAAATAAAGTGCCTAATGCTGAATGACATCTCAATAAATAAATAAAGAAAGAATAAATATGTAGATAAAAGGTGCTCTCTATTTGTGCCAAAAAAGTGAAACATCAAAAAAAATTAGTGAAGAATTTCATTTTAAGTAGTAAAAACTGCATAAAGTGAGTGATAAAAAAAATGAAATATTGAATAATGAAATAAGCTAGTCAAAGTTCATATAAATCTTCATAGATGTTCTCCTGTTAGTATCAGTCTCACAGAACTCTCACCTTCATGTGTATAAAAACAAGCGTTGTATATTGGCATCAAGTGGTGGATTAGTGTATAGCGTCAAAGTGAAGTCCAAATGATCCTCATCTCTTTAGCCCGGCTTGGATAATTTCCTCTTAGCTCCCAGTACAGCTCACCAGCCTGTCATAATATGTACCACCGAGGCACAAATTGCCCGGTGGTGCAAGAGGGAAAAAGGAAGAAAGCCTCCAATAGTGTAGTAGTCTAAGTAATAAATTATAAGTTTTATTAGGGCTTCAAAATGTGCTCTTACATAAAGTCAATGAAAAACAAGCGAGATACAGAACAGCGGCGTCTAGGGCGCCTTCTCACTTGACTTCCGGTTTACGTCTCTTCACAGCCACTCACTACGTGTTACGTCACCACTCGTGACTTCATCTGGGGACATGAAGATTTATATGAACTTTGACTAGCTTATTTCATTATTCAATATTTCATTATTTTATCACTCACTAAGTCACGTTATGCAGTTTTTACTACTTAAAATTAAATTCTTCAAATTTTTTTTGATGTTTTACTTTTATGGCACAAATAGAGAGCACCTTTTATCTACATATTTATTCTTTATTTATTTATTGAGATGTCATTCAGCATTAGGCACTTTATTTATGTATAAGTCACTTTATTAGTTGTGAAATGATGGGATTGCGCGAGATCACTTTTATTTTATATAACACTGTAAAGCCTCAGATACTTTTGTTGAGCACAGGAACAGGCCCTGCTGTGAAATATTAGATCAAAAATTATAATTACACGCCCCTGTTAAACAGGGGCAGAAAAATTGGGCCTTAGGCAGTGGTGGTGGTGCCCTGAACTGAAAATATTCCTAGAAGCTATCATCATGAAGATTGAGAAGGGATAAGATAGTCCAGTGTTTCTCAACTCCAGTCCTCAAGGCGCCCCAACAGGTCATGTTTTCAGGATTTCCCACAGATGAAACGGCTGTGATAATTACTAAGGCAGTGAAGTTGATCAAATCACCTGTGCAAAATAATGGAAATCCTGAAAACATGACCTGTTGGGGCGCCTTGAGGACTGGAGTTGAGAAACATCACTCAGCATAATAGGATAGTCACTCAGCAAATGCAGTCTTCAAGGGATCCCACATTGATAGAAAAATCAATCGGTTACATCAGCAGCAGGTGTTTGGTAGCTGGTCATCCAAGACTAATTCCTTTTTATGAATGTGAGCCAATCAACAGATTCTGTGGACAGGCGCACTCTGTGATTGGTTACAAAGCTCCTAGCAGCACTGAATGTGCATTCAGAAAGAACGCTGGATGCAGGACAGGCCAGTAGCTCAATTGCATATTGAGCAAGCTCTGGCCAGTGGTCCATCCTCAAGACCCAGTAACCCAGTGGATACGCTTCAGACATATGTTGCAAATAGCAACGGTGCAATCTGCTGCACACGTGTCAAAAAAGGCCCACACCAAAGAACTTTTCAAAATATGTGGGGAGTCAGCAGCGCCCTGCTCCTGCTTAGTTCTGCGGTGTGATGCAATAGGGTGGCTGTCCTTAAGCTACCCCCTGGAGGGCATCCTGCCTCGTTGGTGCCTCCTCCTCCTCTCTTCTATCAGGCACCCAAGTAGAGTCAGTGACCTCATCATCCCCTCCCTCAATGTCACTGGAGCAAACTTAGCAGTACGCTGTAGCTCGGGGAACATGACTGCCAGTTTCTTGACCTTCTTGGGCACCCTCTCTCTCTAAGCTCACATTACTCCCCTCCTCAACCTGGGTATCATCATCGGAGCCTTCAAATCGATGCGCATCCTGCAGCATGTACCCGACACTGTGGTCGAATAGTTCGGGGGACTCCTCCGTGCATGATGGTGGGGCTAGGGAAGGAGTGACTGTTGACATGGAGCCCATGGAATAGGCCGCTTTGGCAGCTGCATTGGCAGGCAAACTACTCTGAGCCTGGGTGACAGAGGATGAGGAGGGCTTTGTTATCCATTCCACCAAATCTGCATGTTGTGGCTCAATAACATGGCCAGCTGCAGAAAAAAAAAGGCAAGCGTGCCCCACGGCCACGTGCTGAGGATGCACCGTGTCCACGACCAGCACGGTCGACTTTAGAAACAGAGCCTGCTTGCCCTCTTTTAGTGGCCTGTGAGCGTCTGCCTCTCCTTGGTGGCCTTCCGGACATGCTGTAAATTTTATTTAGCAAAACCACACTACACTGTATTGTGTACTGTGTACACCACCAGAAAAATAGTAGCAAGTGCACTAGGGGTGCACGGTACTGTGTACACCAACAGAAGTGTAAAAACAACTATGGGTGTACTGTATGTACTGTGTACTGTGTACACCACCAGAAGGGTAGTGGCAACTGCACTAGGGGTGCTCAGTACTGTGTACACCAACAGAAGTGTAATAACAATGATGGGTGCACTGTATATATTGTGTACACCACCAGGAAAGTAGTAGCAACTGCACTAGGGGTGCACGGTACTGTGTACACCAACAGAAGTGTAATGCCCCGTACACACGGTAGGATTTTCCGACGGAAAATGTGCGATCGGAGCGTGTTGTCAGAAAATCCGACCGTGTGTGGTCTCCATCGGACTTTTTCCATCGGATTTTCCGACACACAAAGTTTGAGGGCAGGCTATAAAATTTTCCAACAACAAAATCCGATCGCGTCAATTCCGACCGTGTGTGGACAATTCCAACGCACAAAGTGCCATGCATGCTCAGAAGAAATTCCGAGACGGAACAGCTCGGTCTGGTAAAATTAGCCTTCGGAATGGATAGAGCACTTTCGTCAGGCTGCAATGTTAAAAATTGTTTAATGCAGTGCACTCTCTTCTTCTTTATAATGCTAGAAGAATGAAGAAGTTTTGCTGCTCATATTCACACATAACAGAGTTCTTACAAACGTATTTCTTTATCATTTATCGTGATCCCCTCAATATATTTTGATTTGTCACGTCTGACAAAATTTTTTTTTGGTTATTTTTTTTTGGTTTTGTATTTTTTTCAAGGCTGGTTTTTTTTTTTTGGGGGGGGGGGGGGGTTGTATTTGTTTCAAGGCTGATGATTTTTTTGTTTTTTTTTTGTTTTACTCCAGAATATTTTTGTGTGTGTTTTGTGTGTCAAGTTACCACAACACCATTATTATCTTGTATTATTTATTCTCAAGGAGATTGCTTGGTGTTGGTGTCTCTTGTTAATTTCACATTGTATTTTTGAAATGTACCTGCCTCCTCACAAACAAACTGTCCTTTTTGAAGGGAAACACACATAGGCGAGTATAATTAAAACAAAAATTCCTTTATTAAGGGCTCAGAACCAAACAAAGAGGGAGGCAACGCTGGAGAAACAGCAGAAATTGGCGAAGCCTTTGGCCCCCAGGGCACACATCAATTATTTTACGGCAAAATTGGTGGCCTGAGAAGTCCTTATCTAAGAGAGTGCAGTCTGGTCCAGAAGTCCCAGAGATCAAGAAAGCAGCAGATGACATCTGTGTCCCCAGGCTGTGGTACTACAAGAGGCTGCATATTTTGCGAGACCAGACTGAACCCAGGTCATCACTCTCTGGTCTTCCTTCCACGCTTCCTTCCCGGCTGTGGCTCTGGTGTTGGAGATGTGGCAGGAGGAGTAGTAGGACCTGGAGGAGGAGGAGGAGTACGACCGGGGGGAGGAGGAGGAGGAGGACCATGGGTGAGGTGACAAATGTGGGTTGCACATGTGAGTTTGCCCCTCAACCCCTTATTTAGAGCTTCCAAAATTAAGAACTCACATAGGAGTCGTTGGCCCTCCTCCATCTGCATCATTTTGCAGGCAGTTATGCCAGCAAAGTCCTCCTCCACACTGTGGGGTGTTCTGAGTAGCCTTCCAAAAGAGGCCTATGGCAGCCTCCTCCAGGTTACTCCTCTTCCTGCCACTTTGTCTTTGAAGGTGTAGGGGAGGGACCTGTATATTAGGCAGCCTGCTTGGCCCGGCGACTTCCTGGCTGAGACTTCCCTTTTTATGAAAAAGGGACATGGTTTTAGTTTTTGCATCAGCAATCACAATCATAAATTAGTACTCCTAACTAACATCTATTTAACATCATTGATTGGACAACCAGCAATATTTAGATGAATGCTATACCTGACTCAATCTGGGCTCCTCCACATGTTGCTGCCTGGAAGGCCCAGGTTGGGCGTCAGAAGCCTCAGCTGGGAGGGAAGGATGCGTGGAAGGAAGGGTGGAGAGTGCTGGCCTGGGTTCAGTCTGACCTGCCAGAAAATGCAGCCTGTCATAGTACCACAGCCTGGGGACATAAATGTCATCTGCAGCTCCTGATTTCTGGGAATCCTGGACCTTCTTGTGCTCCCTTAGATAAGTACTCCTCAGGCCACCAATTAGGATTTTCAAATAGGTGATGTCTGCCGTGGGAATTACCGACTTCACAAATTGCAGCAATTTATCCAGCGCTGCCTTCCTCTTTGTTTGGTTCTTATAATCAAGGTGGTTTACCTGCCTCAGACAGGGCAGCTCCATGAACATATCAATGAAGATTGGCATAAAGTCCTGATCCTTCAAGATATCAATTTTCACTGCAAGACACAACACAAGACAAACCCTAATGTCAGCCTAAAGTCTTCTAAACTTGTGCAAATACAGGCCTCAATCTAGAAGCAGTATAGGCCCAATGTTAAATCTTACCTTCTCTATCACTATCGGCGCCTCTGTTACTCCTTCCTCCGCTCACAGATCGTACGTACTACACACGTGTGTTACGCTTTATAGACACTGCGCATGCGTGAAACTCCGCCCGCCCCTGGCGTTCTTTCTAGTCTATTCCCCGCCCCTTCTCGTTCGGCGCAGTGGGGGATGAGCACATGGCGGAGACACAGCAGGTGTCAGATAATTACACCAACGAGGAAGAGGAGGAGTAGAGCCCGGAGCCAGAAACGTCCCGATCCAGAAGGAGACGATTTAAGGCATCAAATATGTCCTTTGGGGAGATGTTGGAGATGGTCGACATCCTGAAGAAGGCTGACTATGATGGGAAGTATGGACCTTACCCCAACCCCAATGTCAGAAAGGCCAAGATAATGGCGAAAGTGGTCAAAAGTCTGCACCGGAATTTCGGGATACGACGATCGAAAGATCAGCTCAGGAAGCGGTGGTCGGACCTCAAATTAAGGGAGCACGAGCAGTACAGAAGGATCCGGAGAGTGCTGCAAAAAAGTAAGTAGTTGTCCTGTGTTCCTATTCTTTATGTTTATTACATTCGTGCTGCTCCATGTGCTTTTCTTAACTGTTGTCCAGTTTAAAATGGCAACTTTCATGTCCATGGGCACATTATTCATTTGTAAGAAACGTTGTTCGTTCGGCCTAGAACACACCATTGTTTTGGCCATATGCATTTTAAAACATTTTTTATGGCCTACTTGTCTGAAATTAATTTGGTTGTGTAGATGGGTTTGTAACTAGAATGAAATGTAAACTAGATTCTGTATAAGGAGAGGACACTCAGCAGCAGTTTTCACATCTGGACACTGGAGCACTAGTGTGGGACACAAGAACACCCTTTTTATTAGGGGCCCACACAGGTGCTCCAGTGTATACTATAGGGGTGTCTCCATCTGTGAAGCTTGTACTAAACAGGTAAGTATTCAAGCTTGACAAAGGACAATAAAATGTCAACATCTTGGAACTCAGCCAAAATAGACAATTGTACCCCACTTCCAAGCATTGTTTCATATTTATAGTTCTGCCATCAAATATCTGTGTGCTAAGTATACCTATTTGTTTTTACATAGGGGATAAAAGACTCGGAGGACACCCCTCATCCGAGGAGACCACAGACCCCCCACCTCTGGAAGAAGGGGAAATCCACCCAAGCCAAGCAGAGCAGGAGGAGGAAGACGTGGTGGAAATTGTCACCACAACAGGTGAGTGTCTGCGACCACAGGCTCAGGTAAGAGATGGATGCCGGCATATTTATAATACATGGTGTGTTTTTGTTTCTATCTTTTTAGGTGATCGTGATGTTGTGGATCCAGATCATTTCACCTCTGAAAGTGCACAGATCCTGATCGGGGAGATCTTGGAAAACATCCAGAAAAACATCAATGATGTTTAAAAAAAAAATGAAGAACATCATTGATGTTTTAGGGAGAGTGTAAAACAAATCCAAATCCCTTTGTTTTTTTGTGAGCTAAAAATTTATACCATTTTTTGACATATTTGCGAAAAGCAAAATTTTGAAGATGCACACAGTGTCAAGATGTGCTATCTGCCATCACGGGAGATCAATGGACGCGTTTTGGGGGTGCAACCCCTTCCTCAATAAAGTAGCTGTGTGGAAGGGGTTGCACCCCAAAAACATGTCCCCTGATCCCCCATGATGGCAGGTAGCACATGTTGACATTCAGCAATTTGTGTGCATCTTCAAAATTTGGCTTTTCCTGGGGTGACTTCACCCCTTCTGAACGCAATATCAAAAACAGTTTGTAAATACTCATGTCTGATATTGCCTTCAAGTTCTACCAAATGTGAACTTTGTAAGTTCAAGATTTGTGTCTTTCCTCTTGGTTTTAAACATGCCTGTTTTATCTTAAATGGACTTTTTCTAATGTGACCCCAAAAATTGTTATACAACAAACATGTTGGTTTGTTTTAAAAACCTTTTCTAAATGCACATGAGATTGTGCTGGTATTAAAAAGATTGTTAATCAAGAATGTGTGGATTATTTTTTCAACGCTCCAAAACTTTTGTTGTGCTCTAATTGGTGTTTTCAGTGACAATGGGGGTTATTTCCTAAGGGAAAATCCACTTTGCACTACAAGTGCAGTTTCAAGTACACTTGTAGTGCAAAGTGTCTTTGCCTTTAGTAAATAACACTCAACAGTGCTTTGTAATGTTACAATATCAGGACTCACCACATTTCTGTCAGGGTCAGCTAAAAGAAACACAAGCAGTAAATGTCACCAAAGATTTTAGTAGTTATTTTTTTTTTTATTATTTGAAAAAGGTTTCAGACATTGTCTGGCATATTGATAGCCCCCCCACCCGCAAAGTATTCAAGGTATCTTAGCCAGACATCATGGGCACTCAGGGGGGGCAAGCCAGGACGGCCACTTTCAAGCGCCATCAGGGTTGTTTCATTTAGCCCAGGTTCACACCTATGCGAATTAGATGTGCATTTCCGCACATCTAATTCGCATAGCAGGAGAATGTGACTGGCTCCCTATGGAGCCGGTTCACATATCTCCGGGGCGGCTGCGGTGCACACTGCACAAAAACGCTGTGCGTCTTTGGCTGCGTTTCAGGGCCGAATTCAGGCATAGAATCGGCCCTGATTCGTCCCTGAAACGGTGAACAGGGACGCACAGCGCTCCTGTGCGGTCCGCAGCGCATTATAGTGTGAACCCGGGCTTAGAATTCCAGCCTCAGGCCCAACTGAGCCAGCATAGTTGGCAGAATGTTGCCGTAAAAAGTTGTATAGAACACAGCACGCTAGGATGATATGATTCAGTTTGTACTCCGCCATGTGTATGGGTGTAAGAAATAGGCGGAACCGGCTGGCCATGATTCCAAACGTGTTCTCCACCACTCTTCTGGCTCTGGCCAGCCGGTAATTAAAAACCCTCTGGTCCGGGGTGAGGGTCCTCATCGGGAGTGGCCGCATAAGATGGTCCCCCAGCGCAAACGTTTCATCCGCAACGAAGACGAATGGGAGTCATTCCACATTGTCTTCTGGAGGTGGCAAGTCCAAGCTGCCATTCTGGAGACGCCTGTAGAACTCCGTCTGGGTGATGACTCCACCATCGGACATCCGGCCATTCTTCCCCACGTCCACATACAGGAACTCGTAAGTAGCCGACACCACCACCAACATCACAATACTATTGAACCCCTTATAGTTGAAATAGTATGACCCCGAGTTGGGTGGTGGGACGATGTGGACGTGTTTCCCATCAATTGCCCCTCCGCTGTTAGGAAAGTCCCACCACTGGGCAAAGTGGGAGGCCACAGTCTGCCATTCCTGTGGGTTGGAAGGAAACTGTGGAGTCAAACAACAACAAAAAAAAGTCATTTTGCACATAAACAGGGAAAGCAGATTAGACACAAACATTCTTGGCCAACATCAAGATAACATTTATTTGAGGGAGTTTTTAAAGACCAAAGTATAAGGTACACCTATCAGATTCCCCCTCCCCCCCTCTCATGGGCCATTTCTAACATTTTAGGGGGGAGCTCTTGGACAGGTAACCCTCTCCACTTCATTGAGAGATGAATGCCTAAATAATGTGTATTACTTTGGCCAGCCCCTCCTTAGTTACACTATTGACAGCCCACTGGACAGGTAAGAAGTGTCATAATACAAAGATATCGATACACACTGTACACATTTGAGCACATTTGGAAATTCTGCTATTACCTATCAAGATAATAATAGTATACAAAAACTTTAAACAGTACCATTTGAAAGTATTCAGGCAGGCCCTTGTACTACATGCTTTGGGGAATTCATCCATAAATATGACCACAAAAGAGATGGTTATAGTTGTAAGTGAAATTCGGTTGTACGCAAAGCACACAGCCAAATCTCCTGTTTCTAATCATAATAGCAATTTCATCTAATGAAATAAATGCAATGCACCTCACCTTTTGATCATATCCATCCTCTGGTGTGTGCCCCAGACATCCAACAAGACAAAACACATGGTTCTTACCCTCTCATCTCAGCAAGACCGCGCTTTACAGCTCTGTCTGCCTCCTTTATTCCAAAGACCACAAAAGCAATCACAAACAGGAAGCCCTGGCCCCAACAGCCAATCGCTTCCTTCACAAGGTATGACCTCACAGGATGTAAGTGACCATATAAAGATTTAACAACAGAACACCAAACAACCAATGAACAATGACTACAGGACATGATACAATATACTAAATGACGATGACTAAAGTTCCTTGTGCATGGGAGATTATCTGCAGATGTAGATCATGGCACCCCAAACATGTTGATCAGGCATACCAGGGGTGACAAGAGCAAAACACCTCTAAACCGATAATGTCTTTGCAGAGTGAACGCATCCCCACCAGACGATCGTTCTGTGCATTGCACAGGGGCCCCTTTGCTGGCGGACATGCCCTCTCTCCGCAAACACTTCTCTCCAAACACCAGGAAGTTTTCCACTACCTAACAGGTCTCAGCCAGCATCGATCTACCCCAGTCAGTTCTTTAGAACGGGCTGTGGTTGATCAGACACACTGGGAGACTTATGACAACACATTAATATAAAATTTTCCACAACATAGTGTGTATGGGTTTGGCAAAGTCAGCAGATAGAAGATTGAGGATAGATAGAGAATTGGTATCAGCTGACTTAGCAGTTGGGGGGAGGGAGGGTTCCAAATGATTTGGGGACCCCCCAAAAAAAGCCTCTGGCACTCTGCCAGAATTTAAAGCACAAATCACATGTTAAAACATTTTTAGGGGGTGTTTGGGGTAAAGCACTACTATGGAGCTGATAAAATACATTGTTAAGTGACTACATGAGGTGAATATAGGGCCAGGAGACCATGCTAGGGAGGTAAGTGAAGGCAAATATGTATGAAGGACAAAAAAAGAAGTTACATATAAATCAAGCATGAATGAGGACAAAGGGGACATTCACAGCATATTCCAATCATGGTAATTAGGGAATGAGGAAATATAGTCCTTCTGCAGGACCTGGATGATGGCAGAACAGGTCTCTGGGATAATGATCCCCTGAGCCTGAGGGGAGATGCCTGTTGAGAACTTGAGGTCCTGCAGGCTTCTCCCCGTCGCCAAGTACCGCAGGGTGGCGACTAGCCTCTGCTCTGAAGTGATGGCTTGCCTCATGCAGGTATCCTGCCTGCTGATATAAGGGGTCAGCAAAGCCAACAAACGTGAAATACGGGGTCCGTCATCCAGAGAAAGTTCCTGAAATCATCAGGATTATTCTCACGGATCTCACGGAGCAAAGGCATATGACAGAACTGGTCACGCTGGAGCAACCAATTCTTGGTCCATGAACTCCTCCCCACCCTGTTCATGGACTGGACTTGTGTCAAGGTAAGGACCCCAATACCAAGCCCCCGCACAGCACGAACTCTACGAGGAGTACGTATACGCAACATGGCTAGAAAACGGTCGGCTGCTCAGAATGGAGTAACAGAACGCACTGAAGAACAGCAAGGCCTGTGAAGAGTGACCTGAAAATCAGTAACGAACTAACAAGAATACAATGATAAATCAATGCGAACTCACTGCACTGTGTTTGGGGACCCCTGCCCCAGGGGACATGTATCAATGCAAAAATTTTTTTAAAAACGGCCGTTTTTTCAGGAGCAGTGATTTTATTCATGTTTAAAGTGAAACAGTAAAAGTGAAATATTCCTTTACATTTCATACCTGGGGGGTGTCTATAGTATGCCTGTAAAGTAGCGCATGTTTCTGGGTTTAGAACAGTCCCCGCACAAAATTACATTTCTAAAGGAAAAAAAGTCATTTAAAAATACTCATGGCTTTAATGAATTGTCGGGTATCGGCAATACAGATAAAAGTCATTGAAAAAAATGGCATTGGATTCCCCCACAGTCCATTACCAGGCCCTTTGGGTCTGGTATGAATATTAAGGGGAACCCCGAATGAATTTTTTTTAAAAAAAATTGCGTGGGGGTCCCCCCAAATTTCATACCAGGCCCTTCAGGTCTGGTATGGATATTAAGGGGAACCCTGTGCCAAAATTAAGAAAAAAATGGCGTGGGGGTCCCCGCAAAAATTCATACCAGACCCTTATCCGAGCACGCAACCTGGCAGGCCACAGGAAAAGAGGGGGGACGAGAGAGTGCCCCCCCCCTCCTGAACCGTACCAGGCCACATGCCCTCAACATAGGGAGGGTGCTTTGGGGTAGCAACAAGGGCCTCATCCCCACAACCCTTGCCCGGTGGTTGTGGGGTCTTCGGGTGGGGGCTTATTGGAATCTGGAAGCCCCCTTTAACAAGGGGACCCCCAGATCCCGGCCTTCCCCCTGTGTGAAATGGTAACGGGGTACAAATGTACCCCTACCATTTCACAAAAAAAGTAAAAATGGTAAAAATGACATGACACGGCTTGGGGTCAAGTCCTTTATTAAAAAATAAAAAATAAAAATGTCCCACATAGTCTTCATCTTCTTCTCTCGCTCCGCCGGACCGAAAAAAAACCCACACGCCGTCACCGATCCGCCTCCATGGGAGGCACCCGCCATAATGACCATCCTCTCAGGTGACAGTTCTTTTATAACTGAGGGCGAGTCCACAAGGTGACGTCGCCGAGTGATCCCACCCCCCTCTGACACACGGGGACATCCCTATGGCTTCCTCGTAGCGTCAGAGGGGGCGGGTCACCCGGCTACATCCCCCTTTGATGCTACGGGGAAGCCATAGGGATGTCCCCGTGTGTCAGAGGGGGGCGGGGTCACCCGGTTATTTTATTTTTTTATTTTTTAATAAAGGACTTGTCCCCAAGCCGTGTCATGTCATTTTGTACCATTTTCACACGTTACCATTTCACACAGGGGGGAGGCCGGGATCTAGGGGTCCCCTTGTTAAAGGGGACTTCCAGATTCTGATAACCCCCTGCTCGCAGACCCCCACAACCACCGGGCAAGGGTTGTGGGGATGAGGCCCTTGTCCCCATCAACATGGGGAAACTGTGCTTTGGGGGTCTACCCCAAAGCACCCTCACAGGGCATGTGGCCTGGTACGGTTCAGGAGGGGGCACTCTCTCGTCCCCCCTCTTTTCCTGCGGCTTGCCAGGTTGCGTGCTCAGATAAGGGTCTAGTATGGATTTTTGGGGGGACCCCCATGCCATTTTTTTTTAATTTTGGCGCGGGGTTCCCCCTAATATCCATACCAGACCTGAAGGGTCTGGTATGGATTTTGAGGGGGACCCCCACGCCATTTTTTTTTAAATTTTGGTTCGGGGTTCCCCTTAATATGGACTGTGGGGGAATCCCATGCCATTTTTATCAATGACTTTTATGTGTATTGCCGGGACCGACAATTCATTATAGCCGCCAGTACTTTTAAATGACTTTTTTTCCTTTAGAAATGTCTTTTTGCTCTCCTACTGTTCTAAACACGGGAAACATGCGCCAATTTACAGGCATACTATAGACACCCCCCAGGTACGAAATTTAAAGTAATATTTCACTTTTATTGTTTCACTTTAAGCATTATAAAAATCACTGCTCCCGAAAAAAATGGCCATTTTTAAAACTTTTTTTTGCATTGATACATGTCCCCTGGGGCAGGACCCAGACCCCCAAACACTTTTTATGACAATAACTTGCATATAAGCCTTTAAAATTAGCACTTTTGATTATTCTTGTTCGTGTCCCATAGACTTTAACGATATTCGCGTGTTTGAACAAATTTTTTGCCTGTTCGCATGTTCTGCTGCGAACCGAACTGGGGGGTGTTTGGCTCATCCCTAATTGTGGGATGTACAGTTAAAGGGGAAGTAACCCAGTGTGACATGGCTGGAGAAGGAAGAAGCTGGCAGCTGGAGAGGGGTCCACAAAGATGGGGCAGGTGGCTGTGGATCGGGGGAATAGCACAGAGCTGTCATCATTAGGACAGGGAATAAATTGAGCATATTATCTATTGTGCATGCACTGAGAGTCTGTGCTCAGACATCCTCAGAATTTCTAAGGTTCCAAGATCTGGAATTCCCCTACATTTTCTTCTGCTCATGTTGCTGGCTGCTGGAAGACTGCTATTTAGCACAGAACTGGTAGAGTGTTTCTACAGTATTATCTAAGTGGAACACTCCCCCACCATTGTATGCTCTACAAGGCAGGTGAAGAGCACTGAAGTCCATTACTATTTCAGTACAGTCTGCAGCTGTTCATCACAAGGGCGCAAGTACCATGGGTCAGAAAAAAGGGGGGGGGGGGCTGTCAAATTAAGTTATAATCTAGAGCCTATTTACTGCATGAGAATAATGATTATTATTGATTTCTATAGCACAATCAATTTCTGTGGCCCTTTACAAGATAACATATATAGTATATGAAGGTGAGGTGATAAAGATAACACAATACATAAAATGTTTCAAGGACATTGCAGCTTTATACTGCACACGTGCTTTAGGTTTTGATCATAGACCATGATTTCTTGAAAGGAGAGCTGTGACTCAAGATGGCATATTTTATTCTAACTAGCATGGTTAGAAAATGAATTAGCTGATATGAGCCACATCCCTGTTTTTCCTATACATGTGGTCTTATTGGAGGAGAAAGCTCACTGCTAGTTTCTACCACCCAATACAACCAACATTCATTTACACTGCTACACCTATCTAACACGTTGAAACGTAATGTGGTATCTATGTCCAGTATGACGGACGTCCAACACCCAGGGTAAGAATGTGGAACTGTGCCCTCCCCCACTGCTAATGTATGGGATAGAACAGGTGTACCATCCTGTGCCCATTCTCTGCCCCCTTGCACCTGCTGCCCATAGTTGGCATTGAGCGTGCACTGTACATGTATGCCCAGTTGCTAGAAGGTAGCTGCTCATGCTCGGTGTGTTTTCATCTCGGCTGTGGGAGGATAGTGTATGTTGGACTACATTGTGACAGGAGTAACTGTCAGAGTAGACATGATTCCATGGCCAACTGTTTGCCAGCCACTGACTTCGAGCATGTGGTAAAGGGTCTACTTTAGTACGTTGCTATTAAAAAACAAGAGGTTACCTGGGTGTGGTAGGAGTAAGCTCAGGTAACCCATAACAAGCGCTCTTACCGTTTATTTTGCTGGACTGAGCTGTCAATGTGAAAGTGTAGTCCTTTTATTTTAATAAGGTAATTTAATTTAATTATAGCTTTATTATATGATGCTAAATGGGCAATAGTATATGGAGTGTAAAGACTAAGAGATACAGAAGGTAACAGAGTTTACAATCTATTAGGGTGTATGCTCTGAAGGTGAGCTAGTGGAGGCAAGCCAAAGCTAAAATGTGTGCTCTAGGTATACCTGCTCTCAATTTCCATTACTTTGGTCCAACATGGAGGCTCTCTAGATTACAGTTAGGACCATACTACACAGAGGGGTCAATACAAGACAGTGTGACTTCCCCATATATTTGCAAATGTGTGCAACTAAAACCCCTGTTTTTAGCTCAAATTGTTGGACAATGTATTTTTTTTTTTTTTTTTTTGCTGGATAGCTAGTAAGTATATTGGGAACATTTTGTTTTGTTTGGATACTCAAAAGCTACCCAGGCTAGGACCGTTCTTTGTCATGATCCAGCACTGAGCCAGAATGGACATCCCCTTCTCCACATATGGACATGGACGGAATAGTGTGGAAGATATGACTAAAAACATTTCCATTTTAAATGATGGGGTCATCAAAGTTTAAGCGCCAGTGATTTCTATGCAAAATGTTTGTGTCAGCTTTGAATTCTTTCATTATTAACAAAAACTAGCAAAGCAAATAAAAACGACAGATGTAATTTTATCTCTGATTGGGGTGAAGAATAGAGGCTAATGGCATTATATTTTGATCTGCTGCAAACTAGAGAAAATATCAGATGGCTTTCATGTTTATATGCTGATGCATAGACAAGAGGAAGTGAGACACAGGGCCTGATTGACTAGAGGATGTGCACAGACGCCAGTGCAACCATCCTGTGCAGACAACCAAATCCTATCCTTATGGTATTTACTACGCTTCCACAACAATAGAAATACAAATTTGGTAACAAGAATGGCCTACTTAAAATGCATATTACCGGTGTCTGAATGTGTGCTGGCTAAGCCCTGGCATGCCTAAAATTTGTAATTGCATGCAAACAAAGTATTAAACGGCATTAAGTGCACACCAGTAAAGTTAATGTAAAAAACAAACCAGTCAGCAATTTTTCAATGCAAATAATTTATCTCCTTGTAAAAAGGAATATATACTTACGTCTACTGCCTGCCACTCTGCTGACACCACTGCATTCATGAAGTATCACCAAATACAGAAACCAACACTTTCAGGAGTGTCACTCTCCTGTGTTCCCTGCGGTGCTTGATGGTACCTCCTGTCAGCCTTTACGTCACTGCAGCAGGAGGAAGCACTATGCATTGCAGGGGACACAGCAGGAGTTCAACATTTCTGGAAGTGTTAAATATGAGAAATAATGTGAAATACTTATGTGCTGCTATGTAAACACCTATGCTTCCAACTACTCAATCAGTGAACCGCTGCAACTATTTCTACGGTGAACTCAAGCACTGTTGATCAGAATATAAATTTTAAATGAATGGTGCACTTGTTTAAAGTGTTGCGATTAATATTTATCACCTGTACATAACAATTCTTATAAATCCTCTATACATAAATCAAATAATAGTTGTTACAAAATCCATGAACCTTTCATTAGTCCATAATGTGCCCACATCTACTACAGTGTGTCAAAAGGTAACAGTCAAAAAGCAGTCCAACAGGGTATATCAATTCTGCCACAAATAGTGGCGGGACAAGGTAATACGGTGCCCAGGGTGAAGATGGCAAACTGTACCCTTCCCCCCGGGGTGTAAAGAACCCCCCTTCATGACCAATTACGCATTCATATAACACTGTACCCTAAAAAATGTATATCATATTTTTCACACAAATAAAGCTTTCTTTTGGTGGTATTCTTTTGGTGGTATTTGTACACCACTGGGTTTTGTTAGCTTTTATTATATGAATTATTTTTTTTTTTTAAATATAATTTTTACTTTCTGCTATAAAACGTCCAATAAAAAAAAAAAAATCTTAGTAAATTTAGGCCAAAATGTATTCTGCTGTCGTTGGTGTAAAGCCGCGTACACACGATCGGAATTTCCAATGGGAAATGTTCGATGTGAGCTTGTTGTCGGAAAGTCTTACCGTGTGTATGCTCCATTGAACATTTGCTGTCGGAATTTCCACACACAAATGTTTGAGCGCAGGTTCTCAAATTTTCCAACAACAAAACCTGTTGTCGGAAAGTACGATTGTGTGTACACAAGTCCGTCGCACAAAAGTTCACGCATGCTCTGAATCAAGCAGAAGGAGCCACACTGGCTATTGAACTTCCTTTTTCTCGGCTCGTCGTACGTCTTGTACGTTACCGCATTCTCACTGAAGTGGTATCAAACGGTATTTCTGTATACCTGACAAGACCAGCTTGGTATAATCACGGCAATTACCACACTCAGAAGACCCACTCAGTACTGCAGCACTGATGAAATAGCTTCTTTGTGAACACAAGAAGAGATGAGTCAAAGTCGATGTTCAAAGCTATCTGATTAAATTCTGGGCAGGCATATAATTTATATACGTTATTATCAACCAATTATTGCATAGAACATGGGAGTGATTTAATACAGGGGTGTACATTTCATATCATTACATATCATCAATACTCAAATGCCCAACCCCTTAAACCATAGTAACCATGCCATCTGCTTCCATGACTCAAAGTCTTCCTGTGTAAAGGGGAACACCAAAGGCATAACATCTCAGACAACTCTTACCACAAAAGCTTTATATAGAAAGGTGCAGAGCATAAATGCCGCTGTAAGCTATATTTTTTTATATGTGTGCCTTGCAAAAACTGTTACAGTCTGTAAATACAGAACTTAAATTAACCAGCAGATTAACCCAAGTTAATCTTATATGAACTTATAAAGATGGAGTCACCCCTGTTCAGTCATATTACTACACTCACGTTTAGAATTTTGGGCCAACATTTGTGTGACCGTGTGTATGCAAGACAAGTTTGAGCCAACATCCTTCGGAAAAAAATCCACGGTTTTGTTGTCGGAAATTCCAATCGTGTGTATGGGGCATAAGTGTATATTAATTGGTTTGTGTGAAAGCTAAAATGCCTAAAAACAATGGGATATATTCTGGATTTTTTTTTTAATACTAGTAATGGTGGCGATCAGCAACTTATAGTGGGAAATCAACTATGCATCCTGTGTGTGCTGCTTTTTACTGCAGATCGATTTGTTCTTTTCCCTGCTTTGCAGGGAGAAGAAAAAAAGTGATCATTCCCTCTGTAAAGAGCCTTGTATTGATTATCAACACAGGACTCTGAGCTGTGATTTGACACAACCAATCAGCAGGTCCCAGCCATGAATCATTTGCCGGGATCTGCTGACAGTCTTCTGCTCTGTCAAATCAGAGAGGAGTAGGTGGGTGGGACCATGGGAGCATGAGCCTGAAACCCTGAAACAGGCAGCGTCATATGCCTGTAGCTGCCACCACGTAGCAGTATATGTACTGTGACGGGTTGTCAAGTGGTTAATTACCAATGGTATTAGTAATATGCAGCATGGAGGGGGTTAATGTACTGCCACTGGTCACTGATGCATTAGTGGCTGACCAGTGGCAGTACATTAATGCCTCTTCCAATCCCCCAATCATATCCAGACAGTTAATTTATTAATACACGGAAGGCATGGCATTTGGCAATCATTATCTGCTTAGTGCTTGCTTACTTTTGTGCGATGCACATTTTGTTGGTTCCTCCTCGGCGGTCGCAGCTTCGACAGCAACTCTCTACTCTCCTCCCATCCTGCCTCTTGCCCTGAGTGATGTCACGCCACCGGGACTACGAAGCACCTTCATAGGAGGAGAGAAGCGCTGACAGGGAAGGGCTGGTGCAGTCTGTCTAGGCTTGTGCCGGGTGCAGGAGCACACTCAGCACATCGTTACAGTAACAAGTCAGGTACAGATGACTACAGTACAGCCATTGGCGGCGCCGGCTAGTGTGTACTGTAAAGCACACTGCCGGCACTTCACCTGCACCCCCCTCCCTCCAGCAAATTTTACCGCCCCTTCCACCCCTGCCTTGTACCAGCCCTGGCGGCAAGTAGTTCTCAATGACCAACGACATCCACTCCGCTACTACTAAAATTGCTGAAGTGATCTTGTGCTGAAAATTATCCACCACCAGCCACCAATGAGTGAATTGGCTGCTTACCTTAAAGATTTGACCATAAGGTCACACAGCGCCTTTTAAAAGTCTCCAGATTTTGTTTATTTCCAGCTGGCTTGATGTGTTTCACTAGGGATCCCTCTGCTGGGTAAGCCTGGATCCACTCCACTCAGTTTTAATAAAGATACTTGTAAAATAGCATATAAAACCAGTGGACATGTGCAATTCGTTTCTTTACTAATTTGTTTTCAAACTAAATTCAGCATATTCGTTCATTCGGAAGCATCCGAAAGAGCGGAAGATTCTTTTGACGAATGTATAGGAAAACAAATTTTCAGAAAGAACAAAAATCCAAAAGAACTGAAATCCAAAATAACGAAAATCCAAAAGAAAGAAAACATGAAAATCCGAAAGAACGAAAAATGATTCAACCTACGAGTTTAACAAATCTATTACATTCAGATAATAATTTATTTTTAATAGAAAATACAAAAAACACAATTAACTATTATTATAGTTTTTATTATTATTATTATTATTATTATATTATTATTATTATATATTATTATAAACTATTAAATTATAGGTATTGGAATTTCCTTTCAAATTTGGCTAAAGTAACTGTAATGCCGCGTACACATGAGCGGACTTTACGGCAGACTTTGTCTGGCGGACTTTACGCCGGACTTTCCGAATAAACAGACTTGCCTACACACGATCAACCAAAGTCCGACGGATTCGTACGTGATGACGTACGACCGGACTAAAACAAGGAAGTTCATATCCAGTAGCCAATAGCTTCCCTAGCATCGGTTTTTGTCCGTCGGACTAGCATACAGACGAGCGGACTTTTCGACCGGACTCGAGTCCGTCGAAAAGATTTGAAACATGTTTCATTTATAGGTCCGTCGAACTTTTGGGGAAAAAAAGTCAGCTGGAGCCCACACACGATCGAATTGTCAGACGGACTCCGGTCCACAGGACCAAGTATGCCGTAAAGTCCGGTCGTGTGTATGCGGTATTAGTGAACGTAAGGAATACGAATGCATCTGAAATGACAAATTAACCAAAGTAACGAATGCCGCATCTAAACGAATGGAACATAATGAATACGAATGCATCCCAAGTTACGAATAATCCGAAGTAATGAATGCCGCATCTAAAAGAATGGAATGTAACAAATACAGTATGAATGCACCTGAAATTGCGAATAATCCGAAGTAACGAATGGAACAGAATGAATACGAATGCACCCAAAGCAACGAATGTTGATCATAACGAATGATCTGATAACCGGAAATAAAAACAAAAACTAAAATGAAAATAAACAAATTTTTCGGTAGTGCATATGAGCAATATTATTTGGAAGAGAGAACAAACAGGACCTCTCCAATTCAGTCCTGCCTCTTCCAGAACAGAAGTTGATTACTCCCCCCTCCCCTCTTTTTCCCTTTACCCTCACGTTTATTCTTATTCCGTGCACCGAGGTGGTTCTCATCTTTTCATGTTTAAGGAACCCCAGGTTTACAACCACATATTTTCTTATTTTATATTAGCATTGCCTAACTACCCCCCTTGCCCGCCCCCGGGGGAACGCCCGTCGTGGGCGTCTCACAGTGTCGTTCCAGCCCCTTGTGGGCAGAGGTTGGTGAGTGCAATACAAACAATTGACTACTTTCTCCAATGTCAATGTTCTGTATCTTTATATATATCACATAAATTTGTAGCTGTATTTGTAATGTTGATTATTTCATCCTGTAGAAAATGTACTAGGACGCCTCCTGAAGAAGCGGCTTGACCGCAAAACTGTAGAGGTCACGTTCGCAAGTACCTAATAACCTGCCTTCATTTACCTTTGCGGGCATTAACGATTTTTTCTTGTCAACATTACTGTAAACATGTTTGTACTATGTTATTGTTTACTCACAATTGTGTCCACATATGGACTTTTTAAATGTCTAATTTTTGAATAAACTGAAAGATTTTATATATATTTTTGTCCATGTCCTTATGGTACCGTAATAGTCCTAAACTTCTGTTCTGGAAGAGGCAGGACTGAATTGGAGAGGTCCTGTTTGTTCTCTCTTCCAAATAATATTGCTCTAAACATTTAGCCCGGGTTCACACCTATGCGAATTAGATGTGCGTTTCCGCACATCTAATTCGCATAGTAGGAGAATGTGACTGGCTCCCTATGGAGCCGGTTCACATATCTCCTGGGCGGCTGCGGTGCGCACTGCACAAAAACGCTGTGCGTCTTTGGCTGCGTTTCAGGGCCGAATTCAGGCATAGAATCGTCCCTGATTCGTCCCTGAAACGGTGAACAGGGACGCACAGCGCTCCTGTGCGGTCCACAGCGTATTATAGTGTGAACCCGGGCTTAAAGGATGATGGTACCTAGTAATAATACTGTCAAGTCTGTAGTGTGAGGCCGGGTTGCTGAGAGGGCGCCCCTTGCGGCTGAGTGCAGCGCGTCCCTGGATTTGGGTACAGGGAATGTGATGCACAGAGGTGCACGGGTTGCCAGGGATACTGCAAGCTGGCTGGTTGGCTGTAAGTAGCTAGAGTGCATTGTGGCAGCCGTGCGGAGAGAAGTCTTGAATGGTAACAGCAGGGTAAACCAGGAACAGGGTCCGCAGCCAGGCCAGGGGTCAGATACCAAAAGACTGAAGAGAGAGGTACAGGAACAAGCCGGGTCATACACAGAGGGCAGAAGATCGGAGAGTAGTCAGCCAAGCCGGGGTCAGAGCGAGGAGATAAACAGGAACACAGGTCAAGCCGGGCAGAGGTCAAGCAGGGGTCTTCAGAGTATACAAGGCACAGGAACACAGGAGCTGTTTGATAATCCAGCAAACTGCAAGTGTCAGTGGCAGGTTTAAATAGGCCAGAGGGGTGTGCCCACAAGATCAGGGCGTGCTCACTAGACTCGCCTGCCACCATGACGGTTACTGGCGGAATTGCCCACAACACGGCCATTTCCCTGACAGTGCCCCCCCCCCAAGGGGCAACCTCCGGATGCCCAACCGGGTCCATCTTTCGGGGTAACGAACTCGGAATCTCTGCAAAAGTCTAGGAGCATGTATATTGGCTGCAGGTTCCCAAGAACTTTCTTCCACTTTATAAGAAATTGAATGATCCTACATCTCCGGCGCAGTCCAGGATGGCCTCAACTTCATACTCTGTTTCATCTCCCACAGAAACTGGAGGCGGAGGATCTTCTTTCCTTCCTGAAAAAGGACTAGAGATAACAGCTTTAAGTAAGGAGACATGAAACACAGGGTGCACTTTATAAGAACTCGGGAGTGACAGTTCAAAGGCTACTGGATTAATCTTCCGTCTAATCTTGAATGGGCCAATAAATCTTGGTCCCAATTTCCGGGAGGGACAAGGAAGTTTAAGATTTGCCGAGGAGAGCCAAACCTCATCTCCAACCTTAAAACTAGGGCTCCCCCCCTCTTTTTGTCATATTGTTCCTTGTAGTCCTCTTGGGCCTTTTGCATGGTTAACCGGAGAGTTTGAAAGTTAGTCTGAATGGATTTTATCCTGTCTTGAACTGCTGGAACTGAAGTCTCTGGAATGACATTAGGTAGAAATGAAGGATGGAACCCATAGTTGGCCCAAAACGGTGATTGATCGGTGGTTGAGTGTGCTGAGTTATTGTATGCCAACTCCGCACAGGGGAGTAACAAGGACCAGTCATCCTGGGAAGTGGAGCAAAAACAGCGTAAATATTGTTCTAAGGTCTGATTAGTCCTTTCAGTCTGACCGTTGCTCTGGGGGTGATAGGCAGAGGATAGGCAAACTTCAATAGACAAAACTTTGCAGAGCTCTTTCCAAAATCGGGAAGTAAATTGGACCCCTCTATCAGACACAATGCTGTCAGGAAGGCCGTGACTATCTCTCTTACGAAGGCTTTTGCTGTGTCTGCAGCGGAAGGAGTACCTATCATAGGCACGAAGTGTGACATCTTGGACAGACAGTCTACAACAACTAGAATCGTTGTGAATCTTTCAGAGGGTGGCAGCTCTACTATGAAGTCCATAGATATATTCCTCCATGGTTGTTCTGGTACTGGCAAAGGACGTAGCAGACCCCAAGACTTAATGTTGGACCCCTTGTTTCGCTGGCAGGTAGTGCAGGAGCTTACATACTTTTTGCAATCAGTTTTCAAGGTAGGTCACCAAAAGGATCGCTGAATAAGATCCATAGTTTTCCGTACACCGAAGTGGCCAGCAAGTTGATGATCATGTAAAGTTTGTAAGACCTGGATTCTGGCTTGTTGTGGGACAAAGATCTTGTCCTGATACCAGAGATACCCCCCCTGGCTTCTTAAAGAGGAAGTCTCTGGTTCCTGGCATTGGAGGGAGGCCTGTTCAGGAGAAGAAAGTTCTGTGGAGACAAGATTGTAGTGGATGTTGTTTCTTCTGGGGTATCAGGAAACATTCGGGATAAAGCATCGGCCTTGCCGTTCTTGGAGCCAGGGCGGTGGGTGATGTGAAAGTTGAATCGTGAAAAGAACAGAGCCCAGCGAGCTTGATGGGGTCTCAGGCGTTTGGCAGTGCGGAGGTACTCGAGGTTTCTGTGATCGGTGAATATCATTATTGGGTGCATGGCTCCCTCAAGAAGGTATCTCCACTCTTCTAAGGCTGTCTTAATGGCCAGAAGCTCATGATCACCTACATCGTAATTCCTCTCGGGCTGGCTCATTTTCCGGGAGGAGAAGGCCACAGGGTGAAGCAGCGACTTGGGTCCCAGGCGCTGTGAAACTACTGCTCCTGTAGCTACCTCTGAGGCATCGACCTCTAAAATATAGGGCAGGGCAGGATCGGGGTGTCGAAGAATTGGTGCAGAAGTAAACAAAGACTTCAGTTTCTCAAAGGCAGATTGGGCTTCGGAGGACCACAGGAAGCGAACATGTAGGCGGGTTACTTGGGTTATGGGCGAGATGATGGAAGAAAAGTTCCTTATAAACCTTTTGCAAAACCTACAAACCTTTGTACACCCTTCTTGTCTGACGGAGTTGGCCAGTCTAGGATTGCCTGCACTTTCTGTGGATCCATAGCTACACCACCGGTAGAGATGATGAGCCCTAGGAATTGTATGGATTTCTTTTCAAAGTCACACTTTTCTGCTTTCGCGTAAAGTCCGTGTTTTCTTAGTGTGAGTAATACTGTCTTTACGTGGGTCCGATGGAGCTCCAAGGTGGTTGAGAAGATAAGGATGTCATCCAGATAGATGATGACGAAGTAGTCAAGATATTCCCGGAAGATGTTGTTTACGAAGTGCTGGAAAGTAGCCGGGGCATTACAGAGCCCAAACGGCATCACCAAATACTCAAAATGCCCGAAACCTCGTTCTGAATGCCGTCTTCCACTCATCGCCCTCACGGATGCGAACGAGGTTGTAGGCACCCCGGAGGTCGAGTTTGGTGAACACTTGGGCTGAACGAAGTCTCTGGAATAGTTCGGGGACCAGTGGGAGTGGATATCGGTTCTTTATGGTGATTTTATTTAATTCCCTATAGTCCACACATGGTCTTAGAGTCTTATCTTTTTTTTCGACAAAGAAAATGCCGGCACCCGCAGGAGAAGAAGAAGGACGGATGAAGCCCTTTGACAAATTTTCGTCTATGTACTGTCGTAGTGTCCCCAATTCCACTTCAGAGAGGGGGAATATACGTCCAAATGGAACTTCGGCCCCTGGAAGCAGCTCGATAGGACAATCATATGGCCGATGTGGTGGTAGAACATTGGCCTTTTTCTTATCAAAAACGTCCAGGAATTCATGGTACGCCTGGGGTACATCCTGGTTAGTGGAGGATACCGACTGGACTGTCAGACAACTGGTGGTATCTCTGGATTCAGGGATGAGGCAATGTTGTTGGCAATAGGGGGAAGTGAACAGGACTTCCTTCTTGATCCAATCAATCTGGGGGTTATGGGCTTGGAGCCAAGGGATACCCAAGATAATTGGAGACATAGGTGAACTCAAAACGTCAAAACGTATGAATTCCCGATGGCCATCGGGAGAGGTAATAAGGAGAGGAGAAGTCTCTTGAGTAACAAGGCCAGAGTTAGGTAGGGTGCCATCTGCTAAACGGACTTCCAGACCCCGTTTCTTGTGGAGGAGGGGCAACCTAAGGTTCCTTGCCAGGTTCAAGTCCATGAAGCAACTGCATGCTCCAGAGTCGATTATAGCCTGGAGCCGGATCTCTTCTTCTCCCAACTGCAGTGAAATGGGAAGAACGAGTTGTGAGGGAGAAGTCCCGGAAACCTGGAAATATGCTGGAGAGTAGGTAGGTGGCTTCTTGAAGTTCCTGGGACAGTCGCATAGAAAATGTCCATTTCCTCCACAATAGAGGCAAAGATTGGCTAGGATACGACGACGTCTTTCATCAGGAGTTAGTGCGGAACATAACAGGCCAATCTGCTTGGGAACTGATCCAAAGGTGGGTGTACTGGTGGGTCTGCAGGTTCGTGATCGTTCGGACTGTCTCTCCCGCAAACGTCGATCCAGTTGGATGGATAATTGGATGAGACCCTCAAGTGTAGTGGAAATCTCGATCCTGGCCAACTCGTCCTTGAGGGATTCGGAGAGTCCTAGGCGGAACTGGTGTAGTAAAGCTGCCTCATTCCAGGCTGTGTCTGCGGACCACCGCCGGAAGTCCAGGGTATAGTCCTCTACTGGTTGCCTGCCCTGCTGCAGAGAGTGCAGAGCGGCTTCAGCGGTGGCAGTACGCTGGGGATCCTCGTAAAGTTGTGCCATAGCTGCCAGGAATGCATCCACCGTGTAAATGACTGGACTCTCTTGTTCCCATAAGTTATGGGCCCAGGCCTGATGTTCATCGGACAGCAAAGAGATGAGGAACCTGACTTTAACAGTCTCTAAAGCAAAAGTCCGGGGTTGCAGGGCTAGGGACAATAGACAGGCAGTCTTGAATGATCTGAACTTTTTCCGGTCTCTGGAGAATCGCTCCGGAATGGGAACTCGGGGTTCTGGAGGCGGGAACATCATCAAGGGAGCCGCAGAGGATTGTTCATGAGCAGGTGACTCTGACAGGTCGTTAGAAGATTTTAAGTTCATTATTATTTTAAGTGATAAAAGTTTCTGAAAAAATATATGAAACCCATAAATGTTATATGTAATTTGTGATTGTTTCTGAAGGTTAACAGGATGGAGGACAGAGGACAGAGGAGTGGTTTAGCTGGGTAGATATTTCTATTTTGAGTTGCTATGTCAGGACAATGGGTGGAGTAATGTTGCTTATCTTTAGACTATAGCCATTTAAAGTATATATGCAAATATGGGTGTTACTAGGATATGCTGACATAACATTTTGAAACAGTATAAGAATGGATCAGATTCATGGTAGAATAGGAATGGAGTAGGGTTGAAGAGAGAGAAGTAACCCAACGCTTTGGAGAATGTAACATCAAGATGTCTCCTCCTCCTCCTTCTGAGACCATCACCATGTCAAATGTTAGCAGAAGCCAGACTTGTCTTTGCTTATCTTTCTGAACAAATAAACAACCTTTCTGGAAGCATCGTATGAACGAAGGATTCTTCAATTACTACTAAGAAACTAATTCCTAAAAGTAAGTTGGAAATGCGGCCTTGGACAAAGTACAGAAACATATCTCCTATACACCCTACCCTCTAGGAGAGAGGTCACTGATATATATAACATATAACACAAAGACATTGCCATACATCCAGAAACGCCCCTGAGAATGAGAATAATGCCCCGTACACACGGTCGGATTTTTCGATGGACATTGTCCGATCGGAGCGTGTTGTCGGAAATTCCGACCGTGTGTGGGCTCCATTGGACATTTTCCATCGGATTTTCCGACACACAAAGTTGGACAGCAGGAGATAAAATTTTCCGACAACAAAATCCAATCGCGTCAATTCCGACCGTGTGTGGCCTGTTCCGACGCACAAAGTACCACGCATGCTCAGAAGAAATTCCGACACGGGACAGCTCGTTCTGGTAAACGTAGCGTTCGGAATGGATACAGCACTTTCGTCACGCTGTAATGTTCAAAATGGTTTAATACAGCGCACTCTCTTCTTCTTTATAATGTGACAAGAATTAAGTAGTTTTGCTGCTCATATTCACACACACTTCTCACAAACTTATTTTGTTACTATTTATCGGGATTCCCTCAATATACTTAGATTTCTCACATCTGACAACAAAATTTTTTGTTATTTTTGGACTTTAATGTAGATTCTTTTTTTGTGTTTCTCTTTTTTTTTCTTTTTTTTTTTTGGTGATTTTGATTTGTACTCCCGAAAATGTTTGTGTGTGTTTTTGGTGACAAGTTCCCACAACACCATTGATATGTTGTTCTATTTAATCTGTAGGAGATTGTTTGGTGTTGTTGTCCCTTGTTAATTTCACATTGTACTTTAGAAATGTACCTGAATCGTTACCAACAAACTGTCCTTTTTGGATGAAAACACACACAGGAGAGTAGAATTTCCCTCAAAAAATTTTATTAAGGGCTCACAACTAAACAAAGAAGGAGGCAACGCTGGAGAAACTGCAGAAATTGGCGAAGCCTTGGACCCCCAGGGCAGACATCAATTATTTAAAAGCAAAATTGGTGGCCTGAGGAGTCCTTATCTAAGGGAGGGCAGTCTGGTCCAGAAGTCCCAGAGATCCGGAAAGCAGCAGATGACATCTATGTTCCCAGGCTGTGGTCATATGAGAGACTGCATCTTCTGTCAGACCAGACTGAACACAGGGTCATCACTCTTTGGTCTTCCTTCCACGCTTCCTTCCAGCCTTTGGCTGTGGTGGTGGAGCTGTGGCAGCAGGAGGAGGAGGAGGATGGTCCCTCTCCATGACATCCGTCTTGGGTGTCAGTTCCCCACTCTCCCCCTTACGTAGCACTTTATAAAGCAGGTCCTCACAGAGCCTGCGTTGGCCCTCCTGCATGCCCTGCAATTTTGTGGCAGCCATGCAGGCAAAGGCCTCTTCAGGACTGGGGAAGGCTCGGAGGGACGCCGAAGCCTCCTGGATCAGCCTGTATGCTGAATCCTGCACAGGACTGGGAGTGGCCTTCCTGGCTCGTTTATATGGCAGGCGGAGGGGAGGGACCTGAGACTCAGTCAGGCTGCGACTGGTCCCAGGCTTCTCTTGGCTGACACTTAGCCCCGCCTCCTCCTGGCTGCCACTAATCCCCGCCTCCTCCTGGCTGCCACATTCCACAGCCTCCTCCTGGCTGAGGTCTTCCTGTGTATGAAAAAGGGACATAGTTTTAGTATTTTATTCATCAATCACACACAATTTTCACCTCATGACTGCTGCAAATTGAATGTTAACAAATATAACAGATGATTATTCTGAGCCCAGCAGTTTTCATTCTTGTCCCAATTTTGGGTGCCCACTACTGTCTATTGATATGTAAAACACTTTTTTTAATCAGCAATTAGTGATCAATAATAACATCTAATAAACATCATTTATTTATTGCCCAGAAATCTGTAGAAGAATGCTATACCTGACTCCAGCTGGGCTCCTCCACTTCTTCCTGGCAGGAAGGCCCAGGTTGGACATCGGAAGCCTCAGCTGGTATGGAAGGAAGCGTGGAAGGAAGAGTAGAGAGGGATTCCCTGACTTCAGTGTGGTCTGACAGAAATCGCAGTCTCTCATAGTACCACAGCCTGGGGATATAAATGTCATCTGCTGCAGCTCCGGACCTCTGGGAATCTGTGACCTTCTTGCGCTCCCTAAGATATGTGCTCCTCAGGCCACCAATTTTAGCTTGTAAATAAGGGATGGTTGCTGTGGGGACCACCGGCTTCACCAACTCCAGCAGTTTCTCCAGCGCTGCCTGCCTCTTCTGTTTGTGATTATAGTGGGGGTGTCTGACCTGCCACAGACAGGGCAGCTCCCTGTACTGGTCTATGAACAGGGGCAGGAAATTGTGGTCGTTGAACCCATCCATTTTCTCTGCAAGACACAACACAAGACAAACCCTAATGTCAGGCCAAACTCCCCTAATCTTGTTACAATATAGGCTTCCATTTCGAAGCAGTATAGGCCCAAGTTTAGATCCTACCTTCGTTAGCACGATCGGCGTCTCCGATGCTCCTTCCTCCGCTCACAGATCGTACGTAAGACGCGCGCGTTACGATTTATACACACTGCGCATGCGTATAACTCCGCCCGCCCCTGACGTTCTTTCTAGTCTATTCCCCGCCCCTTTTCATTCGGCGCAGTGGGGGAAGAGCACATGGCGGATAGACAGCAGGATCATGCTAATTGTAGCAACGAGGAGGAGGAGGAGGAGGAAAGGCTGGAGCCTGAAACGTCCCGATCCAGAAGGAGATTGAAGGACTCAAATATGTCCTTTGGGGAGATGTTGGAGATGGTGGACATCCTGAAGAGGGCCGACTATGAGGGAAAGTATGGGCCTTACCCCAACCCCAATGTCCGAAAGGCCAAGATCATGGCAAAAGTGGTCAGGAGTCTGCACCGGAAATTCGGGGTACGACGATCGAAAGATCAGCTCAGGAAGCGGTGGTCGGAACTGAAATTACGAGAACATGAGCAGTACAGAAAGATCCGGAGAGTGCTGCAAAAAAGTAAGTAGTTGTGCTGTGTTCCTATTCTTTATGTTTATTACGTTCGTGCTGCTCCATGTGCTTTTAGGAACTGTTGTACAGTTTAAAATGGTAACTTTCATGTTCATGGGCACATTATTTGTTCGGATCACACATTGTTATTTCGGACGATAAAATACCATTGTTTAGGCCATATGCATTTGGCCACCATTTTGAGGCCCTATACTTGTCTTCAAAGAATTGGCTTTGTTACTAGAATGAAATGCAAACTAGATTGTGTGTAAGGAGAGGACACTGAGCAGCTGTTTTCACATCTGGACACTGGAGCACTAGTGTGGGACCCCAGAACACCATTTTTATTAGGGGGGCCACACAGGTGCTCCAGTGTATACTATAGGGGGGGCTACATCTGTGAAGCTTGGACCAAACAGGTAAAGTATTGCAGCTTGACAAAGGACACTAAAAAAGCTACATCTTGGAACTCTGCTAAAATAGATAATTGTACCCCACTTCCAAGCAATGTTTCCTATTTATAGTTCTGACATTAAATATCTGTGTGCTAAGTATACCATTTTGTTTTACATAGGGGAGAAAAGACTCGGAGGACACCCCTCATCCGAGGAGATCACAGACCCCCCCCTCTGGAAGAAGGTGAAATCCCCCCAACACAAGCTGAGCAGGAGGATGAAGACGTGGTGGAACTAGTCACCACAACAGGTGAGTGTCTGCGACCACAGGCTCAGATAAGAGATGGATGGCGGCATTTTTTTACCACCTAATTTATTTTGGGGTTCCTCTCTCTTTAGGTGATCGTGAGGTTGTGGATGAAGATCCTTTCACATCCGAAAGTGCCCAGATCCTGATCGGGGAGATCATGGGGTGTAATTTACAATTGGAAAACATCAAGCAAAACATCAATGATGTTATTCCAAAATATAAAAACATCATTGATGTTTTGGGGCGAGTTTAAAGCCCCTCCAAATCACTTTCTTCTTTTGTGTGCTACAATGTGCGAAATGTTTTTGTGATTTTTCCCAAAGCCTAATTTTGAAGATGCACACAGTGTGCCAACATGTGCTATCTGCCATCATGGGAGATCAATGGACGCGTTTTGGGGGTGCAACCCCTTCCTCAATTATAAAGTAGTGGTGAGGAAGGGCTTTCTCCCCCAAAACACGTCCCTTGATCCCCCGTGATGGCAGATAGCACATGTTGACATTGTGAAATTTGTGTGCATCTTCCAAATTTGGCTTTTCCTGGGGTGATTTCCCCCCATCTGAACGCAATATCAAACACAGTTCCTAAATACTCATGTCTGATATTGCCTTCCAGTTCTACCAAATGTGAACTTTGTAAGATCAAGATTTGTGTCTTTCTTGTTGGTTTTACACAGGCCTGTTTTCTATAAAATGCACATTTTGATTTTGGATAATGACACCACAAAAATTGTCATACAACAAACATGTTGGTTTGTCAGAAAAACCTTTGGTAAATGCACATGTGATTGTGCAGGTATTAAAAAGATTGTTCATCAAGAATGTGTGGATTATTGTCTCAATGCTACAACACTTTTGGGGTGATGTAATTGTTGTTTTATGAGAAAATGGGGGTAATTTCCTAAGGGCAAATCCTCTTTGCACTACAAGTGCAGTTTCAGTGCAGTTGCAAGTGCACTGGTAGTGCAAAGTGTCTTTGCATTTAGTAAATAACAGCCAACAGTGCTTTGTAAGGTTACACAATCACGACATTTTCTGCACTCCACATATTTCTGTCAGGGTCAGCTAAAACAAACACAAGCAGTAAATGTCCACAAAGAAGAGCCTGGGGGGAGATGCTTGTCGAGAACTTGAGGTCCTGCAGACTTCTCCCTGTGGCCAAATACCGCAGGGTAGCGACCAACCTCTGCTCCGGAGTGATGGCTTGCCTCATGCAGGTATCCTGCCTGCTGATATAGGGGGTCAGCGAAGCCAACAAAGGGTGAAACACGGGGTCCGTCATCCGGAGAAAGTTCCTGAAATCATCAGGATTATTCTCACGGATCTAACGGAGCAAAGGCATATGACAGAACTGGTCACGCTGAAGCAACCAATACTTGGTCCATGAACTCCTCCTCACCCTGTTCATGGACTGGACTTGTGTCAAGGTCAGGACCCCAACACCAAGCCCCCGCACAGCACGAACTGTACGAGGAGTACGCATATGAAACATGGCTAGAAAACGGTCGGCTGCTCAGAACGAAGTAACAGAACGCACTGAAGAACAGCAAGGCCTATGAAGAGCGACCTGAAAAACAGCAACGAGCAGGCAAGATCACACAGAAAACTCCGATACGAACTGACTGCACGCACTGAAGAGCAGATACAAACCCACAAGCACAAACTGAACGTCAGAAAACGATCTGAAAGCCACGAGTCTGAAAAAGCGCGAATCGTCTCTCACCAAACTTTTACTAACACGAGATTAGCAAAAGGAGCCCAAAGGGTGCCGCGCTTGGTTCTGAACCGGCCTTTTCTAGTCTCGTCGTACGTGGTGTACGTCACCGCGTTGTTGGCGATTGGAAATTCCGACAACTTTGTGCGACCGTGTGTAGGCAAAACAAGTTTGAGCCAACATCCGTCGGAAAAAATCCTAGGATTTTGTTGTCGGAATGTCCGAACAAAGTCCGACCGTGTGTACGGGGCATTAGAATATCTATAGTATTAGATATTTTATACTTTTCTTTCAATGGCGAGCCAAGTTAAAGTGGTCAATTTTTCCCCACTCCTTGACAAAGGGGGGAGATGAACACAATTTTGTGATTGATCAAGTCTCGGGGAAAAAACGATCAAAGAACCTAGAAGGAGGCGTTTGCGTCAGATGTGGACAACAGTTCAGTAAAGTTGAGGGTGAGTTTTTCTATGTCTGTTTTCTCACCTCTAGCCAAAGTTTGTAACTTTGAAAAAAAAAAAAAAGGAAGGAAGACCCAGCCTACGAAGTTGATTGACAAGGCCATTTGGACGATATGCTTCAAGTTATTTTTGGAAATCCAGGACTTTGTGAAAACGTAACATTACGTACGTGAAGATTTCTGCCAAGGTTAGTTCCTAAGAAGGTGAGAAAGTCTCACATAAGAAAATATTGGGTAGTTGCCCAAGAAGAAAAAATGTTGAATCAGGAACTGAGACTTCACGTTATTTGAAAAAGCTACCATTGAGGTACAACAGGCAGATGTATGTACTATTTGGGTAAGCTAAGATGAAAGTCGGATTTTGATGTTTGAAGATGGAAAGTCCAAGAACAAAAGGCAAAGAAAAATCAACAGGCAAGCACACTACAGCACACTATAACACATAATATAAGGAACAAGGCAAAAAGCAACAAACGAAAGAAGAAGCAACGAACGAAAGAAAATGCAACAAACGAAAGAAAAAGCAACAAACGAAAGAAAAGGCAACGAACAACAAAGTTAAAGGACATTATTCATCTCTTGTTTTTTTTTAAGTGCACACAGGACTATCATACTAAACAAGTGGTGAGTGTGTTTGTTTATATAAAAGGGTAACATGGGATGGTTAACATCTAAAGGCTCAAAAGTATTTTCCTGTACCATCAGGAATACATGCAGTAGTAAGGTAATTAATTAATGCCAAAGTGTAAAGAAGTTATTAAATAAGGAAACTAAGTTTAATGCTGCATGTAAATGTTTATGAATATTTTAGCCCTGAACAACAGAAAATATGTGTTATTAAACGTGGTCATTTTAAAACGCATATATAGGGGGCAGAAAAAGTTTTCAGAGAAAAAGTATTGATTAAGATTGTGGAAAGAACTGTATGAAATTGAGATTATGGAAAAAACATGATGTTTAGTGTCTTACAAAAATCCTACAGATTTGGTTGTAGGAAATAATAACTTAAGGATTGAACAATTTTTACAAAAAATTCCAAACTTGGATTTGGTTATTAAATTAAAAGTAGTAAATTGTTCTAATTTACTGAAAATATTAAAATATGAAAGTTTTGTTCAATCTAAAAAAAATTGTAAAAATAACAATTGTTAAAAGTCTTTGTAAATGAGTATTTCTGGTAAAAGTAAGGACTTTGATTGATGGAGGAGTTTTCTCGGGGATATGGCCAATCGCAGTTTTTGGGCAGGATCCGATCTGTGAGTTTCACGAGATTGTCCTCTAAACAATTTTTTGTCATTACTATAATCAGGAAAGTCATAAAACGTAGTACATGATTTTTGGCAGATGTACAAACAAAATATGTTTAAAAAGTGGTAAAAAGGTTAAACATTTTAAAAACGAAAAACTAGATTGTTACCAAATTGTACAGTGTATTGTATACAAAGCATGTTAGCTAAGACTGACAGTAACAGATCATTCTCTGAAGAGTTTGTGACATGCGAGGAGCGTATTACCAACAGAGAAATGCAGATCAAGTTACACAGACTAGTCGTCATGTCATGACATTTTTCACTTTTGTGGATCAAAGCACAACACATTTTTGTGTTAAGTCTTCCAAATATCTGGAAGAGGATTCATTGATGAGAAAAATGTATTTTTAAAAGGTATTATTACTTACTAAAGTAATTGTTTTTTAAAAATAAGATTTTTTGGGCCTTAATAACTTTTCTCGAGAGTTCATTGAGATTTTTGCAGACAAAGTATCTGTCTGAGTAAATTTTAATGAATTATATAGGCTTACTGTAGGGCAAATATTTTTAATTACAAGAGAGAACTTATATATAATAATTTGAAGATCTAAAGAAAGCCCTTATTAATTTAGTATTTTTGATTAATATAGAGATCTCTCTCAGCCATTTTACATTCAAGTGTATCTGGGTGATGAGACAAATTCATTGGTATTTATAAAAAATGTGTTAGGAGTGCATTGTCCAATGCTACAGGTCAGAGACATTGTAGGTTTTGCACCATTTGTTTTGAAAAACATCTTATGTTACACTAAAGGTGTTATTACAAGGAAAACAGGAGGTGTCAATGCACACAGCTTTGTCTAGTGGCAACTGGATGTTAAAAAAAAAAAAAAAAGATCAGTTGTAGTGGTATATAAAAATACATGGGGATTAAATAGATGCAATGTGAGGGATAGAACCACAGTTGTGTAAATTAAGGAAAAAGTCGCTTATTCAACTTTTAGTGGACGCATTAAAAGCTGATCCTAAGACTGCCATGTGTTTGTTTAGCAGTCAGAGTGACAGGCATGTGTGGCTCATTCAATCATACTGTATGAGAGGGATGGTTGGTTCTGAAAAGAAATTTCAACATGATCAAATTTCTTTCAGAAATAGAATATTTGGGAAAGCCCAACCTCAGTGTAGAGGAAAAAATACAATAATCTGGTAAGATTATTCTTTTACAAGATTTAATATTAGTCACAGGATAAAGAGGGGGACTATGACATTTTGTCTTAGAGTCAGTACAGATTGATTATGGAGATAAAATTTATTGTAAAAAAAAAATGATTCCATCAAAAATGGATAGATTTATTTTTAAATGAAAATATTTCTTTTTGCATATCCAGGTACCTGACTGACTGACTGATTTTTTTGTTTAAGCTAATGAAAGAAATTCTGAACTACTCATTTTAGAACACTTTGTCATCAAACTTCTGAATAATTTATTATTTGTTAATAGAACAATCCAAAAGGAAAGAGTAACCTAATACTACAAAATATTGAGGAATTTGACAAATCTTTATAGATTGATTATATTAGTTTTTTTTTCCTGCTAAAGGAGGATATTAGGATGTTGGTTTTTTTTTTTTTAGTTAATGTTTCTTTTTGATAAATTAATTGAGATAATTCTAGAAAAATAATATTTTTAACAGAAGCTAAGTTGTTGTGAACTTATGTCATATTCCATTGGGGTTGGATTTCAAACCATGGAATCAGATTATGATTTAAAATTTTGCAGGACATGTATGCAATTTTAGGTATTTAGTAAAGTTTTTGTTTCTTATCATCTTAAAGCGGTTGTATAGTGTTTTTTTTTACTTTTACCTACAGCTAAGCCTATAATAAGGCTTACCTGTAGGTAAAAAAAATATCTCCTAAACCTTTACGGTTTAGGAGATATTCCCCTTGCTATGCGCCGCTGACTACAGCGGTGCATGCGCACAGGGGATTCTCGGCTGAAACCCGGCAGCTGCCGGACCTTGACGAGTAAGAAATCTCCCGCGCGCATGCGCGGGAGTGATGACATCGCGGCTCCAGCCACTCACAGCGCTGGAACCGCGATACCCGGAAGACACGCCGAGGCAACATGACAGCTCCCTCGGCGTGGACCAGGTAAGATACTGACGCCTCGTTCTAAGGTAAGAATTTCATAATGAGCTAGTATGCCGTGCATACTAGCTCATTATGCCTTTTGCTTTACAGGGTTAAAAAAAAATAAAAAATTGCGGGTATACAACCGCTTTAAGTACTCAGGTATTGTAGGAACGTATAAATAGTATTATAAAGTCTAAATAGGGTAAGATGATGCAAGATAAAGATAAAGGTAAAGATTGGGTGACTTATTTACCTGCTATAGTTTTAGTTTAAAAACTTTATTATTTTCTAAACATAGGGTTTGTTAACTTTTTGAGTTAATGACAGGATGTCTTTTGAGATTAGCATACTCCGTTATTTTTATATAATCTGTTGTATAGAAAGAAGTGTGGTTGCAAACTTTGCAAACAACAGGTGCAGGTATTTCAGAAGTTTGTTCACAAAACATGGCTAGGCCTTTGCTAAATTTAAATAGAAATGATGTCTTGAATGAGATTTCTACTTCTAATGAGTATGTTTAGTAATTTATTCCAGTAGCTAAAGTTATGGTTAAGAATTAAAGATCTGAAGGTACCAGGGATGCCAACAGAAATGCCAACTGAGATATCAATTGGGATGCCAATTGGAAAGATTATTTTGTTATTTTTAAGGTACATTTGAATTATAATTTTTTGTTTCTAAAGAATTGGTAAAAATTAAATAATTGATAAAAATAAGAATAAAATGGGTAAACATAGAAAGGATTATCAGTCTAGAATAGTTTATATTAAATAATGAAAATTACTTAGGAAAACATATTTATTTTTATAAGAATTTGATACTTGTTTTCATTTTCTTTTATAGATATGTCTTTCATTTCTAAATTTAAAGAACATGATTAGATAGATAAATAAATAGAAAGATAGAATATATAAAACATGACAATCAAATAATGGGAAAGTTTTATGTTTTTTATGTATCTACAGACGAGTAGATTATTTATTATGTTTATAATAGTTCAGTGTCAAGGATAATGTATAAAAACTTATATTGTAGAAGTTATTTGGTTATTGAAATTTCCAGGAATGGAAGAAATTTTATTTATTAATTAGTAATTTATATTACGAAGCAATATAATTTGATTTTTCAAAGATATGTATTTCATCTTTATATTAAAATAGTTAAATTATATGGTTAAAGTCATAAGAGTTTCACAAGAAGTTAAATAAATTTATGAAGTTGAAGGAAGAAAATCTTTAATATTTCATCATTTAGAAGGAGAATTAAAATTAATTAATAAATATAATAATTTAAATTTTCTCAATGGAATTAAATAGTTAAATATTTTTCATAGGGATATCTGAGTTTTGGAAAATGTTTATGTACAATATCTGACACACTAAATTGTATTACTGTTTATTGTATTGTATTAATGTTTATTGTATTGTTTGTATTGAAAATGTGGATCAGAGACATTTATTATTTAAGATGAATGCACTTATTATATCTGTTGATTATAGTGCATTGAGGGGGAATTGTTAGAAGATTTTAAGTTCATTATTATTTTAAGTGATAAAAGTTTCTGAAAAAATATATGAAACACATAAATGTTATATGTAATTTGTGATTGTTTCTGAAGGTTAACAGGATGGAGGACAGAGGAGTGGTTTAGCTGGGTAGATATTTCTATTTTGAGTTGCTATGTCAGGACAATGGGTGGAGTAATGTTGCTTATCTTTAGACTATAGCCATTTAAAGTATATATGCAAATATGGGTGTTGCTAGGATATGCTGACATAACATTTTGAAACAGTATAAGAATGGATCAGATTCATGGTAGAATAGGAATGGAGTAGGGTTGAAGAGAGAGAAGTAACCCAACGCTTTGGAGAATGTAACATCAAGATGTCTCCTCCTCCTCCTCCTTCTGAGACCATCACCATGTCAAATGTTACCAGAAGCCAGTCTTGTCTTTGCTTATCTTTCTGAACAAATAAACAACCTTTCTGGAAGCATCGTATGAACGAAGGATTCTTCAATTACTACTAAGAAACGAATTCCTAAAAGTAAGTTGGAAATGCGGCCTTGGACAAAGTACAGAAACATATCTCCTATACACCCTACCCTCTAGGAGAGAGGTCACTGATATATATAACATATAACACAAAGACATTGCTATACATCCAGAAACGCCCCTGAGAATGAGAATAAGAATATCTATAGTATTAGATATTTTATACTTTTCTTTCACAGGTGTTGCAACTTATCCATTAGTTGCAGATAACCTTCCTGTAATTTCTGAACTGCTTGGGTCAGAGTGGTGGCTTGTTGGCACAAAGTCTCTAATGGGGACGCACCTCCGCCGGCCTCAGTCATGGCTGGATTATACTGTCAATTCTGTAGTGTGAGGCCGGGTTGCTGAGAGGGCGCCCCTTGCGGCTGAGTGCAGCGCGTCCCTGGATTTGGGTACAGGGAATGCGATGCACAGAGGTGCACGGTTTGCCAGGGATACTGCAAGCTGGCTGGTTGGCTTTAAGTAGCTAGAGTGCGTTGTGGCAGCCGTGCGGAGAGAAGTCTTGAATGGTAACAGCAGGGTAAACCAGGAACAGGGTCCGCAGCCAGGCCAGGGGTCAGATACCAAAAGACTGAAGAGAGAGGTACAGGAACAAGCCGGGTCATACACAGAGGGCAGAAGATCGGAGAGTAGTCAGCCAAGCCGGGGTCAGAGCGAGGAGATAAACAGGAACACAGGTCAAGCCGGGCAGAGGTCAAGCAGGGGTCTTCAGAGTATACAAGGCACAGGAACACAGGAGCTGTTTGATAATCCAGCAAACTGCAAGTGTCAGTGGCAGGTTTAAATAGGCCGGAGGGGTGTGCCCACAAGATCAGGGCGTGCTCACTAGACTCGCCTGCCACCATGACGGTTACTGGCGGAATTGCCCACAACATGGCCGTTTCCCTGACAGATACACTACCCCTTCCTTAATTTTGTGGCATTCATTCAATTTCGGTAGTGCATATGTCTAAAAACAGATAGATGTCGTCTGATCGCCTCCTCACTGACTTCTGGGTAAACTAGAAGCAATGTCACTTCCAGTGTTTCCGGTACACGAAAGTCGGTGAAAAGGTGATCAGTCGAGATCTATTTTGTTTTATATGATATTTTACAAGTATCTTTACTTAAACTGGAAGTGAGTGGAGTGGATCCAGGCTTGCCCAGCAGATCTCTATTGGAACACATTGAGCCAATAAACAAAATCTGGAGACTTTAATGACTCTTATGGTCAAATCATTAAGGTGAGCGGCCAATTCACTCATTGGTGGACGGTGGTGGATACTTTTCAGCACAAAATAACTTCAGCAGTTTTAGTAGTAGGGGAGTGGATGTCATTGGTCATTGAGAACTACTTAAAAAGCAGTCCAACAGGGTATATCAATTCTGCTGTGACTGTCACTTTTGAAATACAGTGGAACCTCAGATATTGCTGTTAACGAGCGTTTCGCAATATGAGCAATCATTTTTTTCTATTTTCATTATTTTTATTCAATGAGCAGGATTCAAGCCTCTGCGATGTGCAGTACTGCATTTGGCCAGAGGTGCGGGGGGCGCCGTGACGCTCGGAGCCGTTCGGAAACACTCAGAAACACTCAGAAATATTCCATTCCCGAGTGTTTCCGAGCCTTTCAGAGGGTTTCCGTGTGCATCCAAGCGGTCTCTGAGTATTTCCTTGTCTCTCCGGCGCCCTCCACCTCTGGCCACATGCGGTATTGAATGCAATAGAAGTCAATGTGGAACAAATGATCTTTGTTTCCATTGACTTCTATGGGGAAACTCGCTTTGATATGCGAGTGCTTTGAATTAAAAGCATTCTCTTGGAATGGATTATGCTCGTAATCCAAGGTTCCACTGTACTGTAGTTAATGTGGGCATATTATGGACTAATGAAAGATTTATGGATTTTGTAACAATATTTTTTTGATTTATGTATAGATGTTTTATAAGAATTGTTATGTACAGATGATAAATATTAGTCTTAACAAAAAAAAAAATATTGCTCAGGTATACAAACTAAATATAAAAGTGCAAGCTACTGGCAACAACACAACAGGACCAATCGTGAAACAATAAAAAATGTTGCCATGCTAAACAGAGATATTGAATAAACAAGTGTCCATAAAGTGTGAACAACTAATGCTGTTCTAAATAGTGCAGATGAATTCCGTGATGAAAATCCAGTAACAATGATTTTAATTGATGTGCGTTTTGATCACCCAAGTGCACCTCCACCGATATTGATATATACCAGAGGTCTAGATTGCAAATTATAAGAGTCTAGACAGGCGTGATATGCAAGTATAGAAGACCCAATCAGCTTCCTCTATTATATTGCAGGTGGTGGTACTGTCATGGCTGATGGTAAAGTTTACATCCATAATAAGGCAGAAATCCAGTAAAAACAAGCATTATTAGATCCAAGACATCCTAGAAGTCGACGACCGGTATACAGGATTGGCGTGCGTGGTGCCTCACGGACATGGACTCCATCCAATGCATTTTGTTAAAATGAACGTCCTCTGATGTAAGGGAGAACTCTAATGGGGACACTGATGTAAGGGGGATTCTGATGGGGACACTGATATAAGAGGGGATTCTGATGAGAAAAATCATGTAAGGGGAAATTCTGTTGGGGACACTGATGTAAGTGGAGCTCTGATGGGCACATCGAAATAAGGGGAAACTCTGTTGGGGACACTGATGTAAGAAGGCACTGTGTTAGGGATACTGATGTAAGGGGAACTCTGATGGGAACACTGAAGTAAGGGGGAACTTTGATGGGGACCCTGATCTAAGGGGGGGCTCTGATTTAAAGGGGGGAATCTGATGTGCACCCTGATATAAGAGGGGACTCTGACAGGGACCATGATGTAAGGAGGGACTCTGATAAGGACACTGATGTAAGGGGGGGTTCTGATGGATACACTGATATAAGGGGGAATTAACCCATAACCTATAATCTTCTTAAAGAGAAGCTCCAGCCTCCCGTGTAAAAATTAAAAGCCAGCAGCTACAAAAACTGCAGCTGCTGACTTTTAATAAGTAGCCACTCACCTGTCCCACGATCCAACAATGTGCTCACTCCAGCTGTTTTCACCTCTCATCTTCTGTCTTCGCCGCCAGCATCTCAACTGTGGGCACCCAGCTATGACAGCTTGCGGCTTTATAGCTGGGTGCCAATTGCACATGTGGGAGTCACGCTAAGCATTGTGAATGGCCCTGCAGTCTTCTGAGTCCAGTCACGTGTCCCAGAAGCCTGTGGGGAGGGAGGGGAACTTCCGCTTCCAATCGCCTAGGCAATCCGAGCAGAAGTGGGAGCGGGTACCTGTCAAAATTGGGTGCCCGCTCCCCTCCTCCCTAAAAGTGCCATTACTGAAAGAGGAGCAGGGGAAGAGCCCTTAAAGCTGAACTTCCCCTTTTGAGTGGTGCTCTACTTTAAGGAGAGTCCACATATGTAAAGGTGACTGTGATGGGAAAGGTGCAGAAGGAATTTATTTTTTGTTTAACCTTTATTTACTCAAGTTTATTTGGAATTTCTTTGCTTTATTTTACTGAAGTTTATTTCTCTTCTTTTCTGAATCGTATCGTGCTGATTGCAAAAAAGCTCCAAGTAAACTCATTTATTTATTTCAATTTTATTAACTCATTTATTAACTGACTGTTTTTTTAATTGAGATTTTTTAAAACTTTTTTTGTGGTCAAGGGTCTTGTGAACAGAGGATATCTTTTGTGATTGTCTGCTTGTCAGATTTTTGTACATTTGTACTTGAATCATTTATCTCATGCAATAATTTGACTCTTGCATTATTACGTTAATTCATAAATACCTTTACCTTTCTTACACTTCAAATACATTGGGACCAAAATGACTTATATGCTGTCCTGAAAGTGCGGCCAGAAATGAAGAGCCATTTTTCCAAATTATGGAAAGCTGTTTTTCATCAAAGTAATCCTGATGTATCATACCTGGCTCCTGAAGGGCAAACAGTATGTCCTAAGCAGGAGCAGAAAAGAAAGTATACAGCAAGATATGTCTCCCATTCTATACAAGAAGGTATATTTCTACTAGATTACTGTATGTATTGGTCAATGCTGCCTCTGCTGAGTATTATAATATGCATATATACAACCCCATATATTTCACTATATCTTTGACATATCTATAAAGATAAATGCACCAGGCACCTTCCCCACTAAAAATGTGAAATCCTGCTTTTTTTCAAGGCCTCAGTAAAATCATTTATATAATATAGTCCATGTTTTATTGATGTCAGAGCATCTGTGAATTAAAAATATGACAAAGGAGTTCTGAGTTTAATTCTGAATAATCTAATTTGTGGATAGGCCAAAATATTAAGGGGTCACAAATTATCTCAGAGACAAACTAGTTTGACAACTTCAAAAATGTAGTCTGCAAGCAAGGCTGTGTGCAGATCAATTAAAAGAGTCATTTTTTCTTTTTTTGACACATTTTTTGGTGAATGGGTAGGGGTACAATGTACCCGATACCTATTCACATAGAGGTGGGCCGGGATCTGGGGGCCCCCTTGTTAAAGGGGGCTTCCAGATTCCGATAAGTCCCCCGCCCGCAGACCCCCACAACCACTGGGCAAGGGTTGTGGGGATGAGGCCCTTGTCCCCATCAACATGGGGACAAGGTGTTTTGGTGGGGACCTGCCAAGTTGCGTGCTCAGATAAGGTTATAAAAAAGAAAACTGCGCTGGAAGCAAACCTAACAATTGTAGCTGCAACTCAAAGTGAAATACACACAAAACAACAGTGGATAAAAAGTAAGCTGCGCTCTTAAAGTAACATATTACCAAATGAGTGAACACAAAATGACATCAGATTAGTGCCGAAACGCGTCGGGAGGAGCGTCGTATTGTTTCCACATGTTTTTATTGGAACCTTTTACTGAATCTGTATACGCTTTGTAAGCAATATTTCTTTTTTTATTTTTTGAATAAATAACCATCTGGTTTTACCTATGGCAATTTTCCCTGCTCTTTCTTTTTGAGCTGCCATCGCCTCATCGCTACTTGAACCGTGCATGGGTCCATAAGCTGTAAAACCAATTACGTTCCTGACCAAAATGGCTTACTATGTCATCTGACCAGACCAAACATCTGCAGTCTTTGGAGGAATAGGCCCTGGCTGGGTATTAGCCACAAATGCTTAAACTTGTGCAGCTGGTAAGCGTGCACATTGTGTGGTGGTGGATTCACTGTGTTCACATTATAAAGTCACAAGATTTTCACTGAACCTGTGGTTGCTGATTCGTCCTTCATTGAAGGAACCATCAGAATCTTCAATAGATATTGGAGGACTCTACATAAGTCACATTTCACTGTTTGGGACTTCCTTAACATTTTTAATCACTTTTTATTTTCCATTTTTTGTTTTGTGCTCCCTTACTTGGTTAATATGTCACTTTAACCACTTGCCAACCAGCCACCATCATTATACTGCAGCAGGTCAGCACGATCCCACGAGCCGTCGTAGCTATATGTTGGCTCCTTTAAGCGGGATAGCAGGCGCGCAAGCACGCACCCACTGCACTGCAGGGGTGCCGATGCTCATGACCAACAGTCGCAATAACCGCCAGCCATGAGTGATTGCGGGCACGAGAGGCAGAACTGGGTGTGTGTAAACACACAAATCCCTGTTCTGTTCTGTGAGGAGAGACAGATCGTGAGTTCCTAATAGCTAGGAACCATGATCTGTCATTTCCTCTAGTTCAGTCCCCTCCCCCTACAGTTAGAAAGACACACATGGAACACAGTTAACCCCTTGATCACCCCCTAGTGTTAACCCCTTCCCTACCAGTGACATTTTAACAGTAATCAGTGCATTTTTATAGCACTGATCGCTGTATAAATGGCAATGGTCCCAAAAATGTGTCAAAAGTGTCCGATGTGTCTGCCATAATGTCGCAGTCCCGATAAAAATCGCAGATCCCTTCCATTACCAGTAAATAAAAAATAATAATAAAAATGCTATAAATCTATCCCCTATTTTGTAGACGCTATAACTTTTGCGCAAACCAATCAATATACACTTATTGCGATTTTTTTACCAAAAATATGTAGAAGAATACATATCGGCCTAAACTAAGAAAAAATTTGCTTTTTTTTGTAAAAAAATTGGAATATTTATTATAGCAAAAAGTACAAAATATTTTGGGGTTTTTTTCAAAATGTCGCTCTTTTTTTGTTTATAGCGCAAAAAATAAAAACCGCAGAGATAATCAAATACCACCAAAAGGGGTGCAGCGTTGCCTGACCGTGCAATTGTCAGTTAAAGAGATGCAGTGCCGAATCGCAAAAAATGTCCCGGGGATTCAGCAGCCAAATCTTCCGGGGCTGAAATGGTTAAGAGCGCAGCTTACTTTTTATCCAGTGCTGAGATAAGGTTCTGGTATGGACTTTGGGGGGGACCCCCACGCCACTTTTTAATTAATTTTGGCACGGGGTTTCCCTTAATATCCATACCAGAGCTGAAGAGCTTGTTATTGATTTTGGGGGGGACCCCCACACCATTTTTTTAAATTTTGGCGTGGGGTTCCCCCTAATATTCATACCAGACCCCGAAAGGCCTGTTATGGGCTGGGGGGGACCCACACCATTTTTTTCAATGAATTTGATCTATATTGCCAGGATCTGACAACACATTACAGCCGCAAGCAATTTTGAATCACATGTTTTCCTTTATTGTTTCACTTTAAGCATTATTAAAATCCTTGAAAAAATGGCTGTTTTTAAAACTTTTTTTGCATTGATACATGTCCCCTGGGGCAGGACCCGGGTCCCCATACACTTTTTATGGCAATAACTTGCATATAAGCCTTTAAAATTAGCACTTCTGGTTTTTCATATTCGTTTCCCATAGACTTTAATGGTGTTAGTGCAAATTTTTTTATGTTCTGCTGCGAACCGAACCGGGGGGTATTCAGCTCATCCCCATTCCAGGCTGATCTTCTATTGTCTAACAATGGGAAAAATCAACAACTGAGTTCACAGCCAAACTAAGATTAAAATCCTTTAATCTTCAAACCTTGTTGCAAAACTGTAGTGTCTGTGTCTGCCTATTAATCAAACTAGTTATGGTAGGTATGTGACTTATAGTAATAAATATACATTTATTGTGGATAGCTCAGTCTGTACTCACATTAATCTTGTTTGCATTCTTCAAGAATTCTGCTTGGCTAAAAATGAGCTCAAAATAATTAATTATGTCAGTGAAATTATTATTATATCAGAGACACGGTGATTCAATTAATCGTTCAGGCATTCCCTGATGAAACATTGATCACTTATCTGCATCTCATACACCACTGTGTGCAAATCTTTGATGGTAATTGTGCAATATTTCTGAGGATCACCTGGTGCACTACTTGTCCATATTATTTGAGATATTCTTCCCTTCTCAAAAGTTCATAGAGCATACAATATCTTCCCTATGTAGAATAAACACCCCCCCCCCATCCCCGCAGGAGCTGCTTAGTAATTTGGGTTCTGTGCCTCAGCTCCAAGAACACCCTTAGCCCCTCTGATGCACCCAGTTGAATGAAAGTTACTACAAGCACAAAAGAACACAAGTATTGATGCTCTTAACTCTGCTGTGAATTAGCACCAGGAAATAGGCTGTTTAGTGGTAAATTAACTCAATATATTGGTTTGGGGTAGACTAAATGGTGGTTTGAACGTAAATGAACACACAGAAGGTAGGTTCAGACACAGTCTGCTAGACAGTATAATCACTATGCCAAGGTAACTTAGACTAGAGTTCTGTACCACCAGACTGGAATTAACTCTGGAATCAGCAAATTCAGCAATAAACAGTGCATATACGTATTAACTGCAATGTGAAAAATACAGTATTACTAGAACCCTTCTAGAGTGCACTGTGGGTGAATGATAGGATGTGGTTTCCCCTGACAGGTACCTCTTAGCATAAGCAGTAGGTAAAGGTCTCTGTGTAAAGAGACAATCTTCAGTCTTAACTCTTCAGCATTGGGACCCAGTTGTACCGTTGGTGCACATGAGAATAGCCCCAGTCAAGCCTGCAGGCAGTGATAAGTTGACTTAAACATATTGTTTTAAACTTTATATTGTATAATGATAGTTGTTCAAGATTTCTCCTGTATAAAAGGATATATAATGTTGTATTAAAGCTACATGTATTTTTCTGAATTCTTGAGTGACCCATGTGAACCATGTTCTAACAGTACTTGGAATTGGGAGTTTAACTGAAAGTGACCTGTTCTGAGAAATGTCATAGTTTGGCCACAAAAATATATATTCCGAGAATCATTGCTAGTTGGCTAAGAAACATGTGATCTGGGAGATTCAAAATGTCATTGTTGACACTTATTTACATAAAGTATTGTGTTATCAGCGATTTGATGATTTGTTTGTATAATTATAATTATGGTGTTTAAAACAAAGACTTGGCTAAGAAATGGGTGATGAGAAGTTGTTGACATTTGATATATTCAAGAAGATTGTGAATGGTCAGAGAGGAAAATCCCCTCCCACTTGAGATGTCTCCATATATACAAAAATATATGTATAAAAAGTGAATGTTGCCGATATGCATCCACCACTGCTGCATTAAGCTGTGGTTCAACGCCATCGAATATTCTAAATAAACCATATACAGATGACAAAAGCTAATTGGCATTGATGTCCTTCCTTGACCAACTTAACAGCAGCAATAAAGCTACTTGATGGCTGTATGATCAGTTCCCAAAGGTCTCAGTCTTTACCAGCAGATAGGAAATCCCCACAGCAACAGCTCATCAGTCCCAGTGATATTGCAGCTCACCATCCGGTCGCACACAGTGATTAGTCCACTCTCTGCACCCAGGTGACTCTGGTTGTCGACACACCTGGACTGAGCATTTCAGATCCCGATCAGGCTGCAGGTATGTAGCAGTGCACACTGGACAGTGATGTGCACTCTCTGGGCTCCCTCATGGCAAGAGGAAGCTGTGTCCTGTACAGACTGAGAAAATGCAGCTCTTTCCCCTTCTCCTGTCAATCTCCATCCCAATTCAAAAAGCTCTGGCTTACAGTGGAATCTCTCTCCTCTGAACTACAGTTTCTCACAGTGCTGCCTGGCTCAGTCTATTGAACAGGTTCCTGCTTAGCAGCTCCCTCCTCTTGCTGATACAGCTATTAACCAGATCAGCACCACAGGGCAGCAGCTACTGATTGCAGCTTCAGCCAGTGTCTCTATCACTCTACATTCTTAGCCGAGCACCTAGCTACACCTACTACACCATCTCTCAGGTCTTGTTATCATCAAAATGCTCCTATGAGTCCTACTTCTGTTCCTGCTAGCTGCAAGCAAATTAAATTAAAATCATATTTTCCTTGTCAGACAATTATTGCTCAGCTCCTACCATAAAACCATAGTGCCCTACAAAACCCAACCCTACATGTTTCACCACTTTTTATGGCTTCATCGAGGTAAAGTGCTTATTGTGATAGGTGCCAGTGCATTTTACAGACAAAAACAGCCAAATATGTTGTCCATTGAAGAGCTTCTATTATTTGTCGCCTCTCTGTGGTAACATGCTTTAACATGGTAATTACATCATCACTCTAGCATGTGGCGTCTCATTGCATGCGTCATTACACACAATGACATTATATCCCGCATACACTTCTTCCAGCACTATGTATATGACACTAAGTACCTTCCTGTGGACTCTTTTGTTAGTTCCAGCCACGTTTTACCTTCCAACAGAAATTCTATTCTTTCCATTTCTATCCAAATTGTTTGGGGTTTTGTATGGTTGCATACAATTTGTTTTTTAACTTTCTTTATCATCTATTTGAATATATGTCAAATGATTTATATTATACTATCTATACTATCTATTGCAATGCTATGGATAGTCTTTGAGGCACATTATATTAATTTTGATATGTGTGCACACATTCAGGATACATTGTATCCCTTAATTTTCTCAGGGGATCAGAGTTCCTTTATTAGAGCTTTATAAGACACTATTTCATTTTCTAAATTGGTCCTATTTAACCTTCTGTAGTCATGTTCAACTTCTTGAGGTGCATGAATTAATTCAAGTAATGAAAGGTGCAAAGGTGAAGCCTTCATTGCACCCATATGAGGTTCTTGAATTTGTTATAAGTATCTATTTGGCCTCAGTCTGTAATAAGATATAAACAAGATCCACTTTCAAGGGGCCCAATCTTTTATCCTGGAAAGCCCAAGACATTCAAGATCATGCTGTTATGTGCAGTCTGCACATATCTAATGGGTGTAAAGTGAACAATAATCATCTATTCGCTATGCTTTGGTCTTATAACAAAACACTTTCAATGGTATTTAAATCTTTTGAAGTGCACAAAAATACCTGTTCACCATGTCAGAAATTCATAGCTGTGTAGTGTCCCAAGAGAGGGAGTGATTCTGTAATTTATCAAGAGACATCTGGGCAGGGCTCACAACGTTTCCTACAATTTTAGCCCAGAAAAGGCCCTGTGTTATCAGGTAATTTTCTGTAGTTGTAGGGTCTTTGAGTAGATAATACCTGGGGAAACCAGGTTGGAACCCTTACTTTTTCATATATTTATAAATGATAGCGTGTCTGGGGGTTAAAAGTACCATTTCAGTCTTTGCAGATGACACCAAGCTATGCAATGGAATAACGTCCTTACAAGATGTCTCCAACTTATTAGCCAACCTCAAATCATTTTGTTCCTGTACAAATCATAAGTAAGACCTCATCTGGAATATGCAATTCAGTTTTGGGCATCAGTTCAAAAAAAAAGGATAATAGTGGAACTGGAGAAAATGCAGAGAAGGGCAACCAAACTGATAAGAGGCATGGAGGAGCTCAGCTATGAGGTAAGATTAGAGGAACTGAATTTATTCTCTCTTGAGAAGAGGAGATTAAGGGGGGTATGATCAACATGTAAAAAAAAATTTATAATTGGTCCATATAGTGAACTTGGTGCGGAGTTATTCACTTTAAGGTCATCACAGAGGACAAGGGGGCACTCTTTACGTCTAGAGGAAAAGAGATTTCATCTCCAAATACGGAAAGGTTTCTTCACAGTAAGAGGTGTGAAAATGTGGAATAGACTCCCTCAAGAGCTAGTTCTGGCCAGCTCAGTAGATTGCTTTAAAAAAGGTCTGGATTCTAACTGGATACTAACATATCTTAGGTAAGGTTGATCCAGGGAAAATCGGATTGCCTCTCAGGGGATCAGGAAGGAATTTTTCCCCTGCTGAAGCAAATTGAATCTACTGTGGGTATAGGATTGTGTATATAAGATTTATGGTTTTTTTTTAGGATATATATATATTTTTTTTTTGGTTGAACTAGATGGACTTGTGTCTTTTTTCAACCCGACTAATAATATGTAATAAATGAGCATGTGTTCCAAAGATGTACTGCATATGTTTTTTCTCCGTAACATGCACTATAATTGCTTGTTAATTGTCATCTCTGTAGCCAGGTGCAGACAGCTTTTTCTTTCTTTCTCCTGCTGGCTGTGCTGTGGCTGTGTGTGTTGCCTGTCCCTTCCTGCCCCCCCCCCCCCCCCCCCCCCGCTGGCAGTGCTGTGTAAATACAATCAGAGGGAACGAAGGAGCCAATGGAAGTTTTAGAGGGAACTTGCTCGGCAGAAGCTATAGCTTATGGGAATTGCAGTTCTTTAAGGGGGCACTGGACCATACTTGCTATTGCAAACTAATGGCTACTGGACATCAATTCCCACAAGTGGTTGCACCTAGAGGAGAGTTGCACAGTTTTCCCAGGTAAACTGATACATATCTTGGCAGTCCGGGGAAGAGAGTGACGGGTGCAGACCTGTGGTCAGGGTCTGTGTCTCACATCTGAGGGACTGGAGCCAATAGAGAGGAGCTAACAGGACCTGTCACTGTAATAAAATACAAGCTAGGAGTCACCTGACTTGTTTCTAAGAGTGTCAGCCAGCTTACAATATGTGTATAGCAAACACATTAAATCAGTATTTGTATGCTGAACACAACACTTAAACCTATTGTCTAATTGCTATATAATAATAAAAAAGCTACTAGACCAGTTCTTCTGAATTGTGTAATAACATGTAACAAAAAAAAAACAAAAAAAAAGACCGAAGGGTCTAAAAAAAGAGATTCTTCAAAGAGGAACACACAGGTATAGAAAAGATACAAAACGGAATGCTTTATTTATAAATATGTAAAAATTCCATCTACAATGACAAATAAGTGATACTAATTACCTCCACCAATGATTGTAACAGCTAAGTGAAACAATAACAGACACACCAATTACACACTCCTCATTCACTCCCCATCCCCCCAACGTAGCCGGCTACCTGTAGTGATCCCACTTTATCTAGGCCAAAAATGATAAAGAATACAATCATTGGCCCTAGAACAATGGGATAGTTGTATTGCTCCAGAAGCAGTCTCTTTAAAAAGGTAATAGGTGATGGTAGACCTCCCACGTTGCGGTCAATGGATGTAATAGATGGTAAGTTTTCAGACAGCTCATTAATTATACTGAATAGATCCTTTTAAAATTGTGTTGAATGTTTTGTAAATTGCAGAGCAGCCCATAAACTGGAAAGTCTGTAAGAAGTAACATATTGCACCACACCAGTAAGAAAGATGGATATAGACAAGCATATACCTTCACTTAGCTCCTACAGAGGACTTGTCTCGGTGTGTGGAAAAGTTCAGCTTGTCACACCTCTTATTTGGCACTGCTGGTAGTTGGGTGAAAGACACCTCAATAAGGGGATCCCCAAATGATGCTAAGGTATGAGATGCCTTCCTGGTAGTTCTATGACTACAGTAGATGCATGAATCCCATTCCAGAGACCGCTAGTCAGGGCGGACACAAATGCTTCGCTGAGCCATGCACATGCTGCTCTATCAACGCTACCCAGGGGCAAGCCAAGTGCTGCTGCCATGCAGCGCTGGGAGTGGAGCTCGTGTGAAGAGACTCAAAGCAGAAGCTTGACACTCGACGGCCATGCAGGGCTTCCTGGATGGGATGAGGATTCAATCAGCAAGTGCTTCTTTCCCAGAGGCAATCAAATTGATACAGAGTCATAGAGGTGCACATTGTCCCAGTAGAACACATCCATTCGCCAACCAGAAGGGGGGAAAAAAACTAGGCAGGCGGGAGTTGGCAGTAGCTTCCAAGTGGGTGCTGTGTATGTGGTGGTGTCTAGCTGACGCGTTTCAATCATCAAGAGATTTTCTTCAGAGCTAGAGATGCACTGGATCCTAAAAGGAAAAATACTGGAGTAATTGATCTAATTGGCTGCCTAAGGATCCAGTTAGACTGCCCACATGAAAAAGTTAACCCTAAGAGCTCAATGAAACTGTGCATAAACTAATACCCCATACACCCAATAAACTGACACACACGCATCTATAAGCATGGGTAGTTTAGTAGAACCTAAGTGAGGAGCAAGTAGTTATAAATGCCCACCTTAGAAAAACAGTAAATAAATAATCAAAAATAGAGCAGAAGAAGGAAAGAAGGTCTCATAAGAAGAGGATTGTAAATTCTAAAGAGGCAGTCAAATATAGCCCTATCTGCCAATATAGGTAGCTACTCTGAGTGCTTGTATAATTCCTAATAACTAGGATTCTAGAAAAACTGAAAGATTGCATTCATTATTTAAACCGGCAGGTAGGATGAATTAGTACAGCTAAGTGAGATTCAGATCGAAATTGACAATAGTGCAAAACTCCTTGAACCTCATAAACAGGACCAGGAGTTTGAGAAATTTAATGAATCTCTGAAAAAGGAGGTTGAGAGAACTCAAAAAAATCTCAGAATCAACAAACAAGAAAAATTCAAACAAAATATAGCCGACTGGGAAAAAGATAAAGTCTTCGACCCCACTTCACAGAGGGGAAGAAGTCAATCAAGTAGAAGTAGAAGGAATCGGTCAATCTCTAAGCATATGTCCTCTACTGACAGTGAACAGGATACTATAGCTAAATCAGTTACTTTTTTTAGAACAAAGCCAGGCAGGGAGAGACACCCCCAGATATACCACACGGCCAAACAGCAACAAATCAACAAGCGAGGCGCAAACCCCCAACGCATGCTTTAGAAAAAAAAAGAGAAAAAGAACCAAGAAAAAATACAAGGGTACTAAGGGCGAATGCACGAAGACGGTAGAAATATCTGAACCTATGGATATACTGGAGGATCTCCCTTTGAGATCCCGGAGTTTGGATGTACTGACTTTCCCCTGAATAACCATCATATTTCTATACTTAAGAGGGGCCTCTCCTTCTCACCCAAATCGGCTATGAAAGAATTTGAGGTGTTCAAGGACATTAATCTTTTTTTGTGTAAGGTAATTTTCAGATCCTGGCATCTCAATCGTGAAAATACAGAGATGGTGGATTAAATCAGGAGGAACAGGAGGCAATAAATAACCTAATATCACTACTAGGGATGAGCCGAACACCCCCCAGGTCGGTTCGCACCAGAAGCTGCGAACGGACCGAAAATTCGCACGAACGTTAGAACCCCATTGACGTCTATGGGACTCGAACGTTCGAAATAAAAAGTGCTAATTTTAAAGGCTAATTTGCATGGTATTGTCCTAAAAAGGGTTTGGGGACCCGGGTCCTGCCCCAGGGGACATGTATCAATGAAAAAAAAACTTTTAAAAACGGACGTTTTTTCGGGAGCAGTGATTTTAATGATGCTTAAAGTAAAAAAAAAAGTGAGATATTCCTTTGAATATCGTACCTGGGGATGTCTATAGTATGTATGCCTGTAAAGTGGCGCGTGTTTCCCGTGCTTAGAACAGTCCCTGCACAAAATGTCATTTTTAAAAGGAAAAAAAGTCATTTAAAACTACTTGTGGCTTTAACCACTTCAGCCCCGGAAGGATTTACCCCCTTCCTGACCAGAGCACTTTTTACAATTCGGCACTGCGTCGCTTTAACTGCTAATTGCGCGGTCATGCAATGCTCTACCCAAACGAAATTTGCGTCCTTTTCTTCCCACAAATAGAGCTTTCTTTTGATGGTATTTGATCACCTCTGCCGTTTTTATTTTTTGCGCTATAAACGGAAAAAGACTGAAAATTTTGAAAAAAAATGATATTTTCTACTTTTTGTTATAAAAAAAATCCAATAAACTAAATTTTAGTCATACATTTAGGCCAAAATGTATTCGGCCACATGTCTTTGGTAAAAAAAATGTCAATAAGCGTATATTTATTGGTTTGCGCAAAAGTTATAGCGTCTACAAACTAGGGTACATTTTCTGGAATTTACACAGCTTTTAGTTTATGACTGCCTATGTCATTTCTTGAGGTGCTAAAATGGCAGGGCAGTACAAAACCCCCCCAAATGACCCCATTTTGGAAAGTAGACACCCCAAGGAAATTGCTGAGAGGCATGTTGAACCCATTGAATATTTTTTTTTTTTTGTCCCAAGTGATTGAATAATGACAAAAAAAAAAAAAAAAAAAATAAAATTTACAAAAAGTTGTCACTAAATGATATATTGCTCACACAGGCCATGGGCATATGTGGAATTGCACCCCAAAATACATTCAGCTGCTTCTCCTGAGTACGGGGATACCACATGTGTGGCACTTTTTGGGAGCCTAGCCGCGTACGGGGCCCCGAAAACCCAGCACCACCTTCAGGATTTCTAAGGGCATACATTTTTGATTTTACTCCTCACTACCTATCACAGTTTTGAAGGCCATAAAATGCCAAGATGGCACAAACCCCCCCCAAATTACCCCATTTTGGAAAGTAGACACCCCAAGCTATTTGCTGAGAGGCATGGTGAGTATTTTGCAGCTCTCATTTGTTTTTGAAAATGAAGAAAGACCAGAAAAAAAAATTTTTTTTTTCTTTTTTCAATTTTCAAAACTTTGTGACAAAAAGTGAGGTCTGCAAAATACTCACTATACCTCTCAGCAAATAGCTTGGGGTGTCTACTTTCCAAAATGGGGTAATTTGGGGGGGGTTTGTGCCACCTGGGCATTCCATGGCCTCCGAAACTGTGATAGGCAGTGAAGAGTGAAATCAAAAATTTACGGCCTTAGAAAGCCTGAAGGCGGTGCTTGGTTTTCGGGGTCCCGTGCGCGGCTAGGCTCCCAAAAAGTCCCACACATGTGGTATCCCCGTACTCAGGAGAAGCAACAGAATTTATTTTGGGGTGTAATTTCACATATTCCCAAGGCACGTTTGAGCAATATAACATTTAGTGACAACTTTGTGCAAAAAAAAAAAAAAAAAAATTTGTCTCTTTCCCGCTACTTGTGTCACAATATAAAATATTCCATGGACTCGACATGCCTCTCAGCAAATAGCTTGGGGTGTCTACTTTCCAAAATGGGGTCATTTGGGGGGGGTTTGAACTGTCCTGGCATTTTATGCACAACATTTAGAAGCTTATGTCACACATCACCCACTCTTCTAACCACTTGAAGACAAAGCCCTTTCTGACACTTTTTGATTACATGAAAAAATTATTTTTTTTTGCAAGAAAATTAATTTGAACCCCCAAACATTATATATTATTTTAAAGCAAATGCCCTACAGATTAAAATGGTGGGTGTTTCATTTTTTTTTTTTCACACAGTATTTGCGCAGCGATTTTCAAACGCATTTTTTGGGGAAAAAACACACTTTTTTAAATTTTAATGCACTAAAACACACTATATTGCCCAAATGTTTGATGAAATAAAAAAGATGATCTTAGGCCGAGTACATGGATACCAAACATGACATGCTTTAAAATTGCGCACAAACGTGCAGTGGCAACAAAATTAATACATTTTTAAAAGCCTTTAAAAGCCTTTACAGGTTACCACTTTAGATTTACAGAGGAGGTCTACTGCTAAAATTACTGCCCTCGATCTGACCTTCGCGGTGATACCTCACATGCATGGTGCAATTGCTGTTTACATTTGACGCCAGACCGCCGCTTGCGTTCGCCTTAGCGCGAGAGCAGGGGGGGCAGGGGTGCTTTTTATTTATTTATTTTTTTTCTTTATTATTTTTTTGCTTTTTTATCTTATTTTTAAACTGTTCCTTTCATTTTTTTTTTTTAAATCATTTTTATTGTTATCTCAGGGAATGTAAATATCCCCTATGATAGCAATAGGTAGTGACAGGTACTCTTTTTTGAAAAAATTGGGGTCTATTAGACCCTAGATCTCTCCTCTGCCCTCAAAGCATCTGACCACACCAAGATCGGTGTGATAAAATGCTCCCCCAATTTCCCAATGGCGCTATTTACATCCGGTGAAATCTAAGTCATAAAATGCTCGTAGCTTCCGGTTTCTTAGGCCATAGAGATGTTTGGAGCCACTCTGGTCTCTGATCAGCTCTATGGTCAGCTGGCTGAATCACCAGCTGCATTCTCAGGTTCCCTGTTGAGACAGGAGAGCCAGAGAAAAACACGAAGACGGTGGGGGGGGGGGCATTCCCTCCCACTGCTTGTAAAAGCAGTCTAGAGGCTAATTAGCCGCTAGGATTGCTTTTACATGAAAGCCGACCGCTGGCTGAAAAGAATGATACCAAGATGATACCTAAACCTGCAGGCATCATTCTGGTATAACCACTCAAAGTCGTGAATGGCGTACCTGAAGACAAAAAAATGGTTAACAATAAAGCACAGTAAACGGTAAAGTATAAAAAATTGCATACCTGAAAAGCAAACATGATAAAACATAATAACAATAAAAAATTGCAGAATAGAATACAGTAAAAAAAGAGCAGAACAATAGAGAGAGAGAATAGAGAGAGAGAACAATAAAACGACAACTATTTTTTTTTATTTTTGTTTGTGTTTTTTTTTTTTTTTTACACTTTTTTTTTGTAACTGTAACTTTTATAACTGTAACCGCTTCCAGGTTCGGGTCTCTCAAAATGCGATGGCATCTTGGGAGACCCTGTGAAAGTGTGCCTAGTCTGTGCAATGCTGCACCCTACGCTAATACTCAACTAGTGAATGGTAGCGTTCAAAACATTCACCAATGCAAAGACCAGGATTGTCAGGACAGGAGGGACAATAATAGTGAGTGTCACGCCTATATCCGCGCTTGCTGCAGACACAACATCTTTTTTGGGGGGGTTCGTTGGGTAGGGGTACTCGGGAGGACATAAAGAAAATGCCTCTCATGCAGCCGACTGCATTTGGTTGGGGATGTGAATGGGGGAAGTACGGGCGCTGCAGAAGCGGTGGGTTCCCAATTAGGATTGGCGAATGCAGCAGGAAGGGCACTATGGGCACGACGGGCCTGTGTTTGTCTTTTTGGTGGCAGCGGGACACTACTTGTGCTTGCCACCTCACCAGCTTGAACTGCACTTATGGGACTCGCCACGTCACCAAGTGTTACTGCAGTGCTGGTTTGACTACGACCGGGGTGTACTAGGCCGCTGGTGCTTGCCAGTTCACCAAAACGCTACAAAAAAAAGTGACAGTGATCGATCGATACTGCACTTGGGTGGGCTGGACTGGGCTGGGCCGGGCGGAGGGGCAAAACGCAGGTGCTAGCAGGTATCTGGGCTGATCCCGCTAACACTGCGTTTTTGGGAACCCTAAACTGCTGGGGACGCCAGTATAGATCTGATCGGATCAGATATTGATGCGTTCAGATACTATACCACTAAGGGAGGTGTACGGTGCGTGTACGGTGCGTGCATGGGTGTTCGCGGTACTGGTGCTAATCTGACGCTGCCTAGGGCGACGCATATCACCGCCGGGCGATCAGGGGGCTAAACCTTTTTTCGGTAATAAACGGCGGGTGCCCTGACACTATAAAAAATATAGCGTCACCCGTAATGGTTATACGGTGATCAGTGGTAAAAGGGTTAACTAGGGGGCCATCAAGGGGTTAAAACATTTATTAGATAGTATATGGGGGTCCCTGTCGCTATAAAACACTGACGGCGAACCTAAATATTTACGTCCCTAACTAGCGTCACCAGCGACACTAATACAGCGATCAGAAAAATGATCGCTTAGCGACACTGGCGACAGGGGGTGATCAAGGGGTTAAAACTTTATTAGGGGGGGGTAAGGGGGGTACCCTAGACCTACAGGGGGCTAAACTTTTATTTGGTAATAAACGGCGGGTGCCCTGACACTATAAAAAATAAACAAACTAACCAGCGTCACCCGTAACGGTTATACGGTGATCAGTGGTGAAAGGGTTAACTAGGGGGCAATCAAGGGGTTAAAACATTTATTCGGTAGTATATGGGGGTCCCTGTCGCTATAAAACACTGACGGCGAACCTAAATATTTACGTCCCTAACTAGCATCACCAGCGACACTAATACAGCGATCAGAAAAATGATCGCTTAGCGACACTGGTGACGGGGGGTGATCAAGGGGTTAAAACTTTATTAGGGGGGGTAAGGGGGGTACCCTAGACCTACAGGGGGGTAACAGTCACTACCCTAACACTGCTAACTGTCACAAACTGACACTATGCAGTAATCAGGAAAAAAAAAACAAAAAAAAAAAAAACCTGCTTGGTGTCAGTTTGTGACAGGGGGGGGGGGTGATTGGGGGGGGATCGGGGGGCGATCGGGGGGCGATCGGGGGGCGATCGGGGGTGTAAGGTATGCCTGGCATGTTCTACTGTGTGTGTGTGAGTGTTGGTGCACTTACATGTCATCTCTCCTCGGCGCTGGAACGGAAACTCCCGAGCCGAGGAGAGATGACATCACATCCTCTGCCTCTGTGTACTATACAGAGGCAGGGGATGTTTGTCATTGGCTGGGAGCGATCGCGAGGGGGGGCCACGATCGGATGGCCTCCCCCTCGTCTCCCATCGCTTCCAACCAAATGCCGACCGCAGCTGGCACCGGGGGGGGTCCGATCGGACCCCCCACCCGCGGGAAGGCAATCACGTTTCAGGTACGTGATTTTGCCTGCCCGTGCCGCTCTGCTCACGTATATAGGCGTGAGGCGGTCGGCAAGTGGTTAATGTAATGTCGGGTCCTGGCAATATGGATGAAAATCAGTGAGACAAACGGCATGGGTATCCCCCAGTCCATTACCAGGCCCTTTGGGTCTTGTATGGATATTAAGGGGAACCCCGCACCCAAATTAAAATAAGGAAAGGTGTGGGGCCACCAGGCCCTATATACTCTGAACAGCAGTATACAGGCGGTGCAAACAAGACAGGGACTGTAGGTTTGTTGTTAAGTAGAATCTGTAATTTTAAACGGGTACATTTTTAAGGTGTTTAGCTCCAGCCAAAAAATCTTTTTTAAGCTTTTTGGAAAACATAGGGAAGGGTTATCACCCCTGTGACATTTGTTTTGCTGTCTTTCCTCCTCTTCAGAAGATTTCACCTCACTTTTTGTCCCAATGACAAATGTTTTTTGAAAATTTGGGTTTTTTTGTGGAACAAGGATTGGAAAGCATCAGTGGAAAGGAGAAATGTTTTTCCCATATTAACTCTTACAGGAGAGAATTTCCCTTCTTAGGGGTAGATTTCATCTCACTTACTGTTGTCTCCTTCCGTTTGCAAGTAGGAGTCGTTTGTAAGTTAGATGTTTGAAAGTAGGGGCCTGCCCTATATACTCAGCAGAAATTTGGGCCTTAGGTGTTGTTGTGGCCACAACAATGTAAGCCCTCACAGGGCCCTGCTGTGAAATATTAGATCAAGAATTGTAATTACATGCCCCTATTGAACAGGGGCAGAAAAATTGGGCCTTTGGTGGTGGTGGTGGTGGTGCTGGTGCCACAACACTGTAAGTCCTCACTCGCTCTTGGTGGGCGCAGAAATGGGCCCTGCTGTGAAATATTAGGTCAAGAATTGTAATTACATGCCCCTATTGAACAAGGGCAGAAAAATTGGGCCTTTGGTGGTGGTGGTGGTGCTGGTGCCACAACACTGTAAGTCCTCACTCGCTCTTGGTGGGTGCAGAAATGGGCCCTGCTGTGAAATATTAGATCAAGAATTGTAATTACATGCCCCTGTTGAACAGGGGCTGAAAAATTAGGCCTTAGGCACTGGTGCTGGTGCCACAACATTGCAACCCCTCATAGATACTCTAGTTGGAATGCAGAAACGAGCCCTGTTGCAAAGTATTGCACCAAAAATTGTAATTACACGCCCCTGTTATACAGGGGCAGAAAAATTGGGCCTTTGGTGGTGGTGGTGGTGCTGGTGCCACAACACTGTAAGTCCTCACTCGCTCTTGGTGGGAGCAGAAATGGGCCCTGCTGTGAAATATTAGATCAAGAATTGTTATTACATGCTCCTGTTGAACAAGGGCAGAAAAATTGGGCCTTTGGTGGTGGTGGTGGTGCTGGTGCCACAACACTGTAAGTCCTCACTTGCTCTTGGTGGGTGCAGAAATGGGCCCTGCTGTGAAATATTAGATCAAGAATTGTAATTACATGCCCCTGTTGAACAAGGGCAGAAAAATTGGGCCTTTGGTGGTGGTGGTGGTGCTGGTTCCACAACACTGTAAGTCCTCACTCGCTCTTGGTGGGTGCAGAAATGGGCCCTGCTGTGAAATATTAGATCAAGAATTGTAATTACATGCCCCTGTTGAACAAGGGCAGAAAAATTGGGCCTTTGGTGGTGGTGGTGGTGCTGGTGCCACAACACTGTAAGTCCTCACTCGCTCTTGGTGGGTGCAGAAATGGGCCCTGCTGTGAAATATTAGATCAAGAATTGTAATTACATGCCCCTGTTGAACAGGGGCTGAAAAATTAGGCCTTAGGCACTGGTGCTGGTGCCACAACACTGCAACCCCTCACAGACACTCTAGTTGGAATGCAGGAACGAGCCCTGCTGCAAAGTATTGCATCAAAAATTGTAATTACACGCCCCTGTTTAACAGGGGCTGAAAAATTAGGCCTTAGGCACTGGTGCTGGTGCCACAACACTGCAACCCCTCACAGACACTCTAGTTGGAACGCAGGAACGAGCCCTGCTGCAAAGTATTGCATCAAAAATTGTAATTACACGCCCCTGTTAAACAGGGGCTGAAAAATTGGGCCTTAGGCACTGGTGCTGGTGCCACAACACTGCAACCCCTCACAGATACACTAGTTGGAACGCAGAAACGAGCCCTGCTGCAAAGTATTGCATCAAAAATTGTAATTACACGCTCCTGTTAAACAGGGGCTGAAAAATTGGGCCTTAGGCACTGGTGGTGGCGCCCAGAACCAAAATTGTTCTTACAAGCTATCAGTGTGATCATTGAGGAGGAAGAGGATAATTACTCAGGGATAGTCACTCAGCATCAGCATAGGCAGTCTTTGAAGGGATCTGAGATTTCAAAAAAAATTATCCGGTTACATCAGCATCAGGTGCTTGGTAGCTGGTGGTGATCCAAGACTGATTCATTTTTATGAAGGTCAGTCGATCGACCGAGTCGGTGGACAGACGCACCCTGTGATCGGTTACAAAGCATCCAGCAGCACTGAATGTGCGTTCCGAAAGAACGCTGGATGCAGGAAGGGCCAGTAGCTCAATCGCATACTGTGCAAGCTCTGGCCAGTGATCCATCCTCAAGACCCAGTAACCCAGAGGATTTTCGGTGGGAAAGGTGTCCAAGTCAGATCTTGCCCCTAGGTATTCCTGCACCATGTAAAACAGACGCTGGCGATGGTTGCTGGAACCGATCATACCTTGGGGCTGCGGACCAAAAAATTGTCTGAACGCATCGGTCAGACGGCCACCTTCTCCACCGCTCCTTCTTTTACTGACCGAAGCCTCAGCAACACGTTGTCCAGAAACAGGAGTTTGTAACCTCCCAGTCTCTGGGAACACGTTGCACAGACCTTTCTGCAAGGCCTCCAGAAGATGTTTCATCCTCTGCTCCCTCTGCGATGGCAAGATAAGGTCCGCAACCTTACCCTTGTAACATGGATCAAGGAGGGTTGCCAGCCAGTGTTGGTTCTTCTCCTTGATACCACGAATACGAGGATCCTTACGCAGGCTTTGCAGGATCAGGGAGGCCATGCAGCGTAGGTTTGCTGAGGCATTCGGTCCGGAGTCCTCTGGGTCACTAAGAACGACATGGTCCGCAGCCACCTCCTCCCAGCCACGTACAAGTCCATGTGTTTCTTGGGACTAATCCCTAAAAGACTGCTGCTGATGCTTAGTGCCAGGCTCCACCTCCATACTGACACAATCTTCCTCCTCCTCCTCCTCGTCTTCCTGTGTGATCGGCGGGCATGCAGGAACACTGTCTGGATAAAGGGGGCCTTGAGAGCTAAGGAAGTCCTCTTCTTCCTGTCTCTGTTCTGCCTCAAGTGCCCTGTCCATTATTCCACGCAGCCTGTGCTCCAACAGGTGGACAAGGGGGACAGTGTCACTGATGCATGCACTGTCACTGCTCACCATCCTCGTGGCCTCCTCAAATGGTGACAGGACAGTGCATGCATCCCTGATCATGGCCCACTGGCGTGGGGAAAAAAAAACAAGCTCCCCTGACCCTGTCCTGGTACCATAGTCGCACAGGTACTCATTGATGGCCCTCTGCTGCGTATGCAGCCGCTGCAGCATGGCCAATGTTGAGTTCCACCTGGTGGGCATGTCACAGATTAGGCGGTTCTTGGGCAGGTTAAACTCCTTTTGGAGGTCCGCCAGCCGAGCACTGGCATTATATGACCAGTGGAAATGCACACAGACTTTCCTGGCCTGCCTCAGGACATCCTGTAAGTCCGGGTACCTGCCCAAGAACCGCTGCACCACCAAGTTAAGGACGTGAGCCAAACAGGGCACATGGGTCATTTGTCCCTGTCGGAGGGCAGAGAGGAGGTTGGTGCCATTGTCGCAAACCACCATTCCTGCCTTAAGTTGGCGTGGCGTCAACCACCTCTGAACCTGCCCCTGCAGAGCTGACAGAACCTCTGCCCCAGTGTGGCTCCTGTCCCCCAAGCACACCAGCTCAAGCACCGCATGGCATCTTTTGGCCTGCGCACTTGCGTAGCCCCTTGAACGGCTACGGAGCACCGCTGGTTCCGAGGACAAAGCACAGGAAGAGGCCATGGAGGAAGAAGAAGATGAGGGGGTGGAGGAGAGAGGTGTGTCACAATCATTAGTAGTGGCATTTTGGAGGCATGGTGGCGGAACAACCTCCAACACTACTGCACCTTGTCCTGCATCCTTCCCAGCTGCCAGCAGAGTCACCCAATGCACCGTGAAACTTAGGTAACGTCCCTGTCCATGCCTGCATGACCATGAGTCAGCGGTAATATGCACCTTACCGCTGACCGCCCTGTCCAGCGAGGCATGGACATTGCCTTCCACATGCCGGTAGAGAGCCGGAATCGCCTTCCGTGAGAAAAAGTGGCGTTTGGGTACCTGCCACTGAGAAACCGCACATTCCACAAACTCACGAAAGGGGGCAGAGTCTACCAACTGAAAAGGCAGCAGTTGAAGTGCTAGCAATTTTGCCAAGCTAGCATTCAACCGCTGGGCATGTGGATGGCTGGGAGCAAACTTCTTTCGGTGGTGCAGCAGCTGGGGCAGGAAAATTTGCCTGGTACAATCTGACGTCGGTGTACCAAAAGCAGATTGCCCACAAGTACTTGGCTGTGACACACCTAATTCTGCACCTTCATTCCTTTCAGTGCAGGTCTCAGAGAGGACTGAAGGTATAGTGGGGTTGGAGATCTCAGCTGATGAGGAGCAAGGAGAGGTCCTCTTTGTTCTTTGGTGTGGGTCTTTTAGATACGCTTGCCAACGAACTGCATGGCAGGTCAACATATGTCTGGTCAAGCATGTGGTACCCAAGCGGGAGATGTTTTGGCCACGCGAGATACGCATGAGACATATGTTGCAAATAGCAGCAGTGCGATCTGATGCACTCGTCTCAAAAAAGGCCCACACCAAAGAACTTTTTGAATAACACGCAGAAACTGCAGCGCCCTGCACATGTGGAGCTTTGGGGTGTGATGCAGTCAGTGTGCTGCCCTTAGGCTGGCCCCTGGAGGGCATCCTGGCTCGTTGGTGATGTGCCGCCTCCTCCTCCTCTCTCCTATCAGGCACCCACGTTGAGTCAGTGACCTCATCATCCCCTCCCTCCTTTATCACTGGAGCAAACCTGGCAGTATGCTGCAGCAGGGGGAGCATGACTGCCAGATTGCTGTTCTTCTTGGGCACCCCTCTGTCCGTGCTCATGTTACTGCCTTCATCGAGCTCAGTATCATCATCAGAGCCTTCTACATTCTGGGCATCCTCTTGGAGCATGTACCCAACACTGTGGTCAAACAGTTCGAGGGACTCCTCAGGAGGACATGGTGGGGCTAGGGAAGGAGTCACTGATGACATTGAGCCGAGGGAAGAGGCCGCTGCTTTGCCAGACAAAGTACCCTGAGCATGGGTGAGAGAGGATGAGGAGGATGAGGACGGTTTGGTTATCCACTCGACCAAGTCTTCCACATGTTGCGGCTCAACACGGCCAGCTGCCGAAAAAAAGGCCAAGCGTGTCCCATGGCCACGTGCTGATGAGGATGCACCGTCTCCACGACCAGCACTAGACACAGAGCCTGCTTGCCCTCTTTTATTGGCTTGTGACTGTCTGTCTCTCCTTCTTGGCCTTCCAGACATACTTATGGCCTGTAGCTGCACTAAGCTGGGATATATATATATATATATATATATATATATATATATATATATATATATATAGATATATATATATCTATATATATATATATAGATATATATATATATATATATATATATATATATATATATATATATATATATGTACTGATACTGCAGCTAGCAAAATCAACTGCCTGCCTGTAGTATGAGAACACCACCAACCTTCTACAGGTAGCTTTTGTCTGAACACTGTGCAGAGCTCGCAAAAAACTAACTTGTAGCTTTTTTAGCTGCCTGCGGTAGTGATAGGATCAGGAAAACACCACCAACCTTCTACAGGTAGCTTTAGCTGAACACTGTGCAGAGCTCGCAAAAAAATAACTTGTAGGATTAGCTGAACACTGTGAGGAGGACGCACCACACTAACTTGTAGTTTTAGCTGAACACTGTGAGCAGGACGCACTACACTAACTTGTAGCTTTAGATGAACACTGTGCAGAGCTCGCAAAAAAATAACTTGTAGGTTTAGCTGAACACTGTGAGGAGGACGCACTACACTAACTTGCAGTTTTAGCTGAACACTGTGAGCAAAACGCACTACACTAACTTGTAGTTTTAGATAAACACTGTGCAGAGCTCGCAAAAAAATAACTTGTAGGTTTAGCTGAACACTGTGAGGAGGACGCACCACACTAACTTGTAGCTTTAGATGAACACTGTGCAGTGATCGCAAAAAAATAACTTGTAGGTTTAGCTGAACACTGTGAGGAGGATGCACCACACTAACTTGTCGTTTTAGCTAAACAATGTGAGCAGGATGCACTGCACTAACTTGTAGCTTTAGATGAACACTGTGCAGAGGTCTCACTACACTAACTTGTAGTTTTAGCTGAACACTGTGAGCAGGACGCACTACACTAACTTGTAGTTTTAGATGAACACTGTGCAGAGGTCTCACTACACTAACTTGTAGTTTTAGCTTAACACTGTGAGCAGGACGCACTACACTAACTGTAAATAGTCTAGCTGTCTGACTGTGGTACTAATAGGATCAAAAGAACACCAGCAATTTTCTTCAGGTAGCTGTAAATACTGTAACAAGACAAGCCTGCCTGTCAGTAGGAAGATCTAGCTAAACTGAATACAGTGTATATAAATATATGCAACACCTGGGATGCATATACATACACAATACACTGTAAGTGCAGCTAACTCACTGATTGTCCTGCCTAATCTAGCTAACTCAAATGAAATGACACTGTCTCTCTGTCTATCTATGTATCTCAACGCCGGAACACACACTACACAGGGCCGCTGTGCAGGCGGCCTTATATAGTGTGGGGTGTGTTCTAAACCCCCTGAGCCATAATTGGCCAAAGCCACCCTGGCTTTGGCCACTTACAGCTCTCTCTACCGACGGCGCTGTGATTGGCCAAGCATGCGAGTCATAGTGCATGCTTGGCCAATCATCAGCCAGCAATGCACTGCGATGCCGCAGTGAATTATGGGCCGTGACGCGCCAAACGAATTTGGCGCGAACGGCCCATAACGTTCGGAATTCGGCAAACGACCGAACAGCCAATGTTCGAGTCGCACATGGGTTCGACTCGAACACAAAGCTCATCCCTAATCACTACTTCAAGAAAATCCCGACTCAGAGTCTGATTCGGAGGCCCTCGAAAATCTAGGCTCGAGTAACAGACCCTCAAATCTAACAATTAAATCCCTAAAAATGCCCCCGATCTCCAAACATAAATGGATAAAACTATTCCTTGATCAGGTACAAAAGGATCTTTGGAAAGTAAATTGGGATTGGAAGGGCCTTGACAATCTAACTAGAAAGGAGAGGCGTGCGTTAAAAGAACTTCAGGAAGCACTGAATATAGTTATTAAAGGTACGCTTACACTTATAGATGTGTGTGTCAGTCTATTGGGTGTATGGGGTATTAGTTTATGCACAGTTTAATTGAGCTCTTAGGGTTAACTTTTTTATGTGGGCAGTCTCCCTGCACGGCCATCGAGTGTCAAGATTTCGCTTTGTGTTTCTTCACACGAGCTCCGCTCCCAGCGCTGCACGGCAGCAGCGCTTGGCTTGCCCCTGGGTAGCGTTGATAGAGCAGCATGTGCATGGCTCAGTGAAGCATTTGTGTCTGCCCTGACTAGCAGTGTCTGCAACAGGATTCATGCATCTACTGTAGTCATAGAACTACCAGGAAGGCATCTCATACCTTAGCATCATTTGGGGATCCCCTTATTGAGGTGTCTTTCACCCAACTACCAGCAGTGCCAAATAAGAGGTGTGACAAGCTGAACTTTTCCACACACCGAGACAAGTCCTCTGTAGGAGCTAAGTGAAGGTGTATGCTTGTCTATATCCATCTTTCTTACTGGTGTGGTGCAATATGTTACTTCTTACAGACTTTCCAGTTTATGGGCTGCTCTGCAATTTACAAAACATTCAACACAATTTTAAAAGGATCTATTCAGTATAATTAATGAGCTGTCTGAAAACTTACCATCTATTACATCCATTGACCGCAACGTGGGAGGTCTACCATCACCTATTACCTTTTTACAGAGACTGCTTCTGGAGCAATACAACTATCCCATTGTTCTAGGGCCAATGATTGTATTCTTTATCGTTTTTGCCCTAGATAAAGTGGGATCACTACAGGTAGCCGGCTACGTTGTGGGGGGGAGTGAATGAGGAGTGTGCAAGTGGTGTGTCTGTTATTGTTTCACTTAGCTGTTACAATGATTGGTGGAGGTAATTAGTATCATTTATTTGTCATTGTAGATGGAATTTTTACATATTTATAAATAAAGCATTCTGTTTTGTATTGTTACCCTGAAAAATCTATATTTAAGATTTTTCATATCTCATAGATATGACGTGGGTTAAATGAGAGTTCTTTGACCAAGAGTGAAAGTTCTAATACAATGACATTTATTAGGAAGTAATTGAAAGTCTATCTAATACACAATAATCTATCTATCGCCTTAACCAAAGAATGTCCAGCGCTCTGAATGTCTCATAAACAGTTGCCAGCAGTCCAATAATAAAGGTTAAGAGATTTAATGTTTGTGTATGATAAAAACACTGTAATAAAAGCAATAAATGAACAGTATGTCATCCTATGTTAATAACACTGTAGGACACTTGAATGAGAAAGTTTCTAACAGCCAGAAGGTCCAATCAGCAGCAGGCAGTTTAAGACTGGAGATCCATCCAAAAAACCTAACCCCAGGCTGGGAAGCAGATGGAAGGGAGTTGGAGGGGAGATGGAAGCCCCAGCCCGCCAAACTCAGGGGATCCACACTGTAAAAATCAGCTTAAGATGGAGAGGCTCACCGATTCCGGAGGACAGATCTGTGGATGTGATGTGAAGGCAGGCTGTGAATCCACCGGGAGGGAAAGGTCTCGCAGACGCTCTGTGTCAGGGGATGATGACGTCAGCCCAGCTGGAAGAGGAAGGCGCGGCTTCACACAGGGGAACCGCCGGAACAACAGCTGATAGCGCTAGGCAGCTGCAATGCCGGTCTGTGTCCCCTCTGACTGGAAAAACCTCAGTGGGAGGCAGTGACACTTGGTGAAGCCGTAGTGGTAGTGATAAAACTTATCAAGAGGTGACAAGGTGGACAGGAGGCCACCAGGGGACAGGCTGGGGGCATAAACCAATGAGTCTGCCGGTTTGTGTCACCTCTGCATGGAGTGAACCTCAGGAAAAAGTGATGGCAATCAGGAAGTCCAGTGAACCACATAGACTGCCAGCCAGAAGTAGATAGATGGAATTAGCAGGCGAATGGGAGAACGCTGTGTGTGGACCATATGAGGCTCCCACGGGTGGGTAAAAGGGAGGATGGATTCACCGTGGCATGGTGCTGAGTGGAAATTCTGTTAGTAGTTGCCTTGACGACGCGTTTCGCGCGTTTGCGCTTTTTCATAGTCAAGGGTTGAGGCAACTTGCAAGGTTTAAATACAAAAATATTGGGTGGGGAAAAGAAGAGGGAGGGGGAGAAAAGCAGGGGGAGGGGAAAGGAAGGGGGAGGGACACTGCAGAAGGAGGGAATTACAAGTCACATTTAAAAAAAAGGTCAGATTTAAAATAAGGGCGGGAGTGATTAACCCATTATGAGAACAAAAATAATTCTATCTCCAGTCCAAAACCCCTGTTACCCAGCAGACACAACGGCAAGTAACACATATCACAAGTAACACATACATTGGTATATACATCAATACAGCAAGAACAATTCTACACAAAACTGCATGTCTCTAGTTCCTCATTTAACCCCTTAGGGGCAAGTGAGTCAAACATGTATATCCAAAATACCTCCCGTTTGCACAGTAGAGAAAATCTTTCGTTACTAGTCAGTGTGCCTTTTGGGATAGTTTCGATGGCATAAACTTCTAACACCCTGAAGTCCTTATTGTGGAAGCGTAAGAAGTGTCGAGGGACACTATGTTCATCGCTCCCCTTGGAAATCAATCTACGGTGATCGCCCACTCTGGCCCGTAGGGCCCTGATGGTCCGACCAACGTAAAAGAACCCACAGGGACACCGCAAGACATAGATCACAAAGTCTGTCGAACAGGTAATAAATTGCCTAATCTCATATGTTTTGCCTAAATTAGTCGTGATGTTCTTGGTGCCATGTGCAATAAATTGGCATGTGAGACATCCCCTTTTCTTGCACTGAAAGATCCCCTTTCGGTCATCAAAATATGACCTGATGTCAAATGGAGATTTAGATGTTTGGTTGGTTACTTTACTAGGTGCTAGTAGGTTCTTAATGGTACGAGCCTTGCGGAATGTCACATGAGGAACCTCAGGTAAAACTGGAGCTAAACGTTGGTCCAGTAACAAAATATTATAGTGTTTCTTAATAATTCTGGATATAGATTTAAAACTGTCGTTAAAAGTAGAGATAAATCTAACTGTCTGGCTAGTTCCTACGTCTTCTTTAGGAGCTTTCATTTTAGGGAGAGGGTTCATGTGAGAGAGGTAGGCGTCATTAATCAAATTACATGGATAGCCCTTCTCTTGGAATTTCATTTTCATCGTGGTTCCTTGTTCAACATAACCCTCTACTCTAGAGCAATTACGTCTTAGTCTGTTGAATTGGCCACCTGGGATGTTACCTTTACACGATGGATGATGGCAACTTTTAAAATGGAGGTAAGAGTTGCCACTAGTTGGCTTGACATGGTTTTTGGTGAAAATCTTATGTTGATCATGGGCCAGTATTAAATCCAGGAAAACAAGTTCGTGGGGGTCTATGACATCGGTAAAAGACAACCCCAGGGGATTAGAATTACAATGGGCTACAAAGGAGGAGAACAGATCTGGGCTCCCACTCCAAATGAGCACAACGTCATCAATATACCGCCCATAATAGACAATGTGCTCAGCAAATGGGTTGCCAGCCCAGATACTGCACTCCTCCCAGTACCCCATGGTAAGGTTGGCATAGACTGGAGCGAAATTAGCTCCCATAGCAGTTCCTCTACATTGCAAATAGAAGCGATCACAAAAAGTAAAATAATTATGTTTGAGACAAAATTCTGTTGCTTGAACCAAAAATTGAGATTGCAAGGAATTATAGTCTCCACTTTTCATCAAAAAGTGTTGAACAGCTCTCAAACCAACCTCATGTGGTATTGAGGTGTACAGGGAAGACACGTCAAGGGATGCCCACCAATAGCCCTCTTCCCATTGGTAGCTTTGCAAGGCTTTGATGACTTCATTGGAATCTTTAATATATGACGGTAGTTGACACACAAGGGGCTGTAGACAAAAGTCAATATACATGGACAAACCATTAGTAAAGCTGTTGGTACTGGCCACAATAGGTCTACCAGGGGGATCAACCAATGATTTGTGGACCTTCGGGAGGTGGTAAAAGTATGGGGTGCTACACTCAGATGGTAAAAGAAATTGTCTCTCTTTGTTAGTGAGTACTCCATTATGCCAGGCTTCCTGTACCAGTGTACAGTGTACCAGTGTGTATCTATCGCCTTACACCAAGGAACAAAAATATTAGGCTGAAATAAAATATTTACATGAAGGGATACAGCGTATATTCGTTAATACAGTAATCTACACACATATTTAGTTACAAGTAAAAGGGCATTCCTTTCCCATTATTACCTATTCTTACCAAAGGTCCATTCAGCTTGCTGGTCTATCAGAAAAGAGTTACCTCAACTTCGCTCTGAGTATATCCCTTCATGCTGATGCCCCATAGGTTGGCCTAGCTTGGATCATGATTGTAGGGCTTACTCCATAAGTCGGCCCCCTTTCATGCAAATCCTTGTGGCTATTCTGGGCAGGAGATGTAATTGAATTTCCCCTGGAAGTTGATTATGGGTTGGGCTCCCTCCAATGCATATCCCAGCATGGAACCCTTTGAAGTGAGTAGGTGTAAAACAATGGAATTGGCTCTCCATTGTTTGTATATACAAGCCTCAGCCCACATTGTCTGCTCTTAACAAAAGCTTCAATGAAACCCTTTTGCCCGGCTTTCATAGATGCCAGCTAAATGAAATATATTCATTATTACAATATTTTACAGTTATTAATGGAGATAATAAAACCCATATGGCAACAGTATCTTTTCATTACCTGTGTGTTCCTCTTTGAAGAATCTCATTTTTTAGACCCCTCAGCCTTTTTTTTTTTTTTTTTTTTGTTACAGGACCTGTTGCTGTGCCTGTTCCCCCACACCAGGGAGAAGGGAGAAGGGACAGATCTGTACCTGAGCCTGCTAGAACTGCCTTCAGAGACTGAGTTTGAGAGTGAAAGAGAAAGACGCTGTGTCTTCAGGATCAGAGCGGAGAGACTAACCATTTAAAATCCTTTCATGAGATACAGCGGGAATTCTGTATCTTATCCCATGGGTTCTTCCAGTATCGCCAGCTCTGGCATGCCCTGTCTGCCCAAGCCAAACAGACTATTCTTAAAATGATTAATGCCCCGCTTATAGACCAGCTGGTCAATATTATAGACAAGGGGGTTCTCATTTCCTCCCTTTATAGATCACCGTTGAATAGTTCCCTTGGTAATTTACAGCTCCCAGGTGGGAAGGGGTGGAATAAGGGTATTGCTGCTCTGGATGGGGAGATATGGCAGGCAGTCCTGGAACAGCTTTTATTTGTGTTCTTTTCACTAACTCAAAGACTATCCCAGCACTTTGTTATTCATATGGCGTATAGAACACCACATAAGCTGCACCAATGGCACATTAGAGCAAGTCTGGATTGTCCCATATGTGGGGGATCCCCTGCAGATCTCCTACACATGCTCTGGCAATGCCCCAAACTGGTACATTATTGACAACGTGTTACTGCTACTATTGATCTGGCATTCCAGTCTCTTTTGCACAATGATCCTTTAATGTGTACACTAGGCTTCTTAGATAAGGAAGTTCAGACTTCTATCTCTAGATTGCAGTTTTTGGCTCACAAGTGCATTATGTTAAAGTGGCTTTCTCCTATTTCTCCAAAATTTGAGGACTGGAAAACATAAGTTGATTCCACCTTATTTAGGGAAAGCCATATTCTGTTACAATGGGGCACCCCTTATAAGTTTAATAAGATATTGGACCCATGGCTACAGGTTCCTGGTTTGGCCTCTTTAACACTGGTGTCTATGCAGCTTCTACAGTGTTAATTCTAATAGTGGTAAAGTTTGTCACTGATTGACTAGGCAGTAGTTCTGGTGGATCTGGGTGACTGAAGCACACAGAGAATAGGCATTCTTTAGTTTAAATGTATTTTGTATTTGTATTGAATATGGCAGTAGTACTGCTTCCTGTTTATCTGTTTTTTGTTTTTTTTATTGAGTAACTGTTATGACCTTTCTGATTTACCTTTGTGCTTGTGCGCATAGAGGGATCTGAGTAGCGCTACGTATGATCTTTGATTAATGGTATATATTGGGGTTGACCTGATACCGATACTAGTATCGGTATCAGCACCGATACCGAGCATTTGCTTCCGCTGATACCTTGACAGTCAGCAGTGATCGGCGCGTGGGGGAGTTACAAGCTTCTCCCCCAGTGGCTTTCAGCTGCTTTAGTGACATACAGCGGTGATCGGTGCTTGTAACTCCCCCACACGCGATCACTGCTGACTGTCACCGCATCCTCCATGCCCCCTCCGTTCCGCTGTCCCCCTCCGCTGTCCCCCTCCGTTCCTCTGTCCCCCTCCGTTCCTCTGTCCCTCTTCGTTCCGCTGTCCCCCTCTCTTCCTCTGTCCCCCTCCGTTCTGCTGTCCCTCTCTCTTCCTCTGTCCCTCTCCATTCTGCTGTCCCCCTCCGTTGTGCTGTCCCCCTCCATGTCCTCCTCCTTCCTTTGTGAATGGACAGTGTCAGCTGACTCTGTCCATTCACATAACTTAAACATTGTAATCTCCTGTGATTACGATGTCTCAGTTTATGAATGGAAAGGAGCTGCTGTCTTCTCTCCATTCATTCTCAGTGCAGCTGAGGCTGCAGAGAAAGGGACTGGGGAATCTCTATCCTCGGTCTCTTTCTCTGTCTCAAGGGGGAGATATCAGGGGTCTGTTAAGACCCCTGATATCTCACCAAAGCCCCCAACAGGGCCGATTAAAAAAAAAAAACACATATTGCAATAAATAATAAAGAAAAATATTGTAAAAAATAATAAAAATGTAAATAAAAAACACACAGACACCGTTCACCCCCTCCTCCCCCCCTAAAAAAAAGTGAAAAAAGAAAGCATTGTTAAAAAAAAACAAAAACACTGTCACGTGACATTAAATAAAAAGTATCGGTAATGGGTATCGGCGAATACTAGAAAAAAAGTATCGGTACCTGTACTCGGTCCAAAAAAAGTATCGGGACAACCCTAATTAGCAGTATTAAAACCCCTTAAGGTACATTTTCCCCCCATCCCTCTCTCTAGCAGATTTTCTTGTTCTTTCACCTATTATTTCTCTCCCCTGTTCTTTGTTCCTCCCCCTCTTTTCCTCTCCCTTCCACGTATTCTCTATTTTTATTCCTTCTCTTACTCATTGGTAGGAGGGGGGGGGTGGGATGAGTGGCAGTGCTGGCGGGGAGTTGGGAGGAGTGGCAGTGCTGGTGGGGGGTGGGATCAGTGGCAGTGTTGGGGGGAGTTCTGATCAGCCAACTTAGGTGCTCTTGATCAAGGTCATCTGCTGATCTGAGAACTGTAGTGGGGACTTTTAATGTCAACTATAATCCCAGGTAGTGTTACTCACTGTGTCTCTGACTTTGTGGTGTCTCGTAGCAGTGACACCTATGCCGAAATTAAAAGATAGGGTCTCCTCCAGCCCCTCCCACTTCACATTCCTCACTAGTCAGCTGACCTCTAGTCTCTGTCCCCCAGCCATGCCATGAACTGAATGGGCAGCTGCAAAGAGGCTAAGTGGGCAGCCGTGGGCTCCAGGGACAGCCCTGCTGGGCAGCCGCAAAAGGCTGGGAGAGCAGCGCGGGCTTCAGGAAAAGCCCAGGATTCGGTGACCCCTGACAAATCGTCATTCGTCCCTGAGGGGGTCCGGTCCCCCAGGTTGAGAACCACTGATCTAGAAGCTAGAGGCCAGGACTTATTGCCAGGTGACTGGGTGCTGCAGAGGAATGTGGGAATTCTGGGAAAGTACAAGCTAGCTGACTGGTGAAGATGCCAGTCCTAAATAATTTGCGAGCAACTCTCCATCTTGCCAGTGTTTCAAAGCAGTAGGGGGAATCAGAATGGAAAACAGGGCCTTTGAAAGTTTGGTACTGGAATCATCTTGTGCCCCTGCTCTGAGTGAAACTGTTTGGGTGTCCAAGTAAACTGAGCCATTACCGACTAACTCACCAAGGCAAGGCCCATTAACCCGATCAAAATCACACTTTTCCTTGCATGCCAGAGGAAAGCAGGGAGACAGTGAAGAAATAAATGTCTGTATGAACTGGTGTCGGCCATCCAAATCAATAAATGCCACTCTATTCACTTCTGCCATTCACTTTGTTCCCTATGTTACATAGTTACATAGTAGGTGAGATCGAAAAAAAACCACAAGTCCATCAAGTCCAACCTTTGTGTAATTTCATGTCAGTATTACATTGTATATCCCTGTATGTTGCGGTCGTTCAGGTGCTTACCTAATAGTTTCTTGAAACTATCGATGCCTCCCGCTGAGACCACCGCCTGTGGAAGAGAATTCCACATCCTTGCCACTCTTACAGTAAAGAACCCTCTACGTAGTTTAAGGTTAAACCTCTGTTTGTCTAATTTTAGTGAGTGGCCATGGGTCTTGTTAAACTCCCTTCCACGAAAACATTTTATCCCTGTTATGGGATCACCAGTATGATATTTGTATATTGAAATCATATCCCCTCTCAAGCGTGAATAAGTTCAGTGCTCACAAACTTTCCTCATAACTAATATCCTTCAGACCCCTTATTAGCTTTGTTGCCCTCCTTTGTACTCGCTCCATTTCCAGTACATCCTTCTTGAGGACTGGTGCCCAGAACTGGACAGCATACTCTAGGTGCGGCCGGACCAGAGTCTTGTAGAGCAGGAGAATTATCGTTTTATCCCTGGAATTAATTCCCTTTTTAATGCATGCCAATATTCTGTTTGCTTTGTTAGCAGTAGTTTGGCATTGCATGCCATTGCTGAGCCTATCATCTACTAGGACCCCCAGGTCCTTTTCCATCCTAGATTCCCCCAGAGGTTTTCTCCCAGTGTATAGATTGCATTCATATTTTTGCCACCCAAATGCATTATTTTTCTACATTAAACCTCATTTGCCATGAAGTTGCCCACCCCATTAATTTGTTCAGATCTTTTTGCAAGGTTTCCACATCCTGTGGAGAAGTTATTGCCCTGCTTAGCTTACTATCGTCTGCAAATACAGGGATTGAACTGTTTACCCCATCCTCCAGGTCGTTTATGAACAAATTAAACAGGATTGATCCCATGTGATATAAATAAAGTTTTAGTGAAAGTAAGAAAAAACGTTTACACTTTAAACTCCCTCCCAAAAGTTTTTGTGCCGCCCCCACGTGAACACACTCGGAACAGGATTGATCTACTAATAATCTCCTATAGTCTAGCCCAGTGTTTCTCAACCTTCTTTCAGTCAAGACATCCTTTAAAATTCTGCACAGTCTCGAGGCAGCCCCTTCTAAAATGTTACAAACTAAAGTATTGATTTTACATAATGCAGCAACATCCACACACGTAAAACACCCAACATCAGAGGTGATTTGTTCTTTCAAAGCAAATAAACGTCTGCACACCGCTACTGACTAGTATTCCAGCATTTTTTCTTCCTCATTTTCTCCCCCCCCCCCCAGTAGCCAACGTGACCCCAGTACTGACAGAGCGGGTGGGAGGGTAAATCAAGGATGCTGTTTGATCCACCCGCTGGCTTGTACACAATTTTTGGGCGATTTGTGGCAATTTTTAGGCATTTTGTCAAGGCATCCCTGAAGAACCCAGAAGGCACCCTGGTTGAAAAAGGCTGATCTAACTTAAGGAGGTAACTGCAAGTGGATAAATCTCTCAGTAGCAAGAGACTGAAATCACCCATGTAAGTGACGCTAGGGCTACAATGACTATAAAGTCTCTTTGCTACTGAGAGATTTACAGTATCTCACAAAAGGGACCCCACACATTTGTGTAAATATTTTATTATATATTTTCATGTGACAACACTGAAGAAATGACACTTTGCTACAATGTAAAGTAGTGAGTGTACAGCTTGTATAACAGTGTAAATTTGCTGTCCCCTCAAAATAACTCAACACACAGCCATTATTGTCTAAACCACTGGCAACAAAAGTGAGTACACCCCTAAGTGAAAATGTCCAAATTGGGCCCAAAGTGTCAATATTTTGTTGGCCACCATCATTTTCCAGCACTGACTTAACCCTCCTGGGCATGGAGTTCACCAGAGCTTCACAGGTTGCCACTGGAGTCCTCTTCCACTCCTCCTTGATGACACCACGTAGCTGGGGGATGTTAGAGACCTTGCGCACCTCCACCTTCCGTTGGAGGATGCCCCACAGATGCTCAATAGGGTTTAGGTCTGGACACATGCTTGGCCAGTCCATCACATTTACCCTCAGCTTCTTTAGCAAGGCAGTGGTAGTCTTGGAGGTGTGTTTGGGGTCTTTATCATGTTGGAATACTGCCCTGCAGCCCAGTCTCTGAAGGGAGGGGATCATGCTCTGCTTCAGTATATTACAGTACATGTTGGCATTCCTGGTTCCTGTAGAACTGTAGCTCCCCAGTGCACTCATGCAGCCCCAGACTATGACACTTCCACCACCATGCTTGACTGTAGGCAGGACACACTTGTCTTTGTACTCCTCACCTGATTGCGCCCAACACACGCTTGACACCATCTGCACCAAAAAAGTTTTATTTTGGTCTTATCAGACCACTGGACATGGTGCCAGTAATCCATGTCCTTAGTAGGGATGAGCCCAACACCCCCCAGTTCGATCTGCACTAGAACATGCGGGGAGGATGCCGGGTATGAGAACGAAATAATAGAAACATTAGTAAAAATAAGTCAATTTAAAAAGGCTGGGAGATTTTTTCATCATTAAGAGACCCCAATCAAGGGGTATTCTGGAAGGCAGCTTTGAAGATCTTATAAATCCAGCCATAGAAACAAACATGAAGGGGAAAACAACAAGAAGTGCGGGAGCAATACCGAAATCACCTAGGACCAGCCTTGGCCCAAGTCCAGGCCCTATGAACAAGTATATACAGCAAGGAATCGGAGAAGGAGAGAAACAAGTGGGTTCAAAGGGCAGACAAACAGATACAAAAGAGAAGGACAACAAGGATAAAAAAGGCCAGTATAAAGTACAAACAGAAACCAGCCACCTCTCAGAACCCAGAATGGAGCCAGAAATGGGAGAGGAAGACAGAGGAAAGGAGGAAGGACAACAAGGGCCACAGTTGCCAACAAAACAGGATATGGAAAAAATGTTCGCGGCACTAGAGAACTCCCTAAAAGCAGAGATGTCAACACTCCATAAAGATATGGGATATATGTTAAACAGAGTGGAAGAAGTAGAGATCAAAGTAGACCTACATAAAAAAAACATAAAGGAACTAGATGACGAAATAAAGAAATTAAAACGGGAACAACAGGAACAATCATATAAAATAGAAGAGCAAGAAAATAGAGATAAAAAGAAAAACTTGAGAATACGTGGGTTACCGGAAACAGAACAAGCAGAAAATCTAATAGAAAAAATGAACAATCTCTTCAACCAAATCTTGGGAAAGGAAACAACTAACACAATAGGAATAGAAAGTGTCTCTCGAGTAAAAAAACCTCAAAGGTTCGCAAGGGAAACACCTAGAGATGTAATAGTACGCTTCGAAAAATGGGAAGAAAAAAAACAGATCTGGATAAACCTAAAGAGGAAAACACAAATAGAGTTTGCGGGAGGTAAATTACAAATATTTCAAGACTTATCTCAAGAAACGTTGAAAAGACGACGGATACTAAAGCCATTATTAGAAATCCTCCGGGAGCAAGAAATTCAATACAACTGGGGTTTTCCAGCATGTCTAATAGCAAGGAAAAACGGAATAAGTGCGAGGCTAAGACATGTGGAGGAGATTCCGGACTTTTGCAACAAACTAGAAATCCCCTCCCCAGAACTGGAAAAATACGCAAATAGTCAGGAGCGAATAACGGCAAGAGATGACCTACAGTGGCAAGTAAATTCAAGGATCAGACATCAAGATGTGGACTCTCGAGGAAATTAATATCTGAGAAAATACCACACAACGGTGCAAGGGGCCTTAGAGTGGAAAGGGGGGGGGGGCTGGGGTTGACGGGATGGGAAAAAAGGAAAGTGAAAGGATTGGTAAAACACAACAAAAATGCAGGGAGAGGGAGACAGGGACGCACGGAGTGGACAGGGGGTCGCCCTATTAGTGCTTAGGCAGGGGGGGAATAGGGTGTCTTACAGAGCTCCGCCTCACAATAAATAGAGCAGAGGGGGCAGAGCGTGCCCCACAAAACAAAGTAAAACGCTCTCAGCTCTAGAGAATATGGGGGTAAAAAACCCATATCAAAAAAAAGGGAGGGGGGGTGGGAGGGGGGAGGGGAGGGGAAGGGAGGGTGGGAAGGTCTGATCCATATGAGTGGTTACAGAGGCGCACCTATTCTGAGATAAGGGAAGGGAAAAGGAAAAAAAAGGAACAAGAATGGAAAGGGTAAACAGTATAAAAATATCTTCCTATAATGTCCGAGGTCTAAATTCCCCGGGGAAGAGAAACATCATTTTACGAGAACTAGAAAAAAGTAATGCAGAAATAATTTTCCTACAGGAGACACACATATCCCAAAACTCAAATACCAAAATATATTCAAGAAATATACCAACATGGTATCAAGGAGACTCGCCAATAAGAAGGGCTAAAGGAGTAGCCATCGGTATAGGGAAAAACGTACGTTTTCTAATAGATCAAAGAAAAACAGACCCGGAGGGCCGATATCTTTTTATCACAGGAACTATACAGGGAGTAAAATATACATTGGCCAACGTCTACTGCCCTAACAAGAACCCTAAAAAATACTTGATCGATATAATAAAAATACTAATGGATTTCAAACAAGGAAAATTAATACTAGCTGGAGACTTCAACTTCAGCATGGACAATAAAATGGACAGTACCTCAATAGTAAGGGACAGAGAAGTAAAACAACTAAAGAAATTAAGAAGAATACTATATGAACAGCAACTAATAGACCCGTGGAGAATCCAGCACCCCAGTACAAAGGATTATACATACTATTCATCAGTACACAAAAGTTACTCCAGATTGGACTATATCATGGTCGAACATAGAAATCTAGAAGAAATAGAAGAAACAAAAATAGGGATAATAACTGCTTCAGATCATAGCCCAGTAACGCTGAGAATGAAAATAGAAGGAGAAGTACACGAAAGGGGGCCATGGAGAATTAATGAAAATCTGTTAGAAGACCCCGAGACCGAAAAAAGTATCACAGAAGAAATTAAAAGATACTTCGAGGAAAACGACACACCAGAGGTACAGAAAGCAACAATATGGGAGGCGCACAAATCCGTTATTAGGGGCAAATTAATAGCCATAGGGGCAAAAAAAAAACAAGAAAGGAAAAAAAATATGCAGAAATTGATTAAGGAAATCTATGAATTGGAACGAAAACACAAAAACCAAATAAATAATAAAATTTTTGGCCTATTATCACAAAAGCGAGAGCAATTAAAAGACTGGATGGAACAAGAAGAAAGGAAGGAGTATAACAGAGTAGTACAAGAAAAATTCAAATGGGGTAACAAATCAGGAAAATATCTAGCAAATTTGGTAAAAAAAAAGAAATCTTTGAATTATATTGAGAAGATTAAAAACGAAAAGGGAGAAGTGGTAAATAAAACTACGGATATAGCGATAACATTTCAAAAGTACTTCAGTTCTCTATATGCAATAAAAGGACAGGAAAGTTGGAAAGAAGCGAATACAAGAACAAAGAAGATACAAGAATATCTAATAAAAGCAAACCTACCAAAAATAAAAATAGACCAATTGGAAGAACTGGAAAAAAATATCACGCAAGAAGAGATAAAACTGGCATTAAAGGAAACCCCCGTAGGAAAAAGTCCAGGACCAGACGGGTTTACGGTCAAATATTATAAAAAATTTGAAGAATACTTGATACCAAAATTAGCAGAATACCTGAATTCCATAGGTGAAGAAGAAGAAATAAGAAGTGAATCATTACTAGCACATATCACAATAATACCAAAAGATGGAAAAGACAAAGTAAACTGCTCAAGCTACAGGCCAATAGCCCTACTGAACGCCGATACGAAGTTGTACTCCAAGATCCTTGCCACCAGGATGAAAAAATTAATCCCACAGTGGATCAACCCGGACCAGACAGGTTTTGTCCCGGGGAGAGAAGGGAGGGACAACAGCCTAAAATCAATACTGATGTTGCATAAGAAGGTGCAGAAGGAGACCCCAGTTCTATTCCTGTCATTGGATGCTGAAAAAGCATTTGACAGGGTAGACTGGGGTTTCATGATGGATACATTACGGCACTTGGGTATTAGGACAAAAATGATGAAATGGATAACAAACTTGTATAACGGCCCGACAGCAGTCGTAAAAGTAAATGGTAGACTTTCTCCAAGAATTGAGATGCAGAACGGAACACGGCAAGGCTGCCCATTGTCTCCACTACTATACGTACTGGCCTTAGAACCACTATTAGCAACACTCCGAAATAACAAAGAGGTGGAAGGAGCGAGAGTAGGAGGAAAAGAGCATAAGATCGCAGCCTATGCGGACGACATCTTGATGTACGTCTCCAACCCAAGAGTGTCACTCCTAAATATACTGAAAGAAATAAAAAAATATGGAGAATTGTCAAACTTTAAAATTAACCCAATGAAAACGGAAATATTAAATATAGGTTTAGAGAAAAAGGAAGCCCAGTTTTTACAAAAGGAATTCCCATTTACCTGGGTAAAAGAACTGAACTACCTTGGAATAAAAATAACTTCCAGAGTTGAAAAGATCTACCAGGCAAACTTTATTCCACTGATCAATGAGGTCAAAGAAGAAATGAAAAAGTTAAGAATACAGCCACTTTCATGGATAGGAAGAATAAATATGTTTAAGATGATGATATTACCTAAAATAAATTACAGATTACAGATGCTACCAGTTAAAATCCCCCAGAGCTTTTTTAAAATAATTAAAACAATGTTGATAAAATACATATGGTTTAACAAAAAACCAAGAATTAAATACACGCTGATTACAAGGAAAAGGGAGCATGGAGGCCTGGCCGCTCCAGATATAAGCAGGTACTATAAAGCCATAGTATTAACACGAATGTTAGAGTGGACAAACGAGAAAAGTGAAAAAAAATGGGTTGAAATGGAAAACATAATAAGCGGAGTCACACTGCATAAGATTATTTGGATACCACCGAAATACAGAACACTGGACACAGATACACATGAAATAACAAAAAATGTTTTAAAAATTTGGGACACCACTCACCTAAAGAATGAATGGAAATACAATTCACCACTGTTAGCACTCACAGGATCGAACTTTTTCACCCCCGGGAAGGAAATATTTGGAACTCAAGGTATAGGTAATCCACAATTAAAAGATATCACCAGAAATGGCAAAATAAGAACACGAGCAGACTTAGAGGAAATGAACGGATGGAAGATGAATGAATGGAACTACAATCAATTAAGGCACTTAGTAAGCACAATTCCACACCCACTGAGAGATGTAACGAAAATAACCGCACTGGAAAAGCTATGTAGTAAGGAAATACCATTAAAAAACGGAACATCAAAAATTTACAATATACTGACAGACTTGGAAGCACAAGAAAGACCAGAATACATAAAACAATGGGAAAAAGAGCTGAACTTAAAAATAGATAACCAAAAAGTGGAAAAAATGATTGAAATGGGATATAATAAGGCCTGGGATATGAAGACTATCGAAATGAACTATAAATTAGTATCAAGATGGTATATGACCCCAGTAAGAATACATAAATTTCAACAGGACAAAACACCCTTGTGTTGGAGAAAATGTGGCCAATCAGCAACGATCATACACATATGGTGGGAATGCCCAATAATAACGGAATACTGGAAGGAAGTGTTAAAGATCATAAAGGAAATAACTGGAGAAGAAATAGAACAAAATATCTGGACTTGTCTTTTCCATATACATAACAAACCTAAGAAACAATACATGAAATCAATAGTGCCTAACCTTTTGAATGCGGCCAAGGCATTGATTCCTAAGAATTGGTTAAAATGCGGAAAACCAGAGATAAGAAATTGGCTAGAGGAAATAGAATATTACTATAAAATGGAAGGAGGAAAGAAAAGGGATAATAGTAGATGGGAAAGTTGGAAAAAATACAAAGCCTCAGACATTTATTTAGATAAGATGAAAGAAAGAATAGGTGCAGAGCCTAGTGGATAAATGAATAACATAAAAGAATGGATCAGACACAGGAGGGGTACAGGGGGAAGGGGGGAGGGGAGGAGGGGGGGGGACAAAAAGGAAATTATATAATAGTGGGCTTACAGATATGGGAGGCGCTTCGTTGTTGGCTTTTAAAAATAATAAATAATACCCTTGAAGGGAATAAATAATAAAGAAGTGACGGAAACAATCCACAATGATGTGAAAAATGAGAAGAGATAAAGTTTGACACATAAAGTTGAAATAATGTCTCTCAGAAAAATTTCGCTGAAGTGGAAAAAAAAAAAATAAAAGAAAAAAAAAAAAAAAAAAAAAAAGAACATGCGAACAGGCAAAAAATGTGTGCGAACATGCGAACACAATTAAAGTCTATGGGACACGAACATGAAAAATCATGTTCAAAAATCAAGCTCATTGTAAAAGCTTATATGCACATTATTGCCAGAAAATTGTATGGGGACCCGGGTACTGCCCCATGGGATATGTATCAATGCAAAAAAAAAGTTTTAAAAATGCCTGTTTTTTCAGGAGCAGTGATTTTAATGCTTAAAGTGAAAGAATAAAAATGTAATATTTCTTTAAATATCGTGCCTGGGGGGATCCCCTTAGTCTGCCTGTAAATCAGCGCATCTGTGTGATGAGTTTTACAGTGCCGCAACAAAATCACATTTCTAAAGGAAAAAATGTCATTTAAACTTGCTCGCGGCTGTAATGTATTTCTGGCTCCTGGTAATATAGATAAAAATCAAGGAAAAAAATGGTGTCCATCCAAAATCCATACCAGGCCCTTTGGGTCTGGAATGGATATTAAGGGGAACTCCACGCCAATTGTTTTTTAAAAAACAGTGTGGGGCCCCCCAAGATCCAAACCAGACCTTTATCTGAGCATGAAGCCTGTAAGACAGGATGGGGGGTGAGTGAGCGCCCCCCCCCCCTTCTGAACCATACCAGGCCACAACATGGGGAGGGTGTTTTGGGGTCCCCCAAAGGCTATTCCAACACATTTACATGTTTCCCCTAAACCACTCAAGTGTTGCTTTAGCAGTGTGTTTGGGGTCATTGTCCTGCTGGAAGGTGACCTCCGTCCTAGTCTCAAATCACACACAAATTGGTACAGGTTTTGCTCAAGAATATCCCTGTATTTAGCACCATCCATCTTTCCCCCAACTCTGACCAGTTTCCCAGTCCCGACTGCTGAAAAACATCCCCACAGCATGATGCTGCCACCACCATGTTTCACTGTGGGGATGGTGTTCTTTGGGTGATGTGATGTGTTGGGTTTGCGCCAGACATAGCGTTTTCTTTGATGACCAAAAAGTTAAATTTTAGTCTGATCAGACCAGAGCACCTTCCTCCATACATTTTGGGAGTCTCCCACATGCCTTTTCGCAAACTCAAAATGTGCCATTTTGTTTTTTGCTGAAAGTAATGGCTTTCTTTTGGCCACTCACAGATACTCCAGTCTCTGCTGTGGAACTCTGCAGCTCCTCCAGGGTTACCTTAGGTCTCTGTGCTGCCTCTCTGATTAATGCCCTCCTTCCCCAGTCCGTGAGTTTTGGTGTGCGGCCATCTCTTGGCAGGTTTGTTGTTGTGCCATGTTCTTTCCATTTGGTTATGATAGATTTGATGGTGCTCCTAGGGATCATCAAAGATTCAGATATTTTTTTATAACCTAACCCTGACTTGTACTTCTCAACAACATTGTCCCTTACTTGTTTGGAGAATTCCTTGGTCTTCATGGCAGTGTTTGGTTAGTTGTGCCTCTTGCTTAGGTGTTGCAGCCTCTGGGGCCTTTCAAAAAGGTGTGTATATTTAATGACAGATCATGTGACACTTGGTGGACATCATTTCACTAATTATGTGACTTCTGAAGGTAATTGGTTGCACCAGAGCTTTTTATGGGCTTCATAACAAAGGGGGTGAATACATATGCATATGCCAATTATCATTTTTTTTATTTCCAAAAAATAGTTTTATGTATATATTTTTCTAATTTACTTCACTTCAACTTAGACTATTGTGTTCTGATCCATCACATATATAATTCCGATTAAAAAAACATTGAGCTAAAGGCTGTAATATAACAAAATAGGTACAAAGCCAAGGGAGGTGAATACTTTTGCAAGGCACCGTAGAGGCAATAAAATTTGAAATAAAGGGATATTATACATGCCAAGCCTCTTGTGTATGTCATAAAATGTCCTTGTGGCTATTTATATGTTGGTGAAACAACACAAAAAGTGAAGCATAGAATTGCCAGACACAAGAATTCAGTGAGGAAACTCACAAAGCTACCATTGGCTAGACATTATGTTGAGATGGAAAATACTGTATCGCTGGTGAAATATATGGTCATTGATGCAGTTCCCCTAAATAAACGGGGGTAAATCGGGATCTAACTCTAAAAAGATTGGAAGTACAGTGGATAAATAGATTGGATACTTTACAACCTAAAGGTTTAAACTTGAATTTTGACTTGCATTTATTTTTATAAATGCATTGCTGGTGATTATTATATTATATATATACTTTCCTTTAATGTTTTTGATATTATTTTGACACTAGTTGATTGATTTGTATGTTTTAATATTAGGATAAATGGAACTTTTTCTGTGTGATTTGGAGCATGACTGCATCTCGTTGAGCCATCTCTCTGGAATTTAGATTAAAAAGAATTATGATAATTTGTATTGATTAATTGGTTAATTGATGCCTAATGGATTTCTGGTGTGAAATGTAACAATATATAATGAAGTGAGAAAAATGTCAGTATACATCTTGTTCCCATCTGAAGATATGATTGATATGTAATGATATGATTGATATGTAATTTAAAATCAGTACATTTTAAGTACAGCAATCCCTGGACTTTTTTCATTGCTGGCACTAAGATGTATAGCGTGTGCTGTTTACCACACCTGTTAAATTATATATATATATATATATATATATATATATATATATATATATATTAGACTGTATGTGTAATAATATATATATATATATATATAGTATCTCACAAAAGTGAGTACACCCCTCACATTTTTGTAAATATTTTATTATATCTTTTCTTGTGACAACATTGAAGAAATGACACTTTGCTACAATGTAAAGTAGTGAGTGTATAGCTTTTATAACAGTGTAAATTTTGCTGTCCCCGCAAAATAACTCAACACACAGCCATTAATGTCTAAACCGCTGGCAACAAAAGTGAGTACACCCCTAACTGATAAATGTCCAAATTGGGCCCAGAGTGTCAATATTTTGTGTGGCCTCCATTATTTTCTAGCACTGCCTGAACCCTCTTGGGCATGAAGTTCACCAGAACTTCACAGGTTGCCACTGGAGTCCTCTTCTACTGCTCCATGACAACATCACAGATCTGGTGGATGTTAGAGACCTTGCGCTCCTCCACCTTCCATTTGAGGATGCCCCACAGATGCTCAATAGGGTTTAGGTCTGGAGACATGCTTGACCAGTCCATCACCTTTACCCTCAGCTTCTTTAGAAAGGCAGTGCTCCTCTTGGAGGTGTGTTTTGGGTCGTTATCATGTTGGAATACTGCCCTGCAGCCCAGTCTCCAAAGGGATCATGCTCTGCTTCAGTATGTCACAGTACATGTTGGCATTCATGATTCCCTCAATGAATTGTAGCTCCCAATTTCCGGCAGCACTCATGCAGCCCCAGACCATGGCACTCCCACCACCATGCATGCTTGACTGTAGGCAAGATACACTTGTCTTTGTACTCCTCACCTGGTTGCCGCCACACACGCTTGATACCATCTGAACCAAATAAGTTTATCTTGGTCTCATCAGACCACAGGACATGGTTCCAGTAATCCATGTCCTTAGTCTGCATATCTTCAGCAAACGTTTTGTGGGTTTTCTTGTGCATCATCTTTAGAAGAGGCTTCCTTCTGGGAAGTCATGCAGACCAATTTGATGCAGTGTGCGGCGTATGGTCTGAGCACTGACAGGCTGGCCCTCATCCCTTCAACCTCTGCAGCAATGCTGGCAGCACTCATACATCTATTTCCCAAAGACAACCTCTGGATATGACACTGTGCATGTGCACTCAAGTTCTTTGGTCGACCAGGGCGAGGCCTGTTCTAAGTGGAACCTGTCCTGTTAAATGCTGTATGGTCTTGGCCACCGTGCTGCAGCTCAGTTTCAGGGTCTTGGCAATCTTCTTATAGCCTAGGTCATCTTTATGTAAAGCAACAATTCTTTTTTTTCAGATCCTCAGAGAGTTCTTTGCCATGAGGTGCCATATTGAACTTCCAGTGACCAGTATAAGAGCATGAGAGCGATAACACCAAATTTGACACACCAGCTCCCCATTCACACCTGAGACCTATTAACACTAACGAGTCACATGACACCGGGGAGGGAAAATGGCTAATTGGGCCAAATTTGGACATTTTCACTTGGGGCGTACTCACTTTTGTTGCAAGCAGTTTAGACATTATTGGCTGTGTGTTGAGGACAGCAAATTTACACTGTTATACAAGCTGTACACTCACTACTTTACATTGTAGCAAAGTTTCATTTCTTCAGTGTTGTCACATGAAAAGATAGAATAAAGTATTTACAAATATGAGAGGGGTGTACTCACTTTTGTGAGATATTGTGTGTATATATATATATATATATATATATATATATATATATATATATGTATATATATATACAGTGGCTTGCGAAAGTATTCGGCCCCCTTGAACTTTTCATCCTTTTGCCACATTTCAGGCTTCAAACATAAAGATATAAAATTTTAATTTTTTGTGAAGAATCACCAACAAGTGGGACACAATTGTGAAGTGGAACGAAATCTATTGGATATTTTAAACTTTTTTAGCAATTAAAAAACTGAAAAGTGGTGCGTGCAAAATTATTCGGCCCCTTTACTTTCAGTGCAACAAACTCACTCCAGAAGTTCAGTGAGGATCTCTGAATGATCCAATGTTGTCCTAAATGACTGATGGTGATAAATAGAATCCACCTGTGTGTAATCAAGTCTCTGTATAAATGCACCTGCTCTGTGATAGTCTCAGGGTTCTGTTGAAAGCGCAGAGAGCATGATGAAGACCAAGGAACACACCAGGCAGGTCCGTAATACTGTTGTGGAGAAGTTTAAAGCCGGATTTGGATACAAAAAGATTTCCCAAGCTTTAAACATCCCAAGGAGCACTGTGCAAGCGATCATTTTGAAATGGAAGGAGTATCAGACCACTGCAAATCTACCAAGACCTGGCTGTCCCTCTAAACTTTCAGCTCAGACAAGGAGAAGACTGATCAGAGATGCAGCCAAGAGGCCCATGATCACTCTGGATGAACTGCAGAGAACTACAGCTGAGGTGCGAGAGTCTGTCCATAGGACAACAATCAGTCGTACACTGCACAAATCTGCCCTTTATGGAAGAGTGGCAAGAAGAAAGCCATTTCTCAAAGATATCCATAAAAAGTCTCGTCTAAAGTTTGCCACAAGCCACCTGGGAGACACACCAAACATGTGGAAGAAGGTGCTCTGGTCCGATGAAACCAAAATCGAACTTTTTGGCCACAATGCAAAACGATATGTTTGGTGTAAAAGCAACACAGCTCATCACACTCAACACACCATCCCCACCGTGAAACATGGTGGTGGCAGCATCATGGTTTGGGCCTGCTTTTCTTCAGCAGGGACAGAGAAGATGGTTAAAATTGAGGGGAAGATGGATGCAGCCAAATACAGGACCATTCTGGATGAAAACCTGTTGGAGTCTGCAAAAGACCTGAAACTGGGACGGAGATTTATCTTCCAACAAGACAATGATCCCAAACATACAGCAAAATCTACAAAGGAATGGTTCACAAATAAACGTATCCAGGTGTTAGAATGGCCAAGTCAAAGTCCAGACCTGAATCCAATCGAGAATCTGTGGAAAGAGCTTAAAACTGCTGTTCACAAACGCTCTCCATCCAACCTCACTGAGCTCGAGCTGTTTTGCAAGGAAGAATGGGCAAGAATTTCAGTCTCTCGATGTGCAAAACTGATAGAGACATACCCCAAGCGACTTGCAGCTGTAATCGCAGCAAAAGGTGGCTCTACAAAGTATTAACGCAAGGGGGCCGAATAATTTTGCACGCTCCACTTTTCATTTTTTTATTAGTTAAAAAAGTTTCAAAAATCCAAAAGATTTCGTTCCACTTCACAATTGTGTCCCACTTGTTGGTGATTCTTCACAAAAAATAAAAATGTTTTATCTTTATGTTTGAAGCCTGAAATGTGGCAAAGGGTTGAAAAGTTCAAGGGGGCCGAATACTTTCGCAAGCCACTGTATATATATATATATATATATATATATATATATATATATATATATATGAAATATACTGCCTGCATTAAATAACCTGCCTGCCTAATTTAGTTCACTCTCTCCGTCCACGCCAACAACACTACACACGGCCGCCTTTGGAAGCTGCCTTATATAGTGTGGGGTGTGGACTTAGTCCCCCTGAGCCATGATTGGCCAAAGGCACCCTGCCTTTGGCCAATTATGGCTCTTGCAGCAGAGCGCACTGTGATTGGACAAAGCATGCAGGTCAGGTGCATGCTTTGGCCAATCATTAGACGTCAATGCACTGCGATATCGCAGTGTATTATGGGGCGTTCTGTGGCGCTCAAATTTCCTGCGAATGCTCCATATGTTCAGTTCATTTGTGAGCAAGCGAACACCCGATGTTCAAGTCAAACTTATGTTCGATCTCGAACGGCAGGCTCATCCCTAGTCCTTAGTCTGCTTGTCTTCAGCAAACTGTTTGCGGACTTGTGCATCATCTTAAGAAGAGGCTTCCTTCTGGGACGACAGCCATGCAGACCAATTTGATGCAGTGTGCAGCGTATGGTCTGAGCACAGACAGGCTGACCTCCCCCACTCCTTCAACCTCTGCAGCAATGCTGGCAGCACTCATACGTTGAACTTCCAGTGACCATTAAGAGAGTGAGAGGGATAACACCAAATCTACCACACCTGCTCCCCATTTCCACCTGAGACTTTGTAACTAAGAATGAGCTCTGGCGTGTTCACACAGCCCACGTGCAGAGCCCGCCAGGAAGTTGGCACTGCACCGCGCTAATCACAGGCAGTGAGACATTGTCCTGATGCATGGCTGCAGAGATCCGGAAATGTCTCACTGCCTGTGATTAGCGCAGCGCAGTGGCGACTTCCTGGGGGGCTCTGCAGGTGGGCTGTGCGAACACGAATGAGCTCATCCTTACTTGTAACACTAACAAGTTAGACATTAATGGCTCTGTTTTGAGTTAATTTGAGGGGACAGCAAATTTACACTGTTATACAAACTGTACACTCACTACTTTACATTGTAGCAAAGTGTCATTTCTTCAGTGTTGTCACATGAAAAGATATAATAAAATATTTACACAAATGTGAGAAGAGTACTTACTTTTGTGAGATACTGTATATACTTTATGCTTTAACCACTTCAGCCCCGGAAGGATTTGCCCCCTTCCTGACCGGGCCAACAATTGCGCGGTCGTGCGACATTGTATCCAAACAGAATGTATATCCTTTTTTTCCCACAAATAGAGCTTTCTTTTGGTGGGTATTTGATCACCTCTGCGGTTTTTATTTTTTGCGCTATAAACAAAAAAAGAGCGTAAATTTTGAAAAAAACACAATCTACAAAAAAATTCTTCCTTAGTTTAGGCCGAAATATATTCTTCTACATACTTTTGGTAAAAAAATCGCAATAAGCATATATTGATTGGTTTGCACAAAAGGACCGCGACATTGCGGCGGACAGATTGGACACTTTGGACACTATTTTGGGACCACTGACATTTATACAGTGATTAGTGCTTTAAATAGACACTGATTACTGTATAAATGTCATTGGTAGGGAAGGGGTTAACACTAGGGGGAGATTAAGGGGTTAACTGTGTTCCCTGTGTGTGTTCTAACTGTAGGGGGCATGGGACTGATGGGACCGAAGGAGACTGATCGGTGTTCCTATATACTAGGAACACACAATCTGTCTTCTCTCCCCTGGCGGCGCGTGCGCACCCCCTAATCCCCTAAAGTGGCCTCCGTACAGCTACGGCGATTCACGTAGGGCAGCCATTCTGCCACCTGCGGGCGGTCTGGAAGCGGTTAAAGCAGCCATTCTCAACCAAGGTTTCCTTGGAACCCTAGGGTTCCTCCAGTGGTTGCTAGTGGTTACTTGAGCTGATTGATTGCCCTCTCATATTATGATTATTGGCCTTCCAGTTGATAGTACCTGCTTAATTCTGGGAACAATACCTCATGGCAGAGCCAGCTGCACAATGATCTTTTTAACTGTCTGTAAAGGTGGCATTCTAATGCCACTGTAAGGGGAAATTCTTCCTAATGGCCACCAATGTAAAAGATATTTTTTCCATTGATCCCTAATAAACTGTCTTTATTTGGGGTTCCCTGAGACCTAAAAAATGATTTCAAGAGTTCCTCTAAAGCCGCGTGCACGCGAGCGGAATGTCTGACAGAAAAAGTCAGACGGAAGCTTTTCATCGCCTATTCCGATCATGTGTAGGCTTTATCAGACTTCTTTTATCGAAAATTCTGACGGACCTAGAAATGGAACATGTTCTAAATATTTCCGACGGAACCAATTCCTATCGGTTAAAACCGATCGTCTGTATGCTGTTCTGACGGACCAAAAACGACGCATGCTGTGAAGCAAGTACGAGACGGAAGCTATTGGCTACTGGCTATTAAACTTCCTTTTTCTAGTCCCGTCGTACGTGTTGTACGTCACCGCGTTCTCGACGGTCGGACTTTGGGTTGACCGTGTGTAGGCAAGACCGCTTTGTCGTGTGTACGCGGTATAAGGTAAAAATGTTGAGAAAGTCTGCTTGAAAGTTTCAGTAGAAAGTATGCTTTCCTTTTCTACGGAACTGGTCTTTAAAATACTGTTAAACAGCCAAATGGACAATTTCAAGCTGAGTTTTGTAGTTTGAACCCTTTGTGTCTTGTCAAACTGATTAATGCAGGATGCATCAAAATAATTATATATTTTTTTTATTCAGCACTAAGAATTTAAATACTGACACCAGTCACATTGGCATTTACACATTCAAATTTATGAAACATCCACTACATTTTACTTGCTTTCCTCTTATTTTTATAGCCTCATATGAATACATTAACATCAAATAACAGTAAAAGTCATGTTTGTCATTCCTGCATACTGAGATTGTAGGAAGAACCTTCTTTAGCTCACAAAAAAACACTAAAATCTATATACAACACTGTCAAAAAAGGCTGCTTGTCATCAAAAACTTTCCTTTACATATTTTTTTTGTGCTATTCCACCCCTAATTAACATATAAATGAGAACAAGACAAGTCCTTTTTTCACCCCTCCCCCATACCGTCTGTCTCCCTTCCCCCCCTCCTTGCGTCGCTCTACGAAGACCAAGGACAAAACCGTACTGAACAGTGCCGAGGAGACAGAACAGCTTGTCCTATGACTACTCACTGGTGGATAGCCTACTTTTAATGGAAAAAGAAAATTGACTTTGAGTTTTAGTAAACTGTTTATGTTAACTCTCATTTTGTGATTTCAATTCATTTATTCTGTTATTGGAAAATCTCAGCCCTAAAGTCCATTCGCATTTATCAAACAATAAATAATGTACTGTATGCCAGCTATTTTTTCATCTAGATATAGAATGTATTTTTATTTTGCAATCAATGTTCCAGAAAATAACAGTCTTGATAAATTTCTCCGAACCGGTTTGCGTTTTATCAATGACAACAAAGAGGCAAAGATAGGCAAAGGTTTCCGTCTATGTCATTGTAGTATTAGTCCTGGGATGCCGGCCAATAGAACAATGACCTCAGCAAAAGCACAACTCCGGCTAAAACTTTTCTGTTTTGTTTTGGATAGAGTGGAGAACGGTGAAAACTTTTGTCCAGTTTTATTGCTGTTTTTGAAATTTCCCCTCAGTTCCTGTTTCAGGGATAGTATAGTATACTTCTGCAGCGGGGAAGAAGCAACTAAAACTGTTTTTTTTTTTTTTTTCATAAAAGTTTAGAACCTCTGTTGTTGCTGTTTGTGTATTCCACCTCCTAATGACCCCTGTTCTCCTTATTTCTTGTCTTGCTGTCATAGAGATAAAAAGTCTCAGGAAATTTCCCCTGTGGCTCATAGAAAGCAGTCACCTTCATATGCCGCGTACACACGGTGGAAATTTCCGACAACAAATGTTCAATGTGAGCTTGTTGTCGGAAATTCCGACCGTGTGTAGGCTCCATCGGACATTTGTTGTCGGAATTTTCCGACAACAAAAATTTGAGAGCTGGTTCTCAAATTTTCCGACAACAAAATCCGTTGTCGGAAATTCCGATTGTGTGTACACAATTCCAACGCACAAAATTCCACGCATGCTCGGAATCAAGCAGAAGAGCCGCACTGGCTATTGAACTTAATTTTTCTCGGCTCGTCGTACGTGTTGTACATCACCGCGTTCTTGACGTTCGGAATTTCCGACAACATTTTTGCGACCGTGTGTATGCAAGACACGTTTGAGCCAACATCCGTCGGGAATAAATCCAGGATTTTGTTGTCGGAATGTCTGATCGTGTGTATGCGGCATAACTCTTCCAAACCCTAATTAAAACATAAAAAAAGTTTAGTCTTTACAGTAACAGCCTAATCAAAAATAACTTGGCAGTATGGTGTTATTTGGGCCCCGTGCATTGACCAAAACTGACTGAAATGCATTGAGATGATTATAAAAAATGGAGAAGAAGTGGGACTTTAAATGAAGCACACAGCAGCACAACGCAGGTCAAGTGACCAAAATTCATTTATTTGGTATAATCCATGGTATATAAAAACATTTAGGGCATCCAACCTCTAAAATGCTGTGGGCATCAAGCCTCTATATAATAAACCGTGGATTGATTATACACAAGATACACATAAATTGCACAATAAGTCATGATCCATTGTCACACAGAGAGCAGAGATAACAATCAACATACATGTGTACAATTATTACTGTGATTAGAGCCACAGAGAGCCATGAAGATTAGGACAAATAATGCAGATAATAAAAGGATTTAATGCCATGACAGATACTTATGGAGGTAAATGGAATCATTGAAATCTTGGTATTCCATGATGTGTGAAGATTGGTAATAATCAAAGCTTTACGCGTTTCACGGTATAGCAACCGCTCATCAGGAGCATACGTCATGGAATGATTCTAAAAAAATGTATTTTTATAAAAAAAAAAAAAAAATTGTTTTCAGTAAATAAACAGGAATTGAAAAAAGGTTTTATATACAAATATTTAACTTGTATAAAATGAGTTAAAGGTTGTGCGTCAAAACTCACGTCTGCATCAGCGATCCAATGAAACAGTATCCAGAATCGCAGAGAGCTGCAATGCAAAGCCGCCCGACGCCAGGGTGGTCTGCGGGAATGAGAACAACAGCCATAGGCAAAACCATTGCTGGTAGGTGCAATGAGTGTAGGATGTGGACCTCTGTGTGGGAAACCTATATGAAACAAATCATAGTGATGTGTGTGGGTGTGTGAAAGTGAAACAAATATAAAAAAAGAGTGATGTGAGGACAAAGGTTGAAATAGGGAGAGAGAAAGTGGGATAGGAAGGGGTGGAGATGAAGTAAAAATAAAAATAAAAATAGGTAAAAAAAGGGAAAGGAATAATACCTGGTGTGCACAGAGTGGACAACTCCATGCATGTGAGTGTGATGATGAACAGGAAGGAAAGTGCAGTGTGTGAAGGCCAGCCTTGGAGATGCCTATATAGGTGTTCCATCATGGCCCAACCCCCCACATCAAGTCAGCAGACAGCACCTGGGAGTGGAGCACTTTCACCTGGGCGGCTCAGCCGTCGGGCGATTAGCGCCAGTCCATCTCCCCAGTGTATCCACCGAACAGCGACACATCATTGGATCGCTGATGCAGACGTGAGTTTTGACGCACAACCTTTAACTCATTTTATACAAGTTAAATATTTGTATATAAAACCTTTTTTCAATTCCCGTTTATTTACTGAAAACAATTTTTTTTTTTTTTTTATAAAAATACATTTTTTTAGAATCATTCCATGACGTATGCTCCTGATGAGCCATTTCTATACCGCGAAACGCGTAGAGCTTTGATTATTACCAATCTTCACACATCATGGAATACCAAGATTTCAATGATTCCATTTACCTCCATAAGTATCTGTCATGGCATTAAATCCTTTTATTATCTGCATTATTTGTCCTAATCTTCATGGCTCTCTGTGGGTCTAATCACAGTAATAATTGTACACATGTATGTTGATTGTTATCTCTGCTCTCTGTGTGGCAATGGATCATGACTTATTGTGCAATTTATGTGTATCTTGTGTATAATCAATCCATGGTTTATTATATAGAGGCTTGATGCCCACAGCATTTTAGAGGTTGGATGCCCTAAATGTTTTTTATACACCATGGATTATACCAAATAAATGAATTTTGGTCACTTGACCTGCGTTGTGCTGCTGTGTGCTTCATTTAAAGTCCCACTTCTTCTCCATTTTTTATAACCAATGACCGGGATGGAGGCGAGCATCCCTTTGGTGCTAGCCTCATTTAAAGTCCCAAAACTTTTTCCTTTTTTAAATACATAACCCGGGATGGAAGCACACAGCAGCAGTCACACATTTATTTTTTTATCAATGTAGGCCATTGGTATCAGTGGTCCCACAATCAACCTCTCATACTGATGTATTGGTTGTGTGTCCTGCTGGGTCTGCGTCTGCGATCCCTGGACGGTGTTTTTGATATCGCTGATCTGTCTGCATTTGCTCACCTCCGTTGGCTGCGGTGGTTCACGTGGGTCTCCTACCCCTCTCCCTGCCCATGTTTGTCAGGGAGGGGGCGGATGCATGGTCCTTCCCTCTCTGCATCAGGTCACATCCGCCGGTCGCAGGGCGTCCTTGTGGCGCTATGTTTCCGGCGATGTGTCGCTGTTCGGTGGATACACTGGGGAGATGGACTGGCGCTGATCGCCCGACGGCTGAGCCTCCCAGGTGAAAGTGCTCCACTCCCAGGTGCTGTCTGCTGACTTGATGTGGGGGGTTGGGCCATGATGGAACACCTATATAGGCATCTCCAAGGCTGGCCTTCACACACTGCACTTTCCTTCCTGTTTGCCATCAAACTCACATGCATGGAGTTGTCCACTCTGTGCACACCAGGTATTATTCCTTTCCCTTTTTTTACCAATTTTTCTTTTTCTTTTTGCTTCATCTCCACCCTTTCCTATCCCACTTTCTCTCTCCCTATTTCAACCTTTGTCCTCACATCACTCTTTTTTTATATTTGTCTCACTTTCACACACCCACACACATCACTATGATTTGTTTCATATAGGTTTCCCACACAGAGGTCCGCATCCTACACTCATTGCACCTACCAGCAATGGTTTTGCCTATGGCTGTTGTTCTCATTCCCGCAGACCACCCTGGCGTCGGGCGGCTTTGCATTGCAGCTCTCTGCGATTCTGGATACTGTTTCATTGGATCGCTGATGCAGACGTGAGTTTTGACGCACAACCTTTAACTCATTTTATACAAGTTAAATATTTGTATATAAAACCTTTTTTCAATTCCTGTTTATTTACTGAAAACAAATTTTTTTTTTTATAAAAATAATTTTTTTTAGAATCATTCCATGACGTATGCTCCTGATGAGCGGTTGCTATACCGCGAAACGCGTAGAGCTTTGATTATTACCAATCTTCACACATCATGGAATACCAAGATTTCAATGATTCCATTTACCTCCATAAGTATCTGTCATGGCATTAAATCCTTTTATTATCTGCATTATTTGTCCTAATCTTCATGGCTCTCTGTGGGTCTAATCACAGTAATAATTGTACACATGTATGTTGATTGTTATCTTTGCTCTCTGTGTGACAATGGATCATGACTTATTGTGCAATTTATGTGTATCTTGTGTATAATCAATCCACGGTTTATTATATAGAGGCTTGATGCCCACAGCATTTTAGAGGTTGGATGCCCTAAATGTTTTTTATACACCATGGATTATACCAAATAAATGAATTTTGGTCACTTGACCTGCATTGTGCTGCTGTGTGCTTCATTTAAAGTCCCACTTCTTCTCCATTTTTTATAACCAATGACCAGGATGGAGGCGAGCATCCCTTTGGTGCTAGCCTCATTTAAAGTCCCAAAACTTTTTCCTTTTTTAAATGCATTGAGATGATATTCATTGTAATGGCACTTGACTTTTGCCAGGAAACCACAATGCATGTATGTTTCTGCACACTGCAATGCACACATGGTTATGCGCTGTGTTGAAAAAAAAAAAGAAAGTACTGGTCCTTTATAACCCATGTTGCTGTGCAGGGCTAGATTTAGCCTGTCTGATGTGTGGGTGAAGTAAAAATTGTCAGAGGGGCAGAAGAAGGGAGGTCAGCAAGGCAGTGTACAGGGGGTCAGCAGGGCAGAAGATAGGGTCATCAGTTTGTAGGGCAGTGTACAGAGGCCAATAGCTTGTAGGGCATAGGACAGGGGTCAGCAAAGCTGAGGATAGGGGTCAGCAGGGAGGAGGAAAGGGGTCAGCAGGGAGGAGGAAAGGGGTCAGCGGGGCCAAGGACAAGAGTCAAAGGGAAAAAAAAGAAAACAAGGGCGCACCGACCTTGTGCATTATCCTTTAGATAAATATTTTATTAAAAAGAAAAATGGAAAACTACTAAAAATTTACAGTATAGCAGGCTACGTCAACAAATGAGCACAGAAGCCAAACACATATAAAAGGAATGACAGGTCTAGATGGACCACTGCAGCAAGGAGGTAAGAATACACAGGCAGGAAACTACAGGCTAAAACATGACACCTATTTGCTTTAATGGCTCAGATTCAGCCCACCGAACAAGAAAGAGGGGTCATTTTTACTGTGGCAGTGAATCAAAGCATCATGGCCACAGCATGTATACATCTCTGTCTCCTGCCTTTGCAACCTTAGGGAAGGGGTGGTTGGGGGTTTTTACTGCCCTCCTAAGCACAAATGTAAACGAGCCCTAATGGAGCAAAGAACTATATAATTTCCCTGTTTCACCTGATTCTCAAAGATTTTTCAAGAGTACAAAAACAAAGTTTAACTATTAAAAAAATCAGCCATGGCTGCCTTATGGCACGGGGTGAGTTCAGGGTCATGCACCCACACATTCACCCACATAGGTGTCACAGGGGAAGGTAGTCTGCACTGGGAGGTCTGTACTGGGGGGAGGGTAGTCTGTACTGGGGGGAGGATAGTCTGTACTGAGGGGTTCTGTACTGGGGGAAGGGTAGACTGTACTGAGGGGTCAGTACTGGGGGAAGGGTAGTTTGTACTGAAAGGTCTGTACTGGGGGGAGGGTAGTCTGTACTAGGGGGTCTGTACTGGGGGAAGGGTAGTCTGTACTGAGGGGTCTGTACTGGGGGAAGGATAGTCTGCACTGGGAGGTCTGTACTTGAGGAAGGGTAGTCTGTACTGAGGGCTCTGTACTGGGGGAAGGGTAGTCTGTACAGAGGGGTCTGTACTGGGGGAAGGGTAGTCTGCACTGGGAGGTCTGTACTTGGGGAAGGGTAGTCTGTACTGAAAGGTCTGTACTGGGTGGAGGGTAGTCTGCATTTAGGGGTCTGTACTGGGGGAAAGGTAGACTGTACTGAGGGGTCTGTACTGGGGGAAGGGTATTCTGTACTGAGGGGTCTATACTGGGGGGGAAGGGCAGTCTGTACTGAGGGGTCTGTACTGGGGGAAGGGTAGTCTGTACTGAGGGGTCTGTACTGGAGGAAGCAGTAGTCTGTACTGAGGGGTCTGTACTAGGGGAAGGGTAGTCTGTACAGAGGGGTCTGTACTGGGGAAAGGTAGTCTGTACTGAGGGGTCTGTACTGGGGGAAGGGTAGTCTCTCCTGGGGGGTCTGTACTGGGGGAAGGGTAGTCTGTACTGAGGGGTCAGTACTGGGGGAAGGGTAGTTTGTAATGAAAGATCTATACTGGGGGGAGGGTAGTCTGTACTAGGAGGTCTGTACTGGGGGAAGGGTAGTCTGTACTGGGGGAAGGGGGGTCTGTACTGGGGGAAGGGTAGTCTGTACTGTGGGGTCTGTACTGGGAGAAGGGTAGTCTGTACTGAGGGGTCTGTACTTGGGGAAGGGTAGTCTGTACTGAAAGGTCTGTACTGGGTGGAGGGTAGTCTGTATTGAGGGGTCTGTACTGGGGGAAGGGAAGTCTGTACTGAGGGGTCTATACTGGGGGGAAGGGCAGTCTGTACTGAGGGGTCTATACTGGGGGGAAGGGCAGTCTGTACTAAGGGGTCTGTACTGGAGGAAGGGTAGTCTGTACTGAGGGGTCTGTACTGGGGGAAGGGTAGTCTGTACAGAGGGGTCTGTACTGGGGGAAGGGTAGACTGTACTGAGGGGTCAGTACTGGGGGAAGGGTAGTTTGTACTGAAAGGTCTGTACTGGGGGAAGGGTAGTCTGTACTGAGGGGTCTGTACTGGGGGAAGGGTATTCTGTACTGAGGGGTCTATACTGGGGGGAAGGGTAGTCTGTAATGAGGGGTCTGTACTGGGGGAAGGGTAGTTTGTACTGAGGGGTCTGTACTGGAGGAAGGGTAGTCTGTACTGAGGGGTCTGTACTGGGGGAAGGGTAGTCTGTACTGAGGGGTCTGTACTGGGGGGGGATAGTCTGTACTGAGGGGTTCTGTACTGGGGAAAGGTAGTCTGTACTGGGGGGTCTGTACTGGGGGAAGGGTAGACTGTACTGAGGGGTCTGTACTGGGGGAAGGGTATTCTGTACTGAGGGGTCTATACTGGGGGGGAAGGGCAGTCTGTACTGAGGGGTCTGTACTGGGGGAAGGGTAGTCTGTACTGAGGGGTCTGTACTGGGGGAAGGGTAGTCTGTACAGAGGGGTCTGTACTGGGGGAAGGGTAGACTGTACTGAGGGGTCAGTACTGGGGTAAGGGTAGTCTGTACTGAAAGGTCTGTACTGGGGGAAGGGTAGTCTGTACTGAGGGGTCTGTACTGGGGGAAGGGTATTCTGTACTGAGGGGTCTATACTGGGGGAGGGAAGGGCAGTCTGTACTGAGGGGTCTGTACTGGGGGAAGGGTAGTCTGTACTGAGGGGTCTGTACTGGAGGAAGGGTAGTCTGTACTGAGGGGTCTGTACTGGGGGAAGGGTAGTCTGTACTGAGGGGTCTGTACTGGGGAAGGGTAGTTTGTACTGAGGGGTCTGTACTTGGGGAAGGGTAGTCTGTACTGAAAGGTCTGTACTGGGTGGAGGTTAGTCTGTATTGAGGGGTCTGTACTGGGGGAAGGGTAGTCTGTACTGGGGGGTCTGTACTGGGGGAAGGGTAGACAGTACAGAATACCCTTCCCCCAGTACAGACCCCTCAGTACAGACTATCCTCACCCCCAGTACAGACCCCTCAGTACAGACTACCCTTCCTCCAGTACAGATCCCTCAGTACAGACTACCCTTCCCCCAGTACAGACCCCTCAGTACAGACTGCCCTTCCCCCCCAGTATAGACCCCTCAGTACAGAATACCCTTCCCCCAGTACAGACCCCTTAGTACAGAGGAAGGGTAGACTGTACTGAGGGGTCTGTACTGGGGGAAGGGTATTCTGTATTGAGGGGTCTATGCTGGGGGGAAGGACAGTCTGCACTGAGGGGTCTGTACTGCGGGAAGGGTAGTCTGTACTGAGGGGTCTGTACTGGAGGAAGGGTAGTCTGTACTGAGGGGTCTGTACTGGGGGAAGGGTAGTCTGTACTGAGGGGTCTGTACTGGGGGAAGGGTAGTCTGTACAGTGGGGTCTGTACTGGGGGAAGGGTAGACTGTACTGAGCGGTCAGTACTGGGGGAAGGGTAGTTTGTACTGAAAGGTCTGTACTGGGGGAAGGGTAGTCTGTTCTGAGGGGTCTGTACTGGGGGAAGGGTATTCTGTATTGAGGGGTCTATACTGGGGGGAAGGGCAGTCTGTACTGAGGGGTCTGTACTGGGGGAAGGAGAGTCTGTACTGAGGGGTCTGTACTGGAGGAAGGGTCGTCTGTACTGAGGGGTCTGTACTGGGGGAAGGGTAGTCTGTACTGAGGGGTCTGTACTGAGGGGAGGATAGTCTGTACTGAGGGGTTCTGTACTGTGGAAAGGTAGTCTGTACTGAGAGGTCTGTACTGGGGGAAGGGTAGTCTCTCTTGGGGGGTCTGTACTGGGGAAAGGGTAGACTGTACTGAGGGGTCAGTACTGGGGGAAGGGTAGTTTGTACTGAGGGGTCAGTACTGGGGGAAGGGTAGTTTGTACTGGAAGGTCTGTACTGGGGGGGGGGGGAGGGTAGTCTGTACTAGGGGGTCTGTACTGGGGAAGGGTAGTCTGTACTGAGGGGTCTGTACTGGGGGAAGGATAGTCTGCACTGGGAGGTCTGTACTTGGGGAAGGGTAGTCTGTACTGAGGGGTCTGTACTGGGGGAAGGGTAGTCTGTACTGAGGGGTCTGTACTTGGGGAAGGGTAGTCTGTACTGAGGGGTCAGTACTGGGGGAAGGGTAGTTTGTACTGAGGGGTCAGTACTGGGGGAAGGGTAGTTTGTACTGGAAGGTCTGTACTGGGGGGGGGGAGGGTAGTCTGTACTAGGGGGTCTGTACTGGGGAAGGGTAGTCTGTACTGAGGGGTCTGTACTGGGGGAAGGATAGTCTGCACTGGGAGGTCTGTACTTGGGGAAGGGTAGTCTGTACTGAGGGGTCTGTACTGGGGGAAGGGTAGTCTGTACTGAGGGGTCTGTACTTGGGGAAGGGTAGTCTGTACTGAAAGGTCTGTACTGGGTGGAGGGTAGTCTGTATTGAGGGGTCTGTACTGGGGGAAGGGTAGTCTGTACTCGGGGGTCTGTACTGGGGGAAGGGTAGACTGTACTGAGGGGTCTGTACTGGGGGAAGGGTATTCTGTACTGAGGGTTCTATACTGGGGGGGAAGGGCAGTCTGTACTGAGGGGTCTGTACTGGGGGAAGGGTAGTCTGTACTGAGGGGTCTGTACTGGAGGAAGGGTAGTCTGTACTGAGGGGTCTGTACTGGGGGAAGGGTAGTCTGTACAGAGGGGTCTGTACTGGGGAAGGGTATTCTGTACTGAGGGGTCTATACTGGGGGGAAGGGCAGTCTGTACTGAGGGGTCTGTACTGGGGGAAGGGTAGTTTGTACTGAGGGGTCTGTACTGGAGGAAGGGTAGTCTGTACTGAGGGGTCTGTACTGGAGGAAGGGTAGTCTGTACTGAGGGGTCTGTACTGGGGGGAGGATAGTCTGTACTGAGGGGTTCTGTACTGGGGAAAGGTAGTCTGTACTGGGGGGTCTGTACTGGGGGAAGGGTAGACTGTACTGAGGGGTCTGTACTGGGGGAAGGGTATTCTGTACTGAGGGATCTATACTGGGGGGGAAGGACAGTCTGTACTGAGGGATCTATACTGGGGGGAAGGGTAGTCTGTACTGAGGGGTCTGTACTGGGGGAAGGGTAGTCTGTACTGAGGGGTCTGTACTGGGGGAAGGGTAGTCTGTACAGAGGGGTCTGTACTGGTGGAAGGGTAGACTGTACTGAGGGGTCAGTGCTGGGGGAAGGGTAGTCTGTACTGAAAGGTCTGTACTGGGGGAAGGGTAGTCTGTACTGAGGGGTCTGTACTGGGGGAAGGGTATTCTGTACTGAGGGGTCTATACTGGGGGGGGGGGGGGGGGGGGCAGTCTGTACTGAGGGGTCTGTACTGGGGGAAGGGTAGTCTGTACTGAGGGGTCTGTACTGGAGGAAGGGTAGTCTGTACTGAGGGGTCTGTACTGGGGGAAGGGTAGTCTGTACTGAGGGGTCTGTACTGGGGAAAGGGTAGTCTGTACTGAGGGGTCTGTACTGGGGGAAGGGTAGTCTGTACTGAGGGGTCTGTACTGGGGGAAGGGTAGTCTGTACAGAGGGGTCTGTACTGGGGGAAGGGTAGACTGTACTGAGGGGTCAGTACTGGGGGAAGGGTAGTCTGTACTGAAAGGTCTGTACTGGGGGAAGGGTAGTCTGTACTGAGGGGTCTGTACTGGGGAAAGGGTATTCTGTACTGAGGGGTCTATACTGGGGGAGGGAAGGGCAGTCTGTACTGAGGGGTCTGTACTGGGGGAAGGGTAGTCTGTACTGAGGGGTCTGTACTGGAGGAGGGGTAGTCTGTACTGAGGGGTCTGTACTGGGGGAAGGGTAGTCTGTACTGAGGGGTCTGTACTGGGGGAAGGGTAGTTGGTACTGAGGGGTCTGTACTTGGGGAAGGGTAGTCTGTACTGAAAGGTCTGTACTGGGTGGAGGGTAGTCTGTATTGAGGGGTCTGTACTGGGGGAAGGGTAGTCTGTACTGGGGGGTCTGTACTGGGGGAAGGGTAGACAGTACAGAATACCCTTCCCCCAGTACAGACCCCTCAGTACAGACTATCCTCCCCCCCAGTACAGACCCCTCTGTACAGACTACCCTTCCTCCAGTACAGATCCCTCAGTACAGACTACCCTTCCCCCAGTACAGACCCCTCAGTACAGACTGCCCTTCCCCCCCAGTATAGACCCCTCAGTACAGAATACCCTTCCCCCAGTACAGACCCCTTAGTACAGAGGAAGGGTAGACTGTACTGAGGGGTCTGTACTGGGGGAAGGGTATTCTGTATTGAGGGGTCTATGCTGGGGGGGAAGGACAGTCTGTACTGAGGGGTCTGTACTGCGGGAAGGGTAGTCTGTACCGAGGGGTCTGTACTGGAGGAAGGGTAGTCTGTACTGAGGGGTCTGTACTGGGGGAAGGGTAGTCTGTACTGAGGGGTCTGTACTGGGGGAAGGGTAGTCTGTACAGTGGGGTCTGTACTGGGGGAAGGGTAGACTGTACTGAGGGGTCAGTACTGGGGGAAGGGTAGTTTGTACTGAAAGGTCTGTACTGGGGGAAGGGTAGTCTGTTCTGAGGGGTCTGTACTGGGGGAAGGGTATTCTGTATTGAGGGGTCTATACTGGGGGGAAGGGCAGTCTGTACTGAGGGGTCTGTACTGGGGGAAGGAGAGTCTGTACTGAGGGGTCTGTACTGGAGGAAGGGTCGTCTGTACTGAGGGGTCTGTACTGGGGGAAGGGTAGTCTGTACTGAGGGGTCTGTACTGAGGGGAGGATAGTTTGTACTGAGGGGTTCTGTACTGTGGAAAGGTAGTCTGTACTGAGAGGTCTGTACTGGGGGAAGGGTAGTCTCTCTTGGGGGGTCTGTACTGGGGAAAGGGTAGACTGTACTGAGGGGTCAGTACTGGGGGAAGGGTAGTTTGTACTGAGGGGTCAGTACTGGGGGAAGGGTAGTTTGTACTGGAAGGTCTGTACTGGGGGGGGGAGGGTAGTCTGTACTAGGGGGTCTGTACTGGGGAAGGGTAGTCTGTACTGAGGGGTCTGTACTGGGGGAAGGATAGTCTGCACTGGGAGGTCTGTACTTGGGGAAGGGTAGTCTGTACTGAGGGGTCTGTACTGGGGGAAGGGTAGTCTGTACTGAGGGGTCTGTACTTGGGGAAGGGTAGTCTGTACTGAAAGGTCTGTACTGGGTGGAGGGTAGTCTGTATTGAGGGGTCTGTACTGGGGGAAGGGTAGTCTGTACTCGGGGGTCTGTACTGGGGGAAGGGTAGACTGTACTGAGGGGTCTGTACTGGGGGAAGGGTATTCTGTGCTGAGGGTTCTATACTGGGGGGGAAGGGCAGTCTGTACTGAGGGGTCTGTACTGGGGGAAGGGTAGTCTGTACTGAGGGGTCTGTACTGGAGGAAGGGTAGTCTGTACTGAGGGGTCTGTACTGGGGGAAGGGTAGTCTGTACAGAGGGGTCTGTACTGGGGAAGGGTATTCTGTACTGAGGGGTCTATACTGGGGGGAAGGGCAGTCTGTACTGAGGGGTCTGTACTGGGGGAAGGGTAGTTTGTACTGAGGGGTCTGTACTGGAGGAAGGGTAGTCTGTACTGAGGGGTCTGTACTGGAGGAAGGGTAGTCTGTACTGAGGGGTCTGTATTGGGGGGAGGATAGTCTGTACTGAGGGGTTCTGTACTGGGGAAAGGTAGTCTGTACTGGGGGGTCTGTACTGGGGGAAGGGTAGACTGTACTGAGGGGTCTGTACTGGGGGAAGGGTATTCTGTACTGAGGGGTCTATACTGGGGGGGAAGGGCAGTCTGTACTGAGGGGATTGTACTGGGGGAAGGGTAGTCTGTACTGAGGGGTCTGTACTGGAGGAAGGGTAGTCTGTACTGAGGGGTCTGTACTGGGGGAAGGGTAGTCTGTACTGGGGGGTCTGTACTGGGGGAAGGGTAGACAGTACAGAATACCCTTCCCCCAGTACAGACCCCTCAGTACAGACTATCCTCCCCCCCAGTACAGACCCCTCAGTACAGACTACCCTTCCTCCAGTACAGATCCCTCAGTACAGACTACCCTTCCCCCAGTACAGACCCCCCAGTACAGACTGCCCTTCCCCCCCAGTATAGACCCCTCAGTACAGAATACCCTTCCCCCAGTACAGACCCCTTAGTACAGAGGAAGGGTAGACTGTACGGAGGGGTCTGTACTGGGGGAAGGGTATTCTGTATTGAGGGGTCTATGCTGGGGGGAAGGACAGTCTGTACTGAGGGGTCTGTACTGCGGGAAGGGTAGTCTGTACTGAGGGGTCTGTACTGGAGGAAGGGTAGTCTGTACTGAGGGGTCTGTACTGGGGGAAGGGTAGTCTGTACTGAGGGGTCTGTACTGGGGGAAGGGTAGTCTGTACAGTGGGGTCTGTACTGGGGGAAGGGTAGACTGTACTGAGGGGTCAGTACTGGGGGAAGGGTAGTTTGTACTGAAAGGTCTGTACTGGGGGAAGGGTAGTCTGTTCTGAGGGGTCTGTACTGGGGGAAGGGTATTCTGTATTGAGGGGTCTATACTGGGGGGAAGGGCAGTCTGTACTGAGGGGTCTGTACTGGGGGAAGGAGAGTCTGTACTGAGGGGTCTGTACTGAAGGAAGGGTCGTCTGTACTGAGGGGTCTGTACTGGGGGAAGGGTAGTCTGTACTGAGGGGTCTGTACTGAGGGGAGGATAGTCTGTACTGAGGGGTTCTGTACTGTGGAAAGGTAGTCTGTACTGAGAGGTCTGTACTGGGGGAAGGGTAGTCTCTCTTGGGGGGTCTGTACTGGGGAAAGGGTAGACTGTACTGAGGGGTAGGGATGAGCCGAACACCCCCCTGTTTGGTTCGCACCAGAACATGCGAACAGGAAAAAAATTCGTTCGAACACGCGAACACCGTTAAAGTCTATGGGACACGAACATGAATAATCAAAAGTGCTAATTTTAAAGGCTAATATGCAAGTTATTGTCAATAAAAGTGTTTGGGGACCTGGGTCCTGCCCCAGGGGACATGAATCAATGCAAAAAAAAGTTTTAAAAACGGCCGTTTTTTCAGGAGCAGTGATTTTAATAATGCTTAAAGTCAAACAATAAAAGTGTAATATCCCTTTAAATTTCATACCTGGGGGGTGTCTATAGTATGCCTGTAAAGGGGCGCATGTTTCCCGTGTTTAGAACAGTCTGACAGCAAAATGACATTTTGAAGGAAAAAACACATTTAAAACTACCGCGGCTATTGCATTGCCGACAATACACATAGAAGTTCATTGATAAAAACGGCATGGGAATTCCCCACAGGGGAACCCCGAACCAAAATAAAAAAAAAAAAAAATGATGTGGGGGTCCCCCTAAATTCCATACAAGGCCCTTCAGGTCTGGTATGGATATTAAGGGGAACCCCAGCCAAAATTAAAAAAAAAATTGACGTGGGGTTCCCCCTAAATTCCATACCAGACCCTTCAGGTCTGGTATGGATTTTAAGGGGAACCCCGCGCCAAAAAAAAAAAAAAAAAACGGCGTGGGGTCCCCCTAAAAATCCATACCAGACCCTTATCCGAGCACGCAACCTGGCAGGCCGCAGGAAAAGAGGGGGGGACGAGAGTGCGGCCCCCCCCCTCCTGAACCGTACCAGGCCACATGCCCTCAACATTGGGAGGGTGCTTTGGGGTAGCCCCCCAAAACACCTTGTCCCCATGTTGATGAGGACAAGGGCCTCATCCGCACAACCGTGGCCGGTGGTTGTGGGGGTCTGCGGGCGGGGGGCTTATCGGAATCTGGAAGCCCCCTTTAAGAAGGGGACCCCCAGATCCCGGCCCCCCCCCTGTGTGAAATGGTAAGGGGGTACTTACCCCTACCATTTCACTAAAAAACTGTCAAAAATGTTAAAAATGACAAGAGACAGTTTTTGACAATTCCTTTATTTAAATGCTTCTTCTTTCTTCCTTCATCTTCTTCTTCTTCTGGTTCTTCTGGCTCTTCTGGTTCTTCCTCCGGCGTTCTCGTCCAGCATCTTCTCCGCGGCGTCTTCTATCTTCTTCTCCTCGGGCCGCTCCGCACCCATGGCATGAGGGGAGGCTCCCGCTCTTCTCTTCATCTTCTTCTCTTCTTCATCTTCTTCTTCATCTTCTTCTTCATCTCTTCTTCCTTCTTCTCTTCTTCATGTCTTCTGTGGGCCGCTCCGCAGCCATGCTGGCATGGAGGGAGGCTCCCGCTGTGTGACGGCGTCTCTTCGTCTGACGGTTCTTAAATAATGGGGGGCGGGGCCACCCAGTGACCCCGCCCCCCTCTGACGCACGGTGACATGACGGGACTTCCCTGTGGCATTCCCCGTGACGTCACAGGGAAGTCCCGTCATGTCACCGTGCGTCAGAGGGGGGCGGGGTCACCGGGTGGCCCCGCCCCCCGTTATTTAAGAACCGTCAGACGAAGAGACGCCGTCACACAGCGGGAGCCTCCCTCCATGCCAGCATGGCTGCGGAGCGGCCCGCAGAAGACATGAAGAAGAGAAGAAGGAAGAAGAGATGAAGAAGAAGATGAAGAAGAAGATGAAGAAGAGAAGAAGATGAAGAGAAGAGCGGGAGCCTCCCCTCATGCCATGGGTGCGGAGCGGCCCGAGGAGAAGAAGATAGAAGACGCCGCGGAGAAGATGCTGGACGAGAACGCCGGAGGAAGAACCAGAAGAGCCAGAAGAACCAGAAGAAGAAGAAGATGAAGGAAGAAAGAAGAAGCATTTAAATAAAGGAATTGTCAAAAACTGTCTCTTGTCATTTTTAACATTTTTGACAGTTTTTTAGTGAAATGGTAGGGGTAAGTACCCCCTTACCATTTCACACAGGGGGGGGGGCGGGATCTGGGGGTCCCCTTGTTAAAGGGGGCTTCCAGATTCCGATAAGCCCCCCGCCCGCAGACCCCCACAACCACCGGCCACGGTTGTGAGGATGAGGCCCTTGTCCTCATCAACATGGGGACAAGGTGTTTTGGGGGGCTACCCCAAAGCACCCTCCCAATGTTGAGGGCATGTGGCCTGGTACGGTTCAGGAGGGGGGGGGCGCACTCTCGTCCCCCCTCTTTTCCTGCGGCCTGCCAGGTTGCGTGCTCGGATAAGGGTCTGGTATGGATTTTTAGGGGGGCCCCACGCCGTTTTTTTTTTTTTTTTTTGGCACGGGGTTCCCCTTAAAATCCATACCAGACCTGAAGGGTCTGGTATGGAATTTAGGGGGAACCCCACATCAATTTTTTTTTTAAATTTTGGCTGGGGTTCCCCTTAATATCCATACCAGACCTGAAGGGCCTTGTATGGAATTTAGGGGGACCCCCACATCATTTTTTTTTTTTTTTTTTTGGTTCGGGGTTCCCCTGTGGGGAATTCCCATGCCGTTTTTATCAATGAACTTCTATGTGTATTGTCGGCAATGCAATAGCCGCGGGTAGTTTTAAATGAGTTTTTTCCTTCCAAATGTCATTTTGCTGTCAGACTGTTCTAAACACAGGAAACATGCGCCCCTTTACAGGCATACTATAGACACCCCCCAGGTACGAAATTTAAAGGGATATTACACTTTTATTGTTTGACTTTAAGCATTAATAAAATCACTGCTCCTGAAAAAACGTCCGTTTTTAAAACTTTTTTTTGCATTGATCCATGTCCCCTGGGGCAGGACCCAGGTCTCCAAACACTTTTTATGACAATAACTTGCATATAAGCCTTTAAAATTAGCACTTTTGATTTCTCCCATAGACTTTTAAAGGGTGTTCCGCGGCATTCGAATTTGCCGCGAACACCCCAAATTGTTCGCTGTTCGGCGAACTTGCGAACAGCCAATGTTCGAGTAGAACATGAGTTCGACTCGAACTCGAAGCTCATCCCTACTGAGGGGTCAGTACTGGGGGAAGGGTAGTTTGTACTGAGGGGTCAGTACTGGGGGAAGGGTAGTTTGTACTGGACGGTCTGTACTGGGGGGGGGAGGGTAGTCTGTACTAGGGGGTCTGTACTGGGGAAGGGTAGTCTGTACTGAGGGGTCTGTACTGGGGGAAGGATAGTCTGCACTGGGAGGTCTGTACTTGGGGAAGGGTAGTCTGTACTGAGGGGTCTGTACTGGGGGAAGGGTAGTCTGTACTGAGGGGTCTGTACTTGGGGAAGGGTAGTCTGTACTGAAAGGTCTGTACTGGGTGGAGGGTAATCTGTATTGAGGGGTCTGTACTGGGGGAAGGGTAGTCTGTACTCGGGGGTCTGTACTGGGGGAAGGGTAGACTGTACTGAGGGGTCTGTACTGGGGGAAGGGTATTCTGTACTGAGGGTTCTATACTGGGGGGGAAGGGCAGTCTGTACTGAGGGGTCTGTACTGGGGGAAGGGTAGTCTGTACTGAGGGGTCTGTACTGGAGGAAGGGTAGTCTGTACTGAGGGGTCTGTACTGGGGGAAGGGTAGTCTGTACAGAGGGGTCTGTACTGGGGAAGGGTATTCTGTACTGAGGGGTCTATACTGGGGGGAAGGGCAGTCTGTACTGAGGGGTCTGTACTGGGGGAAGGGTAGTTTGTACTGAGGGGTCTGTACTGGAGGAAGGGTAGTCTGTACTGAGGGGTCTGTACTGGAGGAAGGGTAGTCTGTACTGAGGGGTCTGTACTGGGGGGAGGATAGTCTGTACTGAGGGGTTCTGTACTGGGGAAAGGTAGTCTGTACTGGGGGGTCTGTACTGGGGGAAGGGTAGATTGTACTGAGGGGTCTGTACTGGGGGAAGGGTATTCTGTACTGAGGGATCTATACTGGGGGGGAAGGACAGTCTGTACTGAGGGATCTATACTGGGGGGAAGGGTAGTCTGTACTGAGGGGTCTGTACTGGGGGAAGGGTAGTCTGTACTGAGGGGTCTGTACTGGGGGAAGGTGTCACGGAACGCCCCACACTCCGCTTGAGTGCTTCCGTCATATACCGCTTCCTAAGTTCTGGAACACGAGTCCAATGGATCTGGCTATAGGAACCCCAAGAACTAGACAACACCAGTCTTGGAGTACATCAGAACTACCTTTATTTTGAGATCTCACAGACCTTTATACAGCAGGGATGACTCAAAGCTAACCTAATTAACATGACCTTATTTACTACAAAATGTACCCAGACCAGATGACAGTCTTGTGGGCACCGAGCTTCACACTTCACACATTAATACAATTAACAATACAAACAACAATCTCCCCCCTCCTCAGCCTAGACCATTCGTCTATTAGCCAGGGCTGGTGGCTAATGTGATCAGCTCTCTCAATTAACATAAACACATGTTGATAACACCAGCATCTCCTCACAGGATGTGTCCCAGCAGAATGAATCAGTCTTATCAGCAGGGGGCTGCTGGAGGAATCCCCCCTCCCTCTTCAGGGACACAAATATACAGTAAGGAGTCCCCATACAATATATACATGACTGAGTCCGATTAATACAGTTCAGACTGGATTTCTCATTCACCTCAAATGCTAGGGCCCATAATCGGTGGGCAACAGGCTTGCACACAGTCCTCTCCAACAGCCTCCTCTCTGGCCATGCCCGTGACATTTCTCCCCTTTCGGCAGGAGACTAACACAGGAGGAGACCCCAGACGGGTTGACTCCGAAGTTAGTCCACAGCTCCAGTCCTCTACTGCCTGTACCCACACAGTACCCCAAACAAATTATCCCAAACAGTGCATTACTCACCCAGCCATCCTCTGCCTCTCTCAGAGAACATATCTGCCGCTGGGGAGAGGCCCGGACTGGACCTTCTCCCTGGAATCCTTTCTGCCGCTGGAGAGAAGACAGGGTGACTGGGCTCACTCTGTCATGCTGTTGGGGATCTGGGCCCACTGCCCAGCATCCCTGGGGTATACAGGTGGAGACTGAAGTCCCATCCACCTTCACAGGAAATCCATCCTCTGTTAGTTGAGGGCAGAGTCCAGCAGTCCTCGGCCCTGTTGCCAGCCCTTCTGCTGGAAACCCCACACCATCTGTTCCGGCTAACTGTTGGAGAGGGAGGCCGACTGCCCCGCCTCCCTGGAACTCTGTAGTTGTTGCCGGTGCTGGGCAGAGGTTGGTAGCACTCTGCCCTGTTGCCAGCACTTCTGCTGGGGACTCCACATCCTCTGCTCCGGCTAACTGTTGGGGCAGGCAGCTGGCTTCCTCCACTCCCAAACTGTGTAGCTGCCATTGGGGAGGTGAGCCGGCTGCTTCCTTTTCCATTCCCTCATCTGGCTGCTGGGACGACATGTCGATGGTACTGTCTCCCAGGTACACGGATCTTTGCTGGGGAGGAAAGCCCACTTCCTCCACCCTGGCCAACTGTTGGGGAGGGACAACACACACCTCCTCTCCCTTCTCCCCCTGTATCTGCTGCTGGGAAGTGATTGCCATCTTCTCACACTGAGCCTCCACAATTGCTGCAGGTGTGGGGCAGAGGTCTTGGACCCTCTGGCCGGTTGCCAGCACTTCTGCTGGGGGTTTGCTAGGTGGTTCCTCCTCTACAGAAATGTCTATTAAATCCCCAGTCTCTGGAAGTGGTAAAAGTGTGGGATAGAGGTCTTGGACCCTCTGTTCAGTTACCAGATCTTCAGCTGGAGAAGTTTGTTTTAACTCCATAGATGCTGCTGGCAGAAAATCACATGTCCCTGTCAGTGTTGTGGGAGAAAGGCCGACTACCTCTTCTCTCAGGAAGGCCGAAGCCACTGTTGGTGCTGGGCAGAACACAGTGAACTTTGGCCCTGATAGCAGCTCTTCTGCTGGAGGCTCATCAGGTTGTTCTTCCTCAGCAGAAAAGTCTATCAAATCCCATGTCTCTGCAACTGATGTCGGGGAATAGGGGTTCACCATCTCCTGTCCATGGAACCCAGAAGATGCTATCATTTCTGGACAGAGGTTAGCAGAGCTCTGCCCTGTTGTCAGCACTTCAGGTTTGGGGACGGCAATCTCCGGATTTTCCACTGCCGATTCTCTGGCATGCTGCTGAACGTGTTCTAGCAGTTTCCTGTATGCCCTTTCCAGATGCTGTTCCTTCCTTAGCAAATGGTCCAGATCAGGTTTGAGCTCTGAGACCCCTGCAAGACCGAGCATAGACTCTCTATAGTCTCTCATGTCCTCAAGGTCAGGTTCCCCCTCATCGCCAAACATAAAAAGATCTGTAAGGTTCTCCCACAGCAATCCAGGGCCGCCAAAGTCATATCCCTCCGGAGAGCATTCTGTCGTCTCCCCTAAATATCCCTCCTCTGCGTGCCATTGCAGAGCCCGATAACGATTGTCCAGCTCTATCTCCTGCTGGACCAACCTGTCCAACTCAGTCACCCATTGCTCTTGGGGCTGCTCTCCCAGGAATGCCATCCGCAATGCCCGTTGGTCACTGGCCCGTTGCTCTTGGGTTGGAAAGCACTTGCCCTGTTTTATACCAGCGAGACGGAGGGCTGCAATCCAGAGCTCCACCCGAATCAGCTGCCTGAGCTCCAGGCATTCATCCTCAGAAACAGTCCTGGTGTACGTTGAAAGGATGATCCGCAGCAACCCCGGGAATTCTGATGCCAGGTCCATATCTCCGCTGGGGTGACTGAAGTCTGCTATGCTGATCTTGGATCCAGTTGGAGGTTTGGATGTCCCAGACTTCAGACTTCAGGAAGCTTTCCCGCTGCTTGCCACCAATGTCACGGAACGCCCCACACTCCGCTTGAGTGCTTCCGTCATATACCGCTTCCTAAGTTCTGGAACACGAGTCCAATGGATCTGGCTATAGGAACCCCAAGAACTAGACAACACCAGTCTTGGAGTACATCAGAACTACCTTTATTTTGAGATCTCACAGACCTTTATACAGCAGGGATGACTCAAAGCTAACCTAATTAACATGACCTTATTTACTACAAAATGTACCCAGACCAGATGACAGTCTTGTGGGCACCGAGCTTCACACTTCACACATTAATACAATTAACAATACAAACAACAATCTCCCCCCTCCTCAGCCTAGACCATTCGTCTATTAGCCAGGGCTGGTGGCTAATGTGATCAGCTCTCTCAATTAACATAAACACATGTTGATAACACCAGCATCTCCTCACAGGATGTGTCCCAGCAGAATGAATCAGTCTTATCAGCAGGGGGCTGCTGGAGGAATCCCCCCTCCCTCTTCAGGGACACAAATATACAGTAAGGAGTCCCCATACAATATATACATGACTGAGTCCGATTAATACAGTTCAGACTGGATTTCTCATCCACCTCAAATGCTAGGGCCCATAATCGGTGGGCAACAGGCTTGCACACAGTCCTCTCCAACAGCCTCCTCTCTGGCCATGCCCGTGACAGAAGGGTAGTCTGTACAGAGGGGTCTGTACTGGTGGAAGGGTAGACTGTACTGAGGGGTCAGTACTGGGGGAAGGGTAGTCTGTACTGAAAGGTCTGTACTGGGGGAAGGGTAGTCTGTACTGAGGGGTCTGTACTGGGGGAAGGGTATTCTGTACTGAGGGGTCTATAATGGGGGGGGGGGGGGGGGCAGTCTGTACTGAGGGGTCTGTACTGGGGGAAGGGTAGTCTGTACTGAGGGGTCTGTACTGGAGGAAGGGTAGTCTGTACTGAGGGGTCTGTACTGGGGGAAGGGTAGTCTGTACTGAGGGGTCTGTACTGGGGGAAGGGTAGTCTGTGCTGAGGGGTCTGTACTTGGGGAAGGGTAGTCTGTACTGAAAGGTCTGTACTAGATGGAGGGTAGTCTGTATTGAGGGGTCTGTACTGGGGGAAGGGTAGTCTGTACTGGGGGGTCTGTACTGGAGGAAGGGTATTCTGTACTGAGGGGTCTATACTGGGGGAAGGGCAGTCTGTACTGAGGGGTCTGTACTGGGGGAAGGGTAGTCTGTACTGAGGGGTCTGTACTGGGGAAGGGTAGTCTGTACTGAGGGGTCTGTACTGGGGGAAGGGTATTCTGTATTGAGGGGTCTATACTGGGGGGAAGGGTAGTCTGTAATGAGGGTTCTGTACTGGGGGAAGGGTAGTTTGTACTGAGGGGTCTGTACTGGAGGAAGGGTAGTCTGTACTGAGGGGTCTGTACTGGTCGAAGGGTAGTCTGTACTGAGGGGTCTGTACTGGGGGGGGATAGTCTGTACTGAGGGGTTCTGTACTGGGGAAAGGTAGTCTGTACTGGGGGGTCTGTACTGGGGGAAGGGTAGACTGTACTGAGGGGTCTGTACTGGGGGAAGGGTATTCTGTACTGAGGGGTCTATACTGGGGGGGAAGGGCAGTCTGTACTGAGGGGATTGTACTGGGGGAAGGGTAGTCTGTACTGAGGGGTCTGTACTGGAGGAAGGGTAGTCTGTACTGAGGGGTCTGTACTGGGGGAAGGGTAGTCTGTACTGAGGGGTCTGTACTGGGGGAAGGGTAGTCTGCACAGAGGGGTCTGTACTATGGGAAGGGTAGACTGTACTGAGGGGTCAGTACTGGGGGAAGGGTAGTCTGTACTGAAAGGTCTGTACTGGGGGAAGGGTAGTCTGTACTGAGGGGTCTGTACTGGGGGAAGGGTATTCTGTACTGAGGGGTCTATACTGGGGGAGGGAAGGGCAGTCTGTACTGAGGGGTCTGTACTGGGGGAAGGGTAGTCTGTACTGAGGGGTCTGTACTGGAGGAAGGGTAGTCTGTACTGAGGGGTCTGTACTGGGGGAAGGGTAGTTTGTACTGAGGGGTCTGTACTGGGGGAAGGGTAGTTTGTACTGAGGGGTCTGTACTTGGGGAAGGGTAGTCTGTTCTGAAAGGTCTGTATTGGATGGAGGGTAGTCTGTATTGAGGGGTCTGTACTGGGGGAAGGGTAGTCTGTACTGGGGGGTCTGTACTGGAGGAAGGGTATTCTGTACTGAGGGGTCTATACTGGGGGGAAGGGCAGTCTGTACTGAGGGGTCTGTACTGGGGGAAGGGTAGTCTGTACTGAGGGGTCTGTACTGGAGGAAGGGTATTCTGTACTGAGGGGTCTATACTGGGGGGGGGGGGCAGTCTGTACTGAGGGGTCTGTACTGGGGGAGGGGTAGTCTGTACTGAGGGGTCTGTACTGGAGGAAGGGTAGTCTGTACTGAGGGGTCTGTACTGGGGGAAGGGTGGTCTGTACTGAGGGGTCTCTACTGGGGGAAGGGTAGTCTGTACTGAGGGGTCTGTACTTGGGGAAGGGTAGTCTGTACTGAAAGGTCTGTCATGGATGGAGGGTAGTCTGTATTGATGGGTCTGTACTGGGGGAAGGGTAGTCTGTACTGGGGGGTCTGTACTGGAGGAAGGGTATTCTGTACTGAGGGGTCTATACTGGGGGGAAGGGCAGTCTGTACTGAGGGGTCTGTACTGGGGGAAGGGTAGTCTGTACTGAGGGGTCTGTACTGGGGGAAGGGTAGTCTGTACTGAGGGGTCTGTACTGGGGGGGAGGATAGTGTGTACTGAGGGGTTCTGTACTGAGGGGTCTGTACTGGGGGAAGGGTAGTCTCTCCTGGGGGGTCTGTACTGGGGGAAGGGTAGACTGTACTGAGGGGTCAGTACTGGGGGAAGGGTAGTTTGTACTGAAAGGTATGTGCTGGGGGAAGGGTAGTCTGTACTGAGGGGTCTGTACTGGGGGAAGGGTAGACTGTACTGAGGGGTCAGTACTGGGGGAAGGGTAGTTTGTACTGAAATGTCTGTACTGGGGGAAGGGTAGTCTGTACTGAGGGGTCTGTACTGGGGGAAGGGTATTCTGTACTGAGGGGTCTATACTGGGGGGAAGGGCAGTCTGTAATGAGGGGTATGTACTGGGGGAAGGGTAGTTTGTACTGAGGAGTCTGTACTGGAGGAAGGGTAGTCTGTACTGAGGAGTCTGTACTGGGGGAAGGGTAGTCTGTACAGAGGGGTCTGTACTGGGGGAAGGGTAGTCTGTACTGAGGGGTCTGTACTGGGGGAAGGGTAGTCTGTACTGAGGGGTCTGTACTGGGGGAAGTTTAGTCTGTACAGAGGGGTCTGTACTGGGGGAAGGGTAGTCTGCACTGGGAGGTCTGTACTTGGGGAAGGGTAGTCTGTACTGAAAGGTCTGTACTGGGTGGAGGGTAGTCTGTATTGAGGGGTCTGTACTGAGGGAAGGATATTCTGTACTGAGGGGTCTATACTGGGGGGAAGGGCAGTCTGTTCTGAGGGGTCTGTACTGGGGGAAGGGTAGTCTGTACTGAGGGGTCTGTACTGGAGGAAGGGTAGTCTGTACTGAGGGGTCTGTACTGGGGGAAGGGTAGTCTGTACTGAGGGGTCTGTACTGGGGGAAGGGTAGTCTGTACAGAGGGGTCTGTATTGGGGGAAGGGTAGACTGTACTGAGGGGTCAGTACTGGGAGAAGGGTAGTTTGTACTGAAAGGTCTGTACTGGGGGAAGGGTGGTCTGTACTGAGGGGTCTGTACTGGGGGAAGATAGTTTGCACTGGGAGGTCTGTACTTGGGGAAGGGTAGTCTTTACTGAGGGGTCTGTACCGGGGAAAGGGTAGTCTGTACTGAGGGGTCTGTACCGGGAAAAGGGTAGTCTGTACTGAGGGGTCTGTACTGGGGGAAGGGTAGTCTGTACTGAGAGGTCTGTACTGGGGGGAGGGTAGTCTGTATTGAGGGGTCTGTACTGGAGGAAGGGTATTCTGTACTGAGGGGTCTATACTGGGGGGAAGGGCAGTCTGTACTGAGGGGTCTGTACTGGGGGAAGGGTAGTCTGTACTGAGGGGTCTGTACTGGAGGAAGGGTATTCTGTACTGAGGGGTCTATACTGGGGGTGGGGGGCAGTCTGTACTGAGGGGTCTGTACTGGGGGAAGGGTAGTCTGTACTGAGGGGTCTGTACTGGAGGAAGGGTAGTCTGTACTGAGGGGTCTGTACTGGGGGAAGGGTAGTCTGTACTGAGGGGTCTGTACTGGGGGAAGGGTAGTCTGTACTGAGGGGTCTGTACTTGGGGAAGGGTAGTCTGTACTGAAAGTTCTGTACTGGATGGAGGGTAGTCTGTATTGAGGGGTCTGTACTGGGGGAAGGGTAGTCTGTACTGGGGGGTCTGTACTGGAGGAAGGGTATTCTGTACTGAGGGGTCTATACTGGGGGGAAGGGCAGTCTGTACTGAGGGGTCTGTACTGGGGGAAGGGTAGTCTGTACTGAGGGGTCTGTACTGGAGGAAGGGTAGTCTGTACTGAGGGGTCTGTACTGGGGGAAGGGTAGTCTGTACTGAGGGGTCTGTACTGGGGGGAGGATAGTCTGTACTGAGGGGTCCTGTACTGGGGAAAGGTAGTCTGTACTGAGGGGTCTGTACTGGGGGAAGGGTAGTCTGTACTGAGGGGTCTGTACCGGGAAAAGGGTAGTCTGTACTGAGGGGTCTGTACTGGGGGAAGGGTAGTCTGTACTGAGAGGTCTGTACTGGGGGGAGGGTAGTCTGTATTGAGGGGTCTGTACTGGAGGAAGGGTATTCTGTACTGAGGGGTCTATACTGGGGGGAAGGGCAGTCTGTACTGAGGGGTCTGTACTGGGGGAAGGGTAGTCTGTACTGAGGGGTCTGTACTGGAGGAAGGGTATTCTGTACTGAGGGGTCTATACTGGGGGGGGGGGAGGGCAGTCTGTACTGAGGGGTCTGTACTGGGGGAAGGGTAGTCTGTACTGAGGGGTCTGTACTGGAGGAAGGGTAGTCTGTACTGAGGGGTCTGTACTGGGGGAAGGGTAGTCTGTACTGAGGGGTCTGTACTGGGGGAAGGGTAGTCTGTACTGAGGGGTCTGTACTTGGGGAAGGGTAGTCTGTACTGAAAGGTCTGTACTGGATGGAGGGTAGTCTGTATTGAGGGGTCTGTACTGGGGGAAGGGTAGTCTGTACTGGGGGGTCTGTACTGGAGGAAGGGTATTCTGTACTGAGGGGTCTATACTGGGGGGAAGGGCAGTCTGTACTGAGGGGTCTGTACTGGGGGAAGGGTAGTCTGTACTGAGGGGTCTGTACTGGAGGAAGGGTAGTCTGTACTGAGGGGTCTGTACTGGGGGAAGGGTAGTCTGTACTGAGGGGTCTGTACTGGGGGGAGGATAGTCTGTACTGAGGGGTCCTGTACTGGGGAAAGGTAGTCTGTACTGAGGGGTCTGTACTGGGGGAAGGGTAGTCTCTCCTGGGGGGTCTGTACTGGGGGAAGGGTAGACTGTACTGAGGGGTCAGTACTGGGGGAAGGGTAGTTTGTACTGAAAGTTTTGTGCTGGGGGAAGGGTAGTTTGTACTGAGGGGTCTGTACTGGGGGAAGGGTAGACTGTACTGAGGGGTCAGTACTGGGGGAAGGGTAGTTTGTACTGAAATGTCTGTACTGGGGGAAGGGTAGTCTGTACTGAGGGGTCTGTACTGGGGGAAGGGTATTCTGTACTGAGGGGTCTATACTGGGGGGAAGGGCAGTCTGTAATGAGGGGTCTGTACTGGGGAAGGGTAGTTTGTACTGAGGAGTCTGTACTGGAGGAAGGGTAGTCTGTACTGAGGGGTCTGTACTGGGGGAAGGGTAGTCTGTACAGAGGGGTCTGTACTGGGGGAAGGGTAGTCTGTACTGAGGGGTCTGTACTGGGGGAAGGGTAGTCTGTACTGAGGGGTCTGTACTGGGGGAAGGGTAGTCTGTACAGAGGGGTCTGTACTGGGGGAAGGGTAGTCTGCACTGGGAGGTCTGTACTTGGGGAAGGGTAGTCTGTACTGAAAGGTCTGTACTGGGTGGAGGGTAGTCTGTATTGAGGGGTCTGTACTGAGGGAAGGATATTCTGTACTGAGGGGTCTATACTGGGGGGGAGGGCAGTCTGTACTGAGGGGTCTGTACTGGAGGAAGGGTAGTCTGTACTGAGGGGTCTGTACTGGGGGAAGGGTAGTCTGTACTGAGGGGTCTGTACTGGGGGAAGGGTAGTCTGCACAGAGGGGTCTGTACTGTGGGAAGGGTAGACTGTACTGAGGGGTCAGTACTGGGGGAAGGGTAGTCTGTACTGAAAGGTCTGTACTGGGGGAAGGGTAGTCTGTACTGAGGGGTCTGTACTGGGGGAAGGGTAGTCTGTACTGAGGGGTCTATACTGGGGGAGGGAAGGGCAGTCTGTACTGAGGGGTCTGTACTGGGGGAAGGGTAGTCTGTACTGAGGGGTCTGTACTGGAGGAAGGGTAGTCTGTACTGAGGGGTCTGTACTGGGGGAAGGGTAGTTTGTACTGAGGGGTCTGTACTGGGGGAAGGGTAGTTTGTACTGAGGGGTCTGTACTTGGGGAAGGGTAGTCTGTACTGAAAGGTCTGTACTGGATGGAGGGTAGTCTGTATTGAGGGGTCTGTACTGGAGGAGGGGTAGTCTGTACTGAGGGGTCTGTACTGGGGGAAGGGTAGTCTGTACTGAGGGGTCTGTACTGGAGGAAGGGTAGTCTGTACTGAGGGGTCTGTACTGGGGGAAGGGTAGTTTGTACTGAGGGGTCTGTACTGGGGGAAGGGTAGTCTGTACTGAGGGGTCTGTACTGGAGGAAGGGTATTCTGTACTGAGGGGTCTATACTGGGGGGGGGGGGGCAGTCTGTACTGAGGGGTCTGTACTGGGGGAGGGGTAGTCTGTACTGAGGGGTCTGTACTGGAGGAAGGGTAGTCTGTACTGAGGGGTCTGTACTGGGGGAAGGGTGGTCTGTACTGAGGGGTCTCTACTGGGGGAAGGGTAGTCTGTACTGAGGGGTCTGTACTTGGGGAAGGGTAGTCTGTACTGAAAGGTCTGTCATGGATGGAGGGTAGTCTGTATTGAGGGGTCTGTACTGGGGGAAGGGTAGTCTGTACTGGGGGGTCTGTACTGGAGGAAGGGTATTCTGTACTGAGGGGTCTATACTGGGGGGAAGGGCAGTCTGTACTGAGGGGTCTGTACTGGGGGAAGGGTAGTCTGTACTGAGGGGTCTGTACTGGGGGAAGGGTAGTCTGTACTGAGGGGTCTGTACTGGGGGGGAGGATAGTGTGTACTGAGGGGTTCTGTACTGAGGGGTCTGTACTGGGGGAAGGGTAGTCTCTCCTGGGGGGTCTGTACTGGGGGAAGGGTAGACTGTACTGAGGGGTCAGTACTGGGGGAAGGGTAGTTTGTACTGAAAGGTATGTGCTGGGGGAAGGGTAGTCTGTACTGAGGGGTCTGTACTGGGGGAAGGGTAGACTGTACTGAGGGGTCAGTACTGGGGGAAGGGTAGTTTGTACTGAAATGTCTGTACTGGGGGAAGGGTAGTCTGTACTGAGGGGTCTGTACTGGGGGAAGGGTATTCTGTACTGAGGGGTCTATACTGGGGGGAAGGGCAGTCTGTAATGAGGGGTCTGTACTGGGGGAAGGGTAGTTTGTACTGAGGAGTCTGTACTGGAGGAAGGGTAGTCTGTACTGAGGGGTCTGTACTGGGGGAAGGGTAGTCTGTACAGAGGGGTCTGTACTGGGGGAAGGGTAGTCTGTACTGAGGGGTCTGTACTGGGGGAAGGGTAGTCTGTACTGAGGGGTCTGTACTGGGGGAAGTTTAGTCTGTACAGAGGGGTCTGTACTGGGGGAAGGGTAGTCTGCACTGGGAGGTCTGTACTTGGGGAAGGGTAGTCTGTACTGAAAGGTCTGTACTGGGTGGAGGGTAGTCTGTATTGAGGGGTCTGTACTGAGGGAAGGATATTCTGTACTGAGGGGTCTATACTGGGGGGGAAGGGCAGTCTGTTCTGAGGGGTCTGTACTGGGGGAAGGGTAGTCTGTACTGAGGGGTCTGTACTGGAGGAAGGGTAGTCTGTACTGAGGGGTCTGTACTGGGGGAAGGGTAGTCTGTACTGAGGGGTCTGTACTGGGGGAAGGGTAGTCTGTACAGAGGGGTCTGTATTGGGGGAAGGGTAGACTGTACTGAGGGGTCAGTACTGGGAGAAGGGTAGTTTGTACTGAAAGGTCTGTACTGGGGGAAGGGTGGTCTGTACTGAGGGGTCTGTACTGGGGGAAGATAGTTTGCACTGGGAGGTCTGTACTTGGGGAAGGGTAGTCTTTACTGAGGGGTCTGTACCGGGGAAAGGGTAGTCTGTACTGAGGGGTCTGTACCGGGAAAAGGGTAGTCTGTACTGAGGGGTCTGTACTGGGGGAAGGGTAGTCTGTACTGAGAGGTCTGTACTGGGGGGAGGGTAGTCTGTATTGAGGGGTCTGTACTGGAGGAAGGGTATTCTGTACTAAGGGGTCTATACTGGGGGGAAGGGCAGTCTGTACTGAGGGGTCTGTACTGGGGGAAGGGTAGTCTGTACTGAGGGGTCTGTACTGGAGGAAGGGTATTCTGTACTGAGGGGTCTATACTGGGGGTGGGGGGCAGTCTGTACTGAGGGGTCTGTACTGGGGGAAGGGTAGTCTGTACTGAGGGGTCTGTACTGGAGGAAGGGTAGTCTGTACTGAGGGGTCTGTACTGGGGGAAGGGTAGTCTGTACTGAGGGGTCTGTACTGGGGGAAGGGTAGTCTGTACTGAGGGGTCTGTACTGGGGGAAGGGTAGTCTGTACTGAGGGGTCTGTACTTGGGGAAGGGTAGTCTGTACTGAAAGGTCTGTACTGGATGGAGGGTAGTCTGTATTGAGGGGTCTGTACTGGGGGAAGGGTAGTCTGTACTGAGGGGTCTGTACTGGGGGAAGGGTAGTCTGTACTGAGGGGTCTGTACTTGGGGAAGGGTAGTCTGTACTGAAAGGTCTGTACTGGATGGAGGGTAGTCTGTATTGAGGGGTCTGTACTGGGGGAAGGGTAGTCTGTACTGGGGGGTCTGTACTGGAGGAAGGGTATTCTGTACTGAGGGGTCTATACTGGGGGGAAGGGCAGTCTGTACTGAGGGGTCTGTACTGGGGGAAGGGTAGTCTGTACTGAGGGGTCTGTACTGGAGGAAGGGTAGTCTGTACTGAGGGGTCTGTACTGGGGGAAGGGTAGTCTGTACTGAGGGGTCTGTACTGGGGGGAGGATAGTCTGTACTGAGGGGTCCTGTACTGGGGAAAGGTAGTCTGTACTGAGGGGTCTGTACTGGGGGAAGGGTAGTCTGTACTGAGGGGTCTGTACCGGGAAAAGGGTAGTCTGTACTGAGGGGTCTGTACTGGGGGAAGGGTAGTCTGTACTGAGAGGTCTGTACTGGGGGGAGGGTAGTCTGTATTGAGGGGTCTGTACTGGAGGAAGGGTATTCTGTACTGAGGGGTCTATACTGGGGGGAAGGGCAGTCTGTACTGAGGGGTCTGTACTGGGGGAAGGGTAGTCTGTACTGAGGGGTCTGTACTGGAGGAAGGGTATTCTGTACTGAGGGGTCTATACTGGGGGGGGGGGGGAGGGCAGTCTGTACTGAGGGGTCTGTACTGGGGGAAGGGTAGTCTGTACTGAGGGGTCTGTACTGGAGGAAGGGTAGTCTGTACTGAGGGGTCTGTACTGGGGGAAGGGTAGTCTGTACTGAGGGGTCTGTACTGGGGGAAGGGTAGTCTGTACTGAGGGGTCTGTACTTGGGGAAGGGTAGTCTGTACTGAAAGGTCTGTACTGGATGGAGGGTAGTCTGTATTGAGGGGTCTGTACTGGGGGAAGGGTAGTCTGTACTGGGGGGTCTGTACTGGAGGAAGGGTATTCTGTACTGAGGGGTCTATACTGGGGGGAAGGGCAGTCTGTACTGAGGGGTCTGTACTGGGGGAAGGGTAGTCTGTACTGAGGGGTCTGTACTGGAGGAAGGGTAGTCTGTACTGAGGGGTCTGTACTGGGGGAAGGGTAGTCTGTACTGAGGGGTCTGTACTGGGGGGAGGATAGTCTGTACTGAGGGGTCCTGTACTGGGGAAAGGTAGTCTGTACTGAGGGGTCTGTACTGGGGGAAGGGTAGTCTCTCCTGGGGGGTCTGTACTGGGGGAAGGGTAGACTGTACTGAGGGGTCAGTACTGGGGGAAGGGTAGTTTGTACTGAAAGTTTTGTGCTGGGGAAGGGTAGTCTGTACTGAGGGGTCTGTACTGGGGGAAGGGTAGACTGTACTGAGGGGTCAGTACTGGGGGAAGGGTAGTTTGTACTGAAATGTCTGTACTGGGGGAAGGGTATTCTGTACTGAGGGGTCTGTACTGGGGGAAGGGTATTCTGTACTGAGGGGTCTATACTGGGGGGAAGGGCAGTCTGTAATGAGGGGTCTGTACTGGGGAAGGGTAGTTTGTACTGAGGAGTCTGTACTGGAGGAAGGGTAGTCTGTACTGAGGGGTCTGTACTGGGGGAAGGGTAGTCTGTACAGAGGGGTCTGTACTGGGGGAAGGGTAGTCTGTACTGAGGGGTCTGTACTGGGGGAAGGGTAGTCTGTACTGAGGGGTCTGTACTGGGGGAAGGGTAGTCTGTACAGAGGGGTCTGTACTGGGGGAAGGGTAGTCTGCACTGGGAGGTCTGTACTTGGGGAAGGGTAGTCTGTACTGAAAGGTCTGTACTGGGTGGAGGGTAGTCTGTATTGAGGGGTCTGTACTGAGGGAAGGATATTCTGTACTGAGGGGTCTATACTGGGGGGGGAGGGCAGTCTGTACTGAGGGGTCTGTACTGGGGGAAGGGTAGTCTGTACTGAGGGGTCTGTACTGGGGGAAGGGTATTCTGTACTGAGGGGTCTATACTGGGGGGAAGGGCAGTCTGTAATGAGGGGTCTGTACTGGAGGAAGGGTAGTCTGTACTGAGGGGTCTGTACTGGGGGAAGGGTCGTCTGTACAGAGGGGTCTGTACTGGGGGAAGGGTAGTCTGTACTGAGGGGTCTGTACTGGGGGAAGGGTAGTCTGTACTGAGGGGTCTGTACTGGGGGAAGGGTAGTCTGTACAGAGGGGTCTGTACTGGGGGAAGGGTAGTCTGCACTGGAAGGTCTGTACTTGGGGAAGGGTAGTCTGTACTGAAAGGTCTGTACTGGGTGGAGGGTAGTCTGTATTGAGGGGTCTGTACTGAGGGAAGGATATTCTGTACTGAGGGGTCTATACTGGGGGGGGGGGGCAGTCTGTACTGAGGGGTCTGTACTGGGGGAAGGGTAGTCTGTACTGAGGGGTCTGTACTGGAGGAAGGGTAGTCTGTACTGAGGGGTCTGTACTGGGGGAAGGGTAGTCTGTACTGAGGGGTCTGTACTGGGGGAATAGTAGTCTGTACAGAGGGGTCTGTACTGGGGGAAGGGTAGACTGTACTGAGGGGTCAGTACTGGGAGAAGGGTAGTTTGTACTGAAAGGTTTGTACTGGGGGAAGGGTGGTCTGTACTGAGGGGTCTGTACTGGGGGAAGATAGTTTGCATTGGGAGGTCTGTACTTGGGGAAGGGTAGTCTTTACTGAGGGGTCTGTACCGGGGGAAGGGTAGTCTGTACTGAGGGGTCTGTACCGGGGGAAGGGTAGTCTGTACTGAGGGGTCTGTACTGGGGGAAGGGTAGTCTGTACTGAGAGGTCTGTACTGGGGGGAGGGTATTCTGTACTGAGGTGTCTATACAGGGGGGAAGGTATTCTGTACTGAGGGGTCTATACTGGGGCAGGGGGTAGTCAGTACTGAGAGGTCTGTACTGGAGGAAGGGTAGTCTGTACTGGGGGGGTCTATACTGGGGGGGGGGGGTAGTCTGTACTGAGAGGTCTGTACCAGGGAAAGGGTAGTCTGAATTTAGAGGTCTGTAATTTGGGAAAGGTAGTCTGTACTGAGGGGTCTGTACTGGGGGAAAGGTGGTCTGTACTGAGGGGTCTGTACTGGGGGAAGGATAGTTTGCACTGAGGGGTCTGTACTGGGGGAAGGGTAGTCTGTACTGAGGGGTCTGTACTGGGAGAAGGGTAGTCTGTACTGAGGGGTCTGTACTGGGAGAAGGGTAGTCTGTACTGAGAGGTCTGTACTGGGGAAAGGGTAGTCTGTATGGAGGGGTCTGTACTGGGGGAAGGGTAGACAGTACTGAGGGGTCTGTACTGGGGGAAAGGGTAGACTGTACTTAGGGGTCTATACTGGGGGAAGGGTATTCTGTACTGAGGGGTCTATACTAGGGGTGGAAGGGCAGTCTGTACTGAGGGGTCTGTACTGGGGGAAGGGTAGTCTGTACTGAGGGGTCTGCACTGGGGGAAGGGTAGTTTGTACTAAGTGGTCTGTACTGGGGGAAGGGTAGTCTGTCCTGGGGGGATGGTAGTATGTACTGAGGGGTCTGTAGGGGGGGAAGGGTAGTCTGTACTGAGGGGTCTGTACTGGGAGAAGGGTAGTATGCACTGAGGGGTCTGTACTGGGGGAAGGGTAGTCTGTACTGAGGGGTCTGTAATGGAGGAAGGGTAGTCTGTAGTGGGGGGAGGGTATTATGTACTGAGGGGTCTGTAGGGGGGATAGGGAAATCTGTACTGAGGGGTGTGTACTGGGAGAAGGGTAGTCTATACTGAGGGGTCTGTACTGGAGGAAGGGTAGTCTGTACTGAGGGGTCTGTACTGGGGGAAGGGTAGTCTATACTGAGGGGTCTGTACTGGGGGGAAGGGTAGTCTGTACTGAGGGGTCTGTAATTGGGGAAGGGTATTCTGTACTGAGGGGTCTATACTGGGAGGGAAGGGCAGTCTGTACTGAGGGGTCTGTACTGGGGGGGTATTCTGTACTGAGGGGTCTATAATGGGGGGAAGGATAATCTGTACTGAGGGGTCTGTACTGGGGGAAGCGTAGTCTGTACTGAGAGGTCTGTACTGGGAGGAGGGTATTCTGTACTGAGGTGTCTATACTGGGGGGAGGGTATTCTGTACTGAGGGGTCTATACTGGGGCGGGGGGTAGTCTGTACTGAGAGGTCTGTACTGGAGGAAGGGTAGTCTGTACTGGGGGGGTCTATACTGGGTGGGGGGGGGGGTAGTCTGTACTGAGAGGTCTGTACCAAGGAAAGGGTAGTCTGTATTTAGAGGTCTGTAATTTGGGAAAGGTAGTCTGTACTGAGGGGTCTGTACTGGGGGGGTAGTCTGTAGTGAGGGGTCTGTACTGGGAGAAGGGTAGTCTGTACTGAGGGGTCTGTACTGGGAGAAGGGTAGTCTGTACTGAGAGGTCTGTACTGGGGAAAGGGTATTCTGTACTGAGGGGTCTGTACTGGGAGATAGGTAGTCTGTACTGAGAGGTCTGTACTGGGGAAGGGTATTCTCTACTGAGGGGTCTGTAATGGGGGAAGGGTAGCCTGTACTGGAGGGGGGTAGTCTGTACTGAGAGGTCTGTACAGGGGGGAGGGTAGTCTGTACTGAGAGGAGGTTTGTACTGGGGGAAGGGTAGTCTGTACTGAGAGGTCTGTACTGAGGGGAGGGTAGTCTGTACTGAGATGTCTGTACTGGGGGAAAGGGTAGTCTGTACTGAGAGGTCTGTACTGGGGGAAGGGTAGTCTGTACTGAGGGGTCTGTACTGGGGGAAGGGTAGTCTGGACTGAGGGGTCTGTACTGGGGGAAGAGTAATCTGTACTGAGAGGTCTGTACTGGGGGAGAGCATTCTGTACTGAGGGGTCTATACTGGGGGGGGGGGGGGGGCAGTATGTACTGAGGGGTCTGTACTGGGGGGAAGGGCAGTCTGTACTGAGGGGTCTGTACTGGGGGGAAGGGCAGTCTGTACTGAGGGGTCTGTACTAGGTTGAAGGGTAGTCTGTACTGAGAGGTCTGTACTGTGTACTGGGGGAAGGGCAGTCTGCACTGAGGGGTCTGTACTGGGGGAAGGGTACTCTGTACTGGGCAGAAGGGCAGTCTGTACTGAGGGGTCTGTACTGGGGGAAGGGTAGTTTTTACTGAGTGGTCTATACTGGGGGAAGGGTAGACTATATTGAGGCATCTGTATTTAGGGGAAGGGTAGTCTTTACTGAGGTGTCTGTACTGGGGGAAGGGTAGACTGTACTGAGGGGAAGGGTAGTCTGAACTGAGGAGTGTTTACTGGGGAACAGGGTAGACTGTACTGAGGGGTCTGTACTGGAGAAAGGTTAGTCTATACTGAGGGGTCTGTACTGGTGGAAAGGTAGTCTGTACTAAGGTATCTGTACTGGTGGAAGGGTAGACTGTACTAAAGAAATCTGTACTGGGGGAAGGGTGGACTGCACTGGGTGTTTGTACTGGGGGAAGGGTAGACTGTACTGAGGGGTCTGTGCTGGGGGAAGGGTAGTCTGTACTGAGGGGTCTGTACTGGGGGGAAGGGTGGTCTGTACGGAGGGGCCTGTACTGAGGGGAAGGGTAGACTGTATTGAGGGATCTGTATTTAGGGGAAGGGTAGTCTGTACCAAGGGGTCTGTACTGAGAGTTCTGTACTGAGGGGAAGGGTAGTCTGTACTGAGGGGTCTGTACTGGGGGAAGGGTAGTCTGTACTGAGAGGTCTGTACTGGGGGGAGGGTATTCTGTACTGAGGTGTCTATACAGGGGGGAAGGTATTCTGTACTGAGGGGTCTATACTGGGGCAGGGGGTAGTCAGTACTGAGAGGTCTGTACTGGAGGAAGGGTAGTCTGTACTGGGGGGGTCTATACTGGGGGGGGGGGTAGTCTGTACTGAGAGGTCTGTACCAGGGAAAGGGTAGTCTGAATTTAGAGGTCTGTAATTTGGGAAAGGTAGTCTGTACTGAGGGGTCTGTACTGGGGGAAAGGTGGTCTGTACTGAGGGGTCTGTACTGGGGGAAGGATAGTTTGCACTGAGGGGTCTGTACTGGGGGAAGGGTAGTCTGTACTGAGGGGTCTGTACTGGGAGAAGGGTAGTCTGTACTGAGGGGTCTGTACTGGGAGAAGGGTAGTCTGTACTGAGAGGTCTGTACTGGGGAAAGGGTAGTCTGTATGGAGGGGTCTGTACTGGGGGAAGGGTAGACAGTACTGAGGGGTCTGTACTGGGGGAAAGGGTAGACTGTACTTAGGGGTCTATACTGGGGGAAGGGTATTCTGTACTGAGGGGTCTATACTAGGGGTGGAAGGGCAGTCTGTACTGAGGGGTCTGTACTGGGGGAAGGGTAGTCTGTACTGAGGGGTCTGTACTGGAGGAAGGGTAGTTTGTACTGAGGGGTCTGCACTGGGGGAAGGGTAGTTTGTACTAAGTGGTCTGTACTGGGGGAAGGGTAGTCTGTCCTGGGGGGATGGTAGTATGTACTGAGGGGTCTGTAGGGGGGGAAGGGTAGTCTGTACTGAGGGGTCTGTACTGGGAGAAGGGTAGTATGCACTGAGGGGTCTGTACTGGGGGAAGGGTAGTCTGTACTGAGGGGTCTGTAATGGAGGAAGGGTAGTCTGTAGTGGGGGGAGGGTATTGTGTACTGAGGGGTCTGTAGGGGGGGATAGGGAAATCTGTACTGAGGGGTGTGTACTGGGAGAAGGGTAGTCTATACTGAGGGGTCTGTACTGGAGGAAGGGTAGTCTGTACTGAGGGGTCTGTACTGGGGGAAGGGTAGTCTATACTGAGGGGTCTGTACTGGGGGGAAGGGTAGTCTGTACTGAGGGGTCTGTAATTGGGGAAGGGTATTCTGTACTGAGGGGTCTATACTGGGAGGGAAGGGCAGTCTGTACTGAGGGGTCTGTACTGGGGGGGTATTCTGTACTGAGGGGTCTATAATGGGGGGAAGGATAATCTGTACTGAGGGGTCTGTACTGGGGGAAGCGTAGTCTGTACTGAGAGGTCTGTACTGGGAGGAGGGTATTCTGTACTGAGGTGTCTATACTGGGGGGAGGGTATTCTGTACTGAGGGGTCTATACTGGGGCGGGGGGTAGTCTGTACTGAGAGGTCTGTACTGGAGGAAGGGTAGTCTGTACTGGGGGGGTCTATACTGGGTGGGGGGGGGTAGTCTGTTCTGAGAGGTCTGTACCAAGGAAAGGGTAGTCTGTATTTAGAGGTCTGTAATTTGGGAAAGGTAGTCTGTACTGAGGGGTCTGTACTGGGGGGGTAGTCTGTAGTGAGGGGTCTGTACTGGGAGAAGGGTAGTCTGTACTGAGGGGTCTGTACTGGGAGAAGGGTAGTCTGTACTGAGAGGTCTGTACTGGGGAAAGGGTATTCTGTACTGAGGGGTCTGTACTGGGAGATAGGTAGTCTGTACTGAGAGGTCTGTACTGGGGAAGGGTATTCTCTACTGAGGGGTCTGTAATGGGGGAAGGGTAGCCTGTACTGGAGGGAGGGTAGTCTGTACTGAGAGGTCTGTACAGGGGGGAGGGTAGTCTGTACTGAGAGGAGGTTTGTACTGGGGGAAGGGTAGTCTGTACTGAGAGGTCTGTACTGAGGGGAGGGTAGTCTGTACTGAGATGTCTGTACTGGGGGAAGGGTAGTCTGTACTGAGAGGTCTGTACTGGGGGAAGGGTAGTCTGTACTGAGGGGTCTGTACTGGGGGAAGGGTAGTCTGGACTGAGGGGTCTGTACTGGGGGAAGAGTAATCTGTACTGAGAGGTCTGTACTGGGGGGAGAGCATTCTGTACTGAGGGGTCTATACTGGGGGGGGGGGGGCAGTATGTACTGAGGGGTCTGTACTGGGGGGAAGGGCAGTCTGTACTGAGGGGTCTGTACTGGGGGGAAGGGCAGTCTGTACTGAGGGGTCTGTACTAGGTTGAAGGGTAGTCTGTACTGAGAGGTCTGTACTGTGTACTGGGGGAAGGGCAGTCTGCACTGAGGGGTCTGTACTGGGGGAAGGGTACTCTGTACTGGGCAGAAGGGCAGTCTGTACTGAGGGGTCTGTACTGGGGGAAGGGTAGTTTTTACTGAGTGGTCTATACTGGGGGAAGGGTAGACTATATTGAGGCATCTGTATTTAGGGGAAGGGTAGTCTTTACTGAGGTGTCTGTACTGGGGGAAGGGTAGACTGTACTGAGGGGAAGGGTAGTCTGAACTGAGGAGTGTTTACTGGGGAACAGGGTAGACTGTACTGAGGGGTCTGTACTGGAGAAAGGTTAGTCTATACTGAGGGGTCTGTACTGGTGGAAAGGTAGTCTGTACTAAGGTATCTGTACTGGTGGAAGGGTAGACTGTACTAAAGAAATCTGTACTGGGGGAAGGGTGGACTGCACTGGGTGTTTGTACTGGGGGAAGGGTAGACTGTACTGAGGGGTCTGTGCTGGGGGAAGGGTAGTCTGTACTGAGGGGTCTGTACTGGGGGGAAGGGTGGTCTGTACGGAGGGGCCTGTACTGAGGGGAAGGGTAGACTGTATTGAGGGATCTGTATTTAGGGGAAGGGTAGTCTGTACCAAGGGGTCTGTACTGAGAGTTCTGTACTGAGGGGAAGGGTAGTCTGTACTGAGGGGTCTGTACTGGGGGAAGGGTAGACTGTACTGAGGGGTCTGTACTGGAGAAAGGTTAGTCTGTACTGAGGGGTCTGTACTCGGGGGGAGGGTAGTCTGTACTGAGAGGTGTGTCCCGAGGTTAGGGGTAGTCTTTACTGAAGGGTCTGTACTGGGGGAAGTGTGGTCTGTACTGAGGGGTCTGTACTGAGAGTTCTGTACTGAGGGGAAGGGTAGTCTGTGCTGAGGGGTCTGTACTGGGGGAGGGGTAGTCTGTACTGAGGGTTCTGTACTGAGAGTTCTGTACTGAGGGGAAGGGTAGACTGTATTGAGGGGTCTTTACTGGGGAAGGGTAGTCTTTACTGAATGGTCTGTACTGGGGGGAAGGGTAGTCTGTACGCAGGGGCCTGTACTGAGGGGAAGGGTAGACTGTATTGAGGGATCTGTATTTAGGGGAAGGCTAGTCTGTACCAAGGGGTCTGTACTGAGAGTTCTGTACTGAGGGGAAGGGTAGACTGCACTGAGGGGTCTGTACTGGGGGAAGGGTAGACTGTATTGAGGGATCTGTATTTAGGGGAAGGGTAGTCTGTACCAAGGGGTCTGTACTGAGAGTTCTGTACTGAGGGGAAGGGTAGTCTGCACTGAAGGGTCTGTACTGGGGGAAGGGTAGACTACCCTTCCCCCAGTACAGACCCCTAAGTACAGTCTACCCTTCCCCCAGTACAGACCGCTCAGTACAGTCTACCCTTCCCCCAGTACAGACCCCTCAGTACAGACTGTACTGAGGGGTCTGTACTGTTGAAGGGTAGTCTTTACTGAATGGTCTGTACTGGGGGGAAGGGTAGTCTGTACGCAGGGGCCTGTACTGAGGGGAAGGGTTGACTGTATTGAGGGATCTGTATTTAGGGGAAGGCTAGTCTGTACCAAGGGGTCTGTACTGAGAGTTCTGTACTGAGGGGAAGGGTAGTCTGCACTGAGGGGTCTGTACTGGGGGAAGGGTAGTCTGTACTGAGGGGTTTGTACTGAGGGAAGGGTAGACTGTACTGAGGGGTCTGTACTGGGGGGAAGAGTAGTCTGTAGAGAGAGTTTTGTACTGGTGCAAGGGTAGTCTGTACTGAGGAGTCTATACTGAGACATCTATGCTGAGGGTTCTGTACTTGGGGGTGTCTGTACTCAGGGGTCTGTGCAGGGGGGTTGGTCTGTAGTGAGGGGTCTGTGCTGGGTGAGAGAAAAAAGGGACGGCATCCTCCTAAAAATCCATGCCAGACCTTAAATAATAGTATGCAACCTGGCTGGTCATAAAAGACAACTTCCTCCTAAACTATACCAAGCCTCATGCCTTCTACATAGGGGGTGCCTTCCCAGTGGGGACAAGGGCCTCTTCCCCAAATCCCTGACCAGTCATTGATGGAGTCTGTGGGGGCTTATTGGAATCTGGAAGCCCCCTTTGATAAAAGGAGGGTACCCTAGATGTCTGCCCTCTACTATGTGAATAAGTATGAGGTACAATTCACTCACAAAAAAAAAGATGGCACCTAGAAGACATTCAAATGTTCGACAAGGCATTTATTTAAAAGAATAAACATCCACAAAAAATGTCCCTCCATTATAAACCCATTGTCAATCACAATGCCTGTCGCCCACCAACTTGCTGGAAAATAATTACCTGGAGCACACGACCAATCCAATTGATACCAATCTTGCATGTGGCGCAATCATTAAGGCATATTTGTTCTTTAAACGCACAGTTGCATATGTGTGCTGTGTATAGAGTGATTAGGCTCAGGTTTTATTTAATGGCACTTTTGACATTTGACATTACATTTTTATATGTTTTTGTTATTTTAGCTAGGTATTAGTGTAGTCCCTGTGTCATTTGTTTGCCTTACTTAGCATGATGGGCTCACATGTTGTGGCTGAAGTTTGAAGAGTCATGGCTGATTCATTCCCCTATGTCCATGATTTGTTACGGCAAGCATGTCTCTATTAGCGAAAGGGACAAGATAACTTCCTGTCATGGGTTGTAGTGTCCAATGCATGCGTCGCCACCCACTCTATGTGACATCACAAATGTGGGAGTGCTAATACAATGAAAACCTCTTCCTGTTGCACCAGTGAGATCTATGAATGAATGTTCAGCCTGCTTGTGTCTGTCAGAACTATTTAGCTCTCACCTGCACCCCCAGGGCTGCTGTTAGAAATCACGGGGCCCCGTACATCCTATCTGACGGTGCCCCACAAATGAAAATATCAAAACAACATTTTCACTAAAAATAGACAAAAATTAGCAGACAGAAACATAACCTAATTTACAAAATTCCTGCTAAATCTTAAAGATAAAACTGCATTGAGTTAATAAATAAAGTTCTGTGTGTAATTGAGGTCTTGGGGCTCATTCACATACGTGCTGTAGCCTGTACAGTATGGTTTATACGTATTCATATGTTTTGCTTTTTTTAAAGTGGCTTGAGCTGCAGGTATCCTATGTTACGCTATGGGGACGCAGCAGCTGTACGAACACCACTCAGGTCCTAATTTGACATGCATGTGGATGCAGGTGTATTGCCCCAAACAGAGAGTGTGCATTTGAGCCACTCACCCACACCTGCGCACTTATCAATTAGGGCCTGTGACTATGTTCATACAGCCGTTGCATCCTCATAGAATAACACGTTGCTCCAGCTGCACAAACAAGCTATTCATTCACACTCTATGGGCCAGAGAACCCGTGTGAATGAGCCCTAATTTTTTTTTTTTCAATTTTTTTCAATCATTTTTTTTTACATTTTTTTTCAAAATAATATTTTACAGTTTGTTATTTTTTACTATTTTCATTTTTTTACACAACACTGAGGGGGGGGGGGGGGGGGGGCTTGAGTGAGATATCAAGGGTTTAAACAGACCCCTGTCAGAGACAGAGAAAGGAGTTGAGATTCTTCAATTCCTTTCCCTGTAGTCTCAGCTGCACATAAGATGAATGAACAGGACATAGAGGCTCCTGTTCATTCATAAACTGAAGCAGAGTAAACAGTTTACTCTGGTTCAGTTGAATTGTGTCCAATTCAGAAAAGAAAGGGTCCGGTAAATGACATATTTACTGGCCCCCTTCCATCCCCCTCTCCATCCTCCTGTGTCCGCGCAGTAGGGATGGGCTGTCTGTTCGGGTCGAACATGAGTTTGACTCGAACATTGGCTGTTTGCCCGTTCGCCAAATAGCGAACAATTTGGGGTGTTCGCGGCAAATTTGAAAGCCGCGGAACACCCTTTAAAAGTCTATGGGAGAAATCAAAAGTGCTAATTTTAAAGGTTAATATGCAAGTTTTTGTCATTAAAAGTGTTTGGGGACCTGGGTCCTGCCCCAGGGGACATGTATCAATGCAAAAAAAGTTTTAAAAAACGTTGTCTTTTCGGGAGCAGTGATTTTAATAATGCTCAAAGTGAAACAATAAAAGTGAAATATTTCTTTAAATTTCGTACCTGGGGTGTCTATAGTATGCCTGTAAAGTAGCGCATGTTTCCCGTGTTTACAACAGTCCGAGAGCAAAATGACATTTCTAAAGAAAAAAAAAGTCATCCAAAAGTACTAGCGGTAGCGCCGGCTGCTCCAATGAATTGTTGGGTCTCTGCAATACTCATAAAAGTCATTGAAAAAAACGGCCTTGGATTCCCCCACAGTGCGTGGGGGTCCCCCCAAATTCCATACCAGGCCCTTCAGGTCTGGTATGGATATTAAGAGGAACCCTGCACCAAAATTTTTAAAAAAATGGCGTTGGGGTCCCCCTCAAAATCCATAACAGACCTTTATCCGAGCACGCAACCTGGCAGGCCACAGGAAAAGAGGGGGACGAGAGAGCGCCCCCCTCCTGAACCGTACCAGGTCACATGCCCTCAACATGGGGAGGACGTCCCCATGTTAATGGGGACAAGGGCCTCATCCCAGCAACCCTTGCCTGGTGGTTGTAGGGGTATGCAGGCGGGGGGCTTATCGGAATCTGGAAGCCCCCTTTAACAAGGGGACCACCAGATCTCGCCCCCCCTGTGTGAAATGGTAATGAGGTACAAATGTACCCCTACCATTTCACAAAAAAAGTGTCAAAAATGTTACAAAAGACAATAGCCGGTTTTTGACAATTCTTTGTTAATGTCTTCTTCTTTCCCCGCTTCTTCTTCCATCCTCTTCTGGTCTTCATTCGGTTTTCTTCCTCCATCTTGTTCTTTCCCCGCTTCTTCCCGTGCTTCTTCCTCCGATCCTCCCGCTGTGTGATGCTTCTGTTCTTCTGACAGTTCTTATATAACTGAGGGCGGGGCCACCCGGTGACCCCGCCCCCCTCTGATGCACAGGGACTTCGCTATGGCTTTCCCCGTGGTGCCAGAGGGGGGCCGGGTCACCGTTACATAACTGGGTGACCCCGCCCCACTCTGACATCTTCATTTGGTTTTCTTCCTCCATCTTCTTCCTCTGCTTCTTCCTCTTCTTTCCTCCGATCCTCTGCTTCCTCCTTCGGTCTTCTCGTCCGCATCTTCCTCCGGCTTCTTCTTCCCCGCTTCGTTCTCCGGGCGATCCGCATCCATGGGAGGTTCCCACTGTGTGACGCTTCTGTTCTTCTGACAGTTCTTATATAACTGAGGGCGGGGCCACCCAGTGACCCCGCCCCCCTGATGCACAGGGACTTCATGGAGACTTCCCTATGGCTTTCACCGTGATGTCAGAGAGGGGCGGGGTCACCCAGTTATGTAACGGTGACCCGGCCCCCCTCTGACACCATGGGGAAAGCCATAGCGAAGTCCCCGTGTGTCAGAGGGGGCGGGTCAACAGGGGGCCCCGCCCTTAGTTATATAAGAACTGTCAGAAGAACAGAAGCATCACACAGTGGGAACCTCCCATGGATGCGGAAGACCGAAGGAAGAAGCAGAGGATCTCAGGAAGAAGCAGAGGAAGAAGCGGGGGAAGAACAAGATGGAGGAAGAAAACCGAATGAAGACCAGAAGAAGAAGGAAGAAGAAGCGGGGAAAGAAGATGACATTAATAAAGGGATTGTCAAAAACCGGCTATTGTCTTTTGTAACATATTTGACACTTTTTTTGTGAAATGGTACCCCTTTGCCATTTCACACAGGGGAGGAGCCGGGATCTGGGGGTCCTCTTGTTAAAGGGGGCTTCCAGATTTCGTTAAGCCCCCGCCCGCATACCCCCACAACCCCCGGGCAAGGGTTGTGGGGATGAGGCCCTTGTCCCCATCAACATGGGACATCCTCCCCATGTTGAGGGAATGTGGCCTGGTACGGTTCAGGAGGAGGGGGGCGTTCTCCTGTCCCCCCTTCTTTTCCTGGCGGCCTGCCAGGTTGCGTGCTCGGATAAGGGTCTGGTATGGATTTTTAGGGGGACCCCCACGCATTTTTTTTTTTTAAATTTTGCTTCGGGGTTCCCCTAATATTCATACCAGACCCAAAGGGCCTGGTAATGCACTGTGGGGGAATCCCAGGCTGTTTTTTCACTTTTTTTTGACTTTTTTGCAGAGACCCGACAATTCACTATAGCAGCCGGCGCTACCGCTAGTACTTTTAAATGACTTTTTTTTCCTTTAGAAATGTCATTTTGCTCTCGGACTGTTGTAAACACGGGAAACATGCGCTACTTTACAGATATACTATAGATACCACCCAGGTACGAAATTTAAAGTAATATTTCAATTTTATTGTTTCACTTTAAGCACTATTAAAATCACTGCTCCCGAAATAATTGGCCCTTTTTAAAACTTTTTTTTGCATTGATACATGTCCCCTGGGGCAGGACCCGGGTCCCCAAACACTTTTTTGACAAAAACTTGCATATTAACCCTTAAAATTAGCACTTTTGATTATTCATGTTTGTGTCCCATAGACTTTAACGGTGTACGCATGTTCGAACAAATTTTTTGCCTGTTCGCATGTTCTGCTGCGAACCGAACCGGGGGGTGTTCGGCCCATCCCTACCCCGCAGGAGCCGGCGGGACAGGAAAGCCGGCGACACTGCTGGGACATGAGGGGGACCCAGGAACACTGGGGGAATCAGATGTGGGCATCGCAGGGAGGGGGATTCGCGTGGGTGCGGGGGGACAATTATAAGATAATGCCCTGCATCTGTGCCAGTGTTGCCAACCCTTGGTGACTTTTTTTTACAGACAAAACATGAAAAATGTACTGACAGAGCACAGTTTTTACTGACAACCTGAAAAATGACAGAACTCCTATTAAAAACTAAGACAATTGATATGTAAGCAGTATAAACATAATATGTAAATGTAGCATCCTTGTCCTAAACAGGGCTGCTAGTAAATTTAGTTGTGCTAGGTGGTAGCTAGCCTGGCTAATTTGTAGTCTATTGATCAAATGAGTTTCTCCTAAGCCTGGTGTTAACTGTGATCTCTCCTTTTTGCACTGTCACCTTTGGTATCAGTGTGATGAATTATAATGGATTCAGTTTATGAGTGTATATACCGCACTTCTCTCAGCCAATCAGCAGGAGTTTCATTGGCCGCCGAGGATGCTGGAAGAGGGTATTTATTCGGAGAAGGTCAGGTGATTGGGGTTCTTTCCACCCAGGCTGCGGCCTGGGTGGGTGTGTGTGGAACAGAAGCAGAGGTGTAGGCCTGAAGCCTGAGGCTTAACTATGTGTAAAGGGACTCAGTTTGAGAGCAGCCTGATCGTTGCTGGGAGGCAAGGGAGAAGAAGTTGCCAGAGGGTCAACCACTCTTGTTGCCGGAGGCAAGTGTAAAGGGATGGAGTTCTGAAGGAGTACCAGAGGAGACTCTTCCTTAGCAAGGGACTGTGAAGTGGCAGGGAAAGCTTCAAGAGAGAACACCATCCAAGAAGTACAACAGCAGGTAGCTGTGAGCTAAGCTTGAAGAAGTACAGCGGGTAGCTGTGTTTGTTGAGCTTGTTGCTATAAGAGACAGCTAGGGTTGTCCGAAACCACGTTTGTAAGACCGAGTACAAGTACCAATACTTTTTTCAAGTACTCACCGATACTGATACTTGTTTTAATTTCATGTGACAGTGGCACTAATATGCAGCACTGATGACCCTTGGACTGTGTCAGTAGTTTGTTTTTGGTTTTTTTTTAACATTTTTTTTTTGGGGGGGGGGGGGGTAGTGGACGGTGTCAGTGTGTTTTTTATTTTATTTTTCATTATTTTTACAATTTAATCTTTTAAATATTTATTGCAATTCTTTTTTTTTTTTTTTTTACGTTCCTTGATGGTGGAACCTCCCAGGGAGAAGACTATTGAGCCGGGTAAGCCTTATGCGAGTGAGAGTCTGTGGGACTGTCGAACTTGTAGCCACAAAGGGAGCAGAGTAAGACCCCTTTCACACTGAGGCGCTTTTCAGGCGCTTTCACGCTAAACAAAGCACCTGAAAAGCTCATATAAACCTTTTTTCATTAAATCAATTAATGCTTTCACACTGGAGCAGTGTACTGGCAGGGCAGTGAAAAAAAAAAACGCCCCTCTCTATTGAAATGAATGGAAAGCGCTTCAAAAGTGCTTGAAAAGCCCTTCAAAAGTGCTCAGTGTTTTACTGGCAGTTTAGAAGCGCCACAGTGTGAAAGGGGACTTAGGAAAGTCTGCTGCTGCTTGTTCAAAGTTTAATCTGCTCCTGGCTGAAGAGTTCTCTACAGAGTTAGATTCTGATATCCTGTCCGATCGGATCTATAAATTATTTTCTGACACCGTGTCTTGGCCTGAGAAGTGGTCTGAAAGTGATGCTGAGCAACAGTGTGAGCCTGCAGAGGAGGAAGCTTTCTCAACTACCCATACCTCCAGTATTAGGCCTGAGTTGTCTGCATCTACATCTCCTGTTCCCTTTTTTGCAAGTTCTCTGGAAGAGAAGCGGTGGACTCACCGTGCTAAAACTCCTAATGCTACTGGGCGAATGTCCTCTTCATCTGTAAGAGCCCTTTCACACTGGGGCGGTTTGCAGGCGCTATTGCGCTAATAATAGCGCCTGCAAACCGACCCGAAAGTGCCGCTACTTTCATTCCAGTGTGAAAGCCCCGAGGGCTTTCACACTGGAGCGATGCGCTGGCAAGACGGTAAAAAAAGTCCTGCCAGCAGCATCTTCGGAGCGGTGAAGGAGCGGTGTGTATACCGCTCCTTTACCGCTCCTGCCCATTGAAATCAATGGGACGGCGCGGCTATACCGCCGGCAGAGGCGCTTTGCGGTGGTATTTAACCCTTTCTCGGCCGCTAGCGGGGGTAAAACCGCCCCGCTAGCGGCCGCATACCGACGGTAAAACGCCGCTAATAATAGCGGCGTTTTGCCGCCGACGCCGCCCCCGCCCCAGTGTGAAAGGGCTCTTAGTGTTTCTCAAAAGCCTGACAAAATTGCAGTCAAGTGTGCCTCATATACTCAAGTGTTACCCGGATGTGGGGATCCTAAATTGCTACCAAGATTATCAAAGTTGCAACAAATTGTCATGAGAAAAGTGGCTGAGGAATATGGCTACTTGTACCCATATGTGCCAGAAAGTCTGGAAGCTGAAATCCAATGCAAACAGGCACATCACTACTATCGGCTCATCTGGAAAGCCTGTTCAACTACCTGATCCTCGTTACTACTGGTGATGCCAAAAGTTATTGAATCTTAATCTCAAGACAGCAAGGAACACAGCTACGTGCTCAAGTGGGCCGTGTTAATTGCATGAGAAGCTGTTTTTCATCTGGAAAATGTTGTGTGTGGACACTCCTGCCGATGATGTTTGCTGTTGGACTGTGCTCCTGATACCAGCAGTTGCAGGAGGTGCCCTGAAAGGTGACATACTGGCCTGTTGCTCTGGATTGCCAGTATGTCTTGCTCTGGAAACTGATATGCTGACCTGCTGCTCCTGATTGTCAGCATGTCTTGTTGTCTTACATGCGGAATGTGATCTCGGTCACCTGCCATTACAAAAGGCTGAGATATGTTTCCATGTACAAGGGGACTTTGTTGCTTGAAGATGTATCAGAAGAGTTCATCATGAGCACAGTCCCTTGCATGTTTGTGTGGCTATAGTGCTTGCTTGAAAAAGTAGCCATGCACACAGTTCAAGTGTCCGTTCCTGAGAACAAGGGAACCAACTGGAAATTTTACTGACCATGTTTATTACAGTTCAAAGAAAAGTGCCTATTGGACTTTGGGGCAATGGGATGTTTAGTTAGCTAGGCAGGTAGGCTGTGCTGTGGCAATTGGGCAAGTCTTTACCTAAAATCTGGTTCTTATGGATTAAAACATTTACATGCAAACTGTTCTCTCTTTACTGGCCACCAGATGATGTGAGTGTGCCGCTCTGAGTGAGTCATAAGTTTCATACCTAAAAGCACTCGTATATAAAAGCGTGTTTCCCCATAGGAGTCAATGGAAACTCATAATTAGTTTCACAGTGACTGCTATTCTATGCAGTACCACATGTGGCCAGAGGTGGGGGGGCACCGGAGACACTCAGAAACACTCGGAGACCACTCGAAGACACTCGGAGAGGCTCGGAGACACTCAGGAACCATCTGTCTTTTCAAAGTCTGGCAGTGCTTCATGACTATGCCAAGTCAATATCTCCTTGCTAGGGGATTACCTGGGAAACCACCCATCCCCAGCGTTCAGACAGTTTTTGCTGGAGGATTTTTCATCAGGCTTTCACACTGGCCTTATCGCTCTTACTACTGAGTCTTTCAAATGCAATAATTTGAGGTCAGCAGAGAGTCACCCTGCTATTGTCGATGAGTTACTACTTGCAGAAGTGTCCAAGGGGTTCCTGATCGGGCCTTTTCTATCATCACCGTTTTGCATGTGGAGGGTTAGCCCCAGTGGGGTGGTCTGCGGAAAATTTTCCAATAAATATCACTTGATTTATAAGCAAACAACAAAAGATTGGTCCCGATTAATGGTGAAACACCCAATGTGAATGGCACCACATCCCTGAAGAAAAAAGGAGTAGGAGCAGGGAAAAGCAAAGGATTTTAACGGTGCAGGAGAATCCACAAAAAAGAGTAATATTGAATAAAAATATATCATTTTCAATATATTCAGAGTTAAAAAGACAAGCAAAAACATATATTTCACAAATATTGCAGTGTTTTACAGTTACGGTGGTCACAACAAGCAGGTAAATTTGAGATGGTAAAGTCGCACATTAACCCGACATGTTTCGCTGAAATGCTTCCTCAAGGGATGTGCAGACCGAAAAATTATATCAACAAGAACTCTACAAGCATGAAGATAAAGAAATAAAATAAGCAAGCAGACAAATTATACATATTTATGTTACATTCAAAATTAATAACTCAAAAGGAGAGCACAGTGTATATAAGACGCAGCACAAAAAGTGCTTACCCCGCAGCAACCTTTGCACAGAATAAACCACTGCATACCCAGCAACTAGCACAATACCCCAAGAGAGGCCATCTTGATGCAGTCACAGAGGACAGAAGGGTCAAACTAGGAGTAAAGGAGAATATATATATATATATAATATATATATATATATATATATATATATATATATATATATATATATATATATATATATATATATGTATATATGTTTAAACACACATATATGCGTAGTGACATGTGCATATGTAGTACAAGAGAAAGAGAAAAAAAAGGATCCTGGCTACAAATGTCAAATAGCCAGAAACCAAAGGGATATGATTTCAGTACTTACTTTTAAAATTATCGCCTAATTTATGATTTGTCCGCACCTCATTCATCTCACATTCCTAGCCTTAATTCTCTCATCCCCTCCGAGGAGTTTTCACTGTGTATTCATCAGTGGATTTGGCGATCCAGCATATTGTACAGTTAGGCAGGGGTGCTTGGCTGTCCAAAGCTGATATTACTGATGCTTTTAAGCTGCTTCCTATTAGTCCTGCTCTCTGGCAATGGCATGGCATCCCAGTGGCCAGTATTATTTCGCTACTAGGTTAACTTTTGGGTCAAAAAGCAGTCCTTGTTTGTTTAACCCCTTTGCCCAGGCTCTTCATTGGATTTTGGGTAATTTGGGAGGTTGTCAGAGGGTAATTCATTATATTGATGATTTTTTACGTTTGGAAGACCCTGGTGACCCGCCCAGGGATCTGCATGCGCTTACAAAACTGTTTTCAGAGTTAAATGTCCCTTTAGCTGCGCATAAGTTGGAAGGTCCGACCAAAGTCATCACTTTTTTGGGGATCACGCTTGATTCTGTGTTCATGGTTGCTAGTCTGCCCTTGGAGAAGTTGGTTAGGATACGCCAGACCCTTCATCTGTTTGTCTGATCCCCAGTCTGTTCCAAGAAGGAATTGCAGTCTCTTTTGGGGATGCTAAATCACGCCATGAAAATCATACCCTCAGGGTAGGGCATTTGTGTCCAGATTGCTGGCCCTTCTTCCCCAATGTTAAGCTACCAGCAGATGCCCGAACTGATCTAATCATGTGTGATCGGTTCCTGTGTGACTGGAATGGTATCTCTATGTTTATGCCGCAGCCAACAGATAGTTCTCCCAGAGTGTTTTCAGACGCCGCTGCTTAGGTCGGTTTTGCGGTCATTTTTGGCCAAGAATGGTTGGCCAGCAGTTGGCCCCCAGAAGTTTTCCATCTGCCGAAGCTTGCTCTTACTTCAGCTTTGTTTGAACTCTATCCAATTCTGGCAGCAGCAGTCACATGGGGTCCAGTTTGGTCAGGCAATTCGGTCATCTTCTTTACGGATAATTTGGCCACAGCCAAAATTGACAATAAAGGTAGATCGGGGTCCCTTCTGATCATGTCTTTTATGCGTAGGTTGACATTGAGGGCTTGATGTACAAGTTTCATTTTCGGGATGAGTTTATCAGTGGGGAGCTCAACGGTGCAGCTGATGCTTCACCCCGTCTCAGCATGCCTCAATTTTTTTTACAGCATCCGGTAGCAGAATGGATGAGCCAGCTAGTTCCCCCTTACTCGCTGTTAGTCAAGGATTAAACACATTCTGGACTCATGCGATCGATCTGGCCAATAGGTCTTTATCCAGGAATACGCTGAAAACGTACATGACGGGTTGGAAGACTTTCCTCAGGTTTACGTCTTTATACCCTTGTAGTTGCCCTGAGGATATCAACTATGTCATGCCTTTCACTGCGTATTGCCACAGTGAGTTGGCTTTGTCTGCTAGTACCATCAAGCTGTATTTGTTGGGTATTCAGCATTTTAGGTCCCTGCATACGCCTGACAGTCCATCCATTTTTGTGGCTCACCCTCTGAAAGCCATGCTAAGGGGTATACAGAGGATACCCCTTAGCCATGCTAAGGGGTATACAGAGGATACCCCTTAGAAAACCTATCACCAGTCAGATCTTCCGTGATATGTCGGACATACTGTCTCCTTCCCCTTTAGGCGCAGGTCCCAGCCTAGTGCTCAAGGCAGCTATTTATCTTAGTTTCTTTGCGTTCCCCTGACCCGGGGAAGTGTCTCAAGCTAGCGGTCATGCTACTGTTCTGCTCAGAGGTAGTCTGACCAGATTCCCTGAGCATTACGAGTTACAGCTTCCTAACAACAAGAATAGACAGACTGGTCAGGGGTTTGTGGTAAAATACTACCGAACCAACATCAATTGGTGCCTGGTTGAAGTGCTTGACTCTCTTTGCAATCTGTTTGTAGCAACTCCTTTAAATAGCCCTCTGCTCCCCTTTCCCCGCATCCTATTACTTCGAAAAAGTTAAATTCTTATGTTAGGATCTTACTCGCCAAGTTAGGTTTAGATCCAAAGCGTTTCTCTGGACTAGGGATGAGCCGAACACCCCCCTGTTCGGTTCGCACCAGAACATGCGAACAGGAAAAAAGTTCGTTCGAACACGCGAACACCGTTAAAGTCTATGGGACACGAACATGAATAATCAAAAGTGCTGATTTTAAAGGCTAATATGCAAGTTATTGCCATAAAAAGTGTGTGTTGGGGACCTGGTTCCTGCCCCAGGGGACATGGATCAATGCAAAAAAAAATTTTAAAAACTGACGTTTTTTCAGGAGCAGTGATTTTAATAATGCTTAAAGTCAAACAATAAAAGTGTAATATCCCTTTAAATTTCGTACCTGGGGGGTGTCTATAGTATGCCTGTAAATGGGCGCATGTTTCCTGTGTTTAGAACAGTCTGACAGCAAAATGACATTTAGAAGGAAAAAACCCATTTAAAACTACCCGCGGCTATTGCATTGCCGACAATACACATAGAAGTTCATTGATAAAAATGGCATGAGAATTCGCCAAAGGGGAACCCCCAACCAAAATTTAAAAAAAAAATGACGTGGGAGTCCCCTAAATTCCATACCAGGCCCTTTAGGTCTGGTATGGATATTAAGGGGAACCCCGGCCAAAATTTAAAAAAAATGACGTGGGGTTCCCCCTAAATTCCATACCAGACCCTCCAGGTCTGGTATGGATTTTAAGGGGAACCCCACGCCAAAAAAAACAAAAGACGGCGTGGGGTCTCCCCAAAAATCCATACCAGACCCTTATCCGAGCACGCAACCTGGCAGGCCGCAGGAAAAGAGGGGACGAGAGTGCGGCCCCCCCTCCTGAACCGTACCAGGCCACATGCCCTCAACAGTGGGAGGGTGCTTTGGGGTAGCCCCCCAAAACACCTTGTTCCCATGTTGATGAGGACAAGGGCCTCATCCCCACAACCCTGGCCGGTGGTTGTGGGGGTCTGCGGCGGGGGCTTATCGGAATCTGGAAGCCCCCTTTAACAAGGGGACCCCCAGATCCTGGCCCCCCCAGTATGAAATGGTAAGGGGGTACTTACCCCTACCATTTCACTAAAAAACTGTCAAAAATGTTAAAAATGACAAGAGACAGTTTTTGACAATTCCTTTATTTAAATGCTTCTTCTTTCTTCTATCTTCCTTCATCTTCTAATTCTTCTGGTTCTTCTGGCTCTTCTGGTTCTTCCTCCGGCGTTCTCGTCCAGCATCTCCTCCGCGGCGTCTTCTATCTTCTTCTCCTCGGGCCGCTCAGCACCCATGGCATGGGGGGAGGCTCCCGCTCTTCTCTTCTTCTTTTCTTCTCTTCCTCTCTTCTTCATTTTCTTCTCCGGCCGCTCCGCACCCATGCTGGCATGGAGGGAGGCTCCCGCTGTGTGACGGCGCTCCTCGTCTGACAGTTCTTAAATAACCGGGGCGGGGCCACCTGGTGATCTTTGGGTTCCCCTGACCCGGGAAGTGTCTCAAGCTAGCGGTCATGCTACTGTTCTGCTCAGAGGTAGTCTGACCAGATTCCCTGAGCATTACGAGTTACAGCTTCCTAACAACAAGAATAGACAGACTGGTCAGGGGTTTTGTGGTAAAATACTACCGAACCAACAGCAATTGGTGCCTGGTTGAAGTGCTTGACTCTCTTTGCAATCTGTTTGTAGCAACTCCTTTAAATAGCCCTCTGCTCCCTTTCCCCGCATCCTATTACTTCAAAAAAGGTTAAATTCTTATGTTAGGATCTTACTCGCCAAGTTAGGTTTAGATCCAAAGCGTTTCTCTGGACTAGGGATGAGCCGAACACCCCCCTGTTCGGTTCGCACCAGAACATGCGAACAGGAAAAAAGTTCGTTCGAACACGCGAACACCGTTAAAGTCTATGGGACACGAACATGAATAATCAAAAGTGCTAATTTTAAAGGCTAATATGCAAGTTATTGTCATAAAAAGTGTTTGGGGGACCTGGGTCCTGCCCCAGGGGACATGGATCAATGCAAAAAAAAGTTTTAAAAACTGCCGTTTTTTTCAGGAGCAGTGATTTTAATAATGCTTAAAGTCAAACAATAAAAGTGTAATATCCCTTTAAATTTCGTACCTGGGAGGTGTCTATAGTATGCCTGTAAATGGGCGCATGTTTCCTGTGTTTAGAACAGTCTGACAGCAAAATGACATTTTGAAGGAAAAAACCCATTTAAAACTACCCGCGGCTATTGCATTGCCGACAATACACATAGAAGTTCATTGATAAAAACGGCATGGGAATTCGCCAAAGGGGAACCCCCAACCAAAATTTAAAAAAAAAAATGACGTGGGAGTCCCCTAAATTCCATACCAGGCCCTTTAGGTCTGGTATGGATATTAAGGGGAACCCCGGCCAAAATGTAAAAAAAAATGACGTGGGGTTCCCCCTAAATTCCATACAGACCCTTCAGGTCTGGTATGGATTTTAAGGGGAACCCCACGCCAAAAAAAACAAAAGACGGCGTGGGGTCTCCCCAAAAATCCATACCAGACCCTTATCCGAGCACGCAACCTGGCAGGCCGCAGGAAAAAGAGGGGACGAGAGTGCGGCCCCCCCCTCCTAACCGTACCAGGCCACATGCCCTCAACATTGGGAGGGTGCTTTGGGGTAGCCCCCAAAACACCTTGTTCCCATGTTGATGAGGACAAGGGCCTCATCCCACACCCTGGCCGGTGGTTGTGGGGGTCTGCGGGCGGGGGCTTATCGGAATCTGGAAGCCCCCTTTAACAAGGGGACCCCCAGATCCCGGCCCCCCCTGTGTGAAATGGTAAGGGGGTACTTACCCCTACCATTTCACTAAAAAACTGTCAAAAATGTTAAAAATGACAAGAGACAGTTTTTGACAATTCCTTTATTTAAATGCTTCTTCTTTCTTCTATCTTCCTTCATCTTCTAATTCTTCTGGTTCTTCTGGCTCTTCTGGTTCTTCCTCCGGCGTTCTCGTCCAGCATCTCCTCCGCGGCATCTTCTATCTTCTTCTCCTCGGGCCGCTCAGCACCCATGGCATGGGGGTGGGAGGCTCCCGCTCTTCTCTTCTTCTTTTCTTTCTCTTCCTCTCTTCTTCATTTTCTTCTCCGGCCGCTCCGCACCCATGCTGGCATGGAGGGAGGCTCCCGCTGTGTGACGGCGCTCCTCGTCTGACAGTTCTTAAATAACGGGGAGCGGGGCCACCCGGTGACCCCGCCCCCCTCTGACGCACGGTTACTTGACGGGCCTTCCCTGTGACGTCACGGGGAATGCCACAGGGAAGTCCCGTCATCTCCCGTGCGTCAGAGGGGGGCGGATCACCAGGTGGCCCCGCCCCCGTTATTTAAGAACTGTCAGACGAGGAGCGCCGTCACACAGCGGGAGCCTCCCTCCATGCCAGCATGGGTGCGGAGCGGCCCGGAGAAGAAAATGAAGAAGAGAAGAAAAGAAGAAGAGAAGAGCGGGAGCCTCCCCCATGCCATGGGTGCGGAGCGCCCCAAAGAGAAGAAGATAGAAGACGCCGCGGAGGAGATGCTGGACGAGAACGCCGGAGGAAGAACCAGAAGAGCCAGAAGAACCAGAAGAACCAGAAGATGAAGGAAGATAGAAGAAAGAAGAAGCATTTAAATAAAGGAATTGTCAAAAACTGTCTCTTGTCATTTTTAACATTTTTGACAGTTTTTTAGTGAAATGGTAGGGGTAAGTACCCCCTTACCATTTCACACAGGGGGGGGGCGGGATTTGGGGGTCCCCTTGTTAAAGGGGGCTTCCAGATTCCGATAAGCCCCCCGCCCGCAGACCCCCACAACCACCGGCCAGGGTTGTGGGGATGAGGCCCTTGTCCTCATCAACATGGGGACAAGGTGTTTTGGGGGGCTACCCCAAAGCACCCTCCCAATGTTGAAGGCATGTGGCCTGGTACGGTTCAGGAGGGGGGGCGCACTCTCGTCCCCCCCTCTTTTCCTGCGGCCTGCCAGGTTGCGTGCTCGGATAAGGGTCTGGTATGGATTTTTGGGGGGACCCCACACCTTTTTTTTTTTTTTTTGGCGCGGGGTTCCCCTAAAATCCATACCAGACCTGAAGGGTCTGGTATGGAATTTAGGGGGAACCCCACGTCATTTTTTTTTTTTAATTTTGGCCGGGTTTCCCCTTAATATCCATACCAGACCTGAAGGGCCTGGTATGGAATTTAGGGGGACTCCCACGTCATTTTTTTTTTTTTGGTTTGGGGTTCCCCTTTGGGGAATTCCCATGCCGTTTTTATCAATGAACTTCTTTGTGTATTGTCGGCAATGCAATAGCCGCGGGTAGTTTTAAATGGGTTTTTCCTTCAAAATGTCATTTTGCTGTCAGACTGTTCTAAACACAGGAAACATGCGCCCCTTTACAGGCATACTATAGACACCCCCCAGGTATGAAATTTAAAGGGATATTACACTTTTATTGTTTGACTTTAAGCATTATTAAAATCACTGCTCCTGAAAAAACTGCCATTTTTAAAACTTTTTTTTGCATTGATCCATGTCTCCTTGGGCAGGACCCAGGTCCCCAAACACTTTTTATGACAATAACTTGCATATTAGCCTTTAAAATGAGCACTTTTGATTTCTCCCATAGATTTTTTAAAGGGTGTTCTGCGGCATTCGAATTTGCCGCGAACACCCCAAATTGTTCGCTGTTCGGCGAACTTGCGAACAGCCAATGTTCGAGTCGAACATGAGTTTGACTCGAACTCGAAGCTCATCCCTACTCTGGACATTCATTCAGGATCGGGGCAGCATCTGCAGCGTCTAAACAGGGGGTCCTGTCTTACATTATCAAGTACATGGGGCACTGGAGGTCCTCCTACCATAGCAAGTACATTCCCGAACCTCATACAGAAGTTAGCAGGGCGTTCGCTACTTTGTTGGAATAATTGTTATCTATTTCATTAAAGCTTTCATACTTTACCTTTGTGTCTTTTGCCCTCTTTTAGGCGTACCGACCAGCGATACCAAGGCAGACCGCAGGTATTGCTAGTTAGGGTTACCGCATGTCACAAGTAAAGACTCTGACTACAAGTTAGAAGGCTGGCCTGAGACCACTCTGGATTTGTAGGAGGAGTCGGAGGAGGGATATATCCCTCCTCCTCTTGCAGGTTCCTCGTTGGTTCGTCTACCTGGTTCCCACCCTCCCGTTACCCAAATTCATTTCATTCACAGCACTTATTTCTCATACTCCTATTCAGGGTATGCTCTCTTTTAGGTGTACCGACCAGCGAGACCAAGGCACACCGCAGGTCTTGGTAGTTAGGGTTACCGCATGTCACAAGTGAAGACTCTGACTACAAATTAGGCTATATTGCTGTGTTTGCTCTACACCCTTTGTCACTCTCGGATGAGGGCAGACAAAGCTCTAGATATGTATATAAAGGTTTATTCTGCACAGATATTATTGCAAAGTCTATTGCTTTCATGTGTTCTTTACATAGTTACATAGAAGGTAAGGTTGAATAATGACAACAGTCCATCCAGTTCAACCTGTGTGGGTGTGTGTTTAGAAAAATAATTTCCCATACCCCTTTAAATTGTTTTAGTTAAGATGCACATCCAAGAGACTTTTAAAACTATCCATACTTCCCGCCGACACCACCGATTGTGGAAGTTCCACATCCTTACCGCCCTGAGAGTAAAAAACCCCCTAAGCAGCTTAAAGGGGTTGTAAACCCTCAAGGTTTTTCACCTTAATGCATTCTACACAGTGTGATGGGAGTTACTTTGAGCGGGGGGCTTGTGGAACCCAGCTTACGTTGGAGAGCACTGGAATCTCCTTGTCCTGCTCAGGGCCGGACTGGGAATAAAAACCAGCCCTGGAAATAATTTCATACCAGCCCCATAGTATTTTTATACCAGCCCAACCACATAACGTCGTTATTTTCTTGTTCACAAAAGGGAAAACCATGCATTTTAAAGCACATTTGAAGAGTGTATTATATATAGATAAGAGAGACATGGCTTTTACAAACAGCAGCAATTTTTTTCTGGCAAAAATCATGCCATTTACTGGCACATTTTTTATTGACACTGCAAAAAAAAAAGGTGCCGTAAATGGCAGTTTTCAGTGCAAATATCAATATTTAAGCTATAAACTGCTATTAGCAATGTGTTAAGTTAAACAAAAGTCAAAAACCATATTTCTGCATTTACATGAAAGTCAGATTAATATAACCCAACACAGAGTTCCCCCATACAGTATATCAGGAGGATTCCCCTTTACAGTGCAAGGGAACTCTGACATAAAGGGGAACATTGCAGATCATGATCTAAGCGGGAACTCTGATATAAAAGGGGGGCACTGGTGACCAGAGACCCCACTTATATCAGAGTCCACTGCATTCCTCTTTACATCATAATTCCCCCTTGCACTGTAAGGTGGAATCCTGCAGACTATGATGTAAAGGGGAACTCTGGGAATGTGGGGAGGACTCTGGTGACCAGAGACTACCTTCCGCAGAAAGAAAACACTAAAGTAAGGGGGTTTACTGATATAAGGGGTAAACCTTTATATCAGTGCCCCCTTACAATATTGTATTGACCCCCCCCCTCTCAGGCTGGCCTGGTGGTGCTGTCACTGACCTCCTCTCAGGTGCACCATGCAGGGCTCAGTCAGTCGGCTCCAGCTTGGTGGCTCTGGTTTTATCCCATAGTTTCCTCTCCACAGTCCACACATGTCTGACTTCTCCCATGACCCCCATCCCTGAGGCACTTCCACTCTTGACTCCGCTCCAGACTGCAGACGTGATATACGACAAGAGATGGTCAGAGGCTGCAGATGGTACAGGAGAGGTCAGAGGCTGCGGATGGTACAGGAGAGGTCAGAGGCTGCGGATGGTACAGGGGAGGTCAGAGGCTGCAGATGGTACAGGGGAGGTCAGAGGCTGCGGATGGTACAGGAGAGGTCAGAGGCTGCGGATGGTACAGGGGAGGTCAGAGGCTGCGGATGGTACAGGAGAGGTCAGAGGCTGCGGATGGTACAGGGGAGGTCAGAGGCTGCGGATGGTACAGGAGAGGTCAGAGCCTGCGGATGGTACAGGGGAGGTCAGAGGCTGCGGATGGTACAGGGGAGGTCAGAGGCTGCGGATGGTACAGGGGAGGTCAGAGGCTGCGGATGGTACAGGGGAGGTCAGAGGCTGCGGATGGTACAGGGGAGGTCAGAGGCTGCGGATGGTACAGGGGAGGTCAGAGGCTGCGGATGGTACAGGGGAGGTCAGAGGCTGCGGATGGTACAGGGGAGGTCAGAGGCTGCGGATGGTACAGGGGAGGTCAGAGGCTGCGGATGGTACAGGGGAGGTCAGAGGCTGCGGATGGTACAGGGGAGGTCAGAGGCTGCGGATGGTACAGGGGAGGTCAGAGGCTGCGGATGGTACAGGAGAGGTCAGAGGCTGCGGATGGTACAGGAGAGGTCAGAGGCTGCGGATGGTACAGGAGAGGTCAGAGGCTGCGGATGGTACAGGAGAGGTCAGAGGCTGCGGATGGTACAGGAGAGGTCAGAGGCTGCGGATGTTACAGGGGAGGTCAGAGGCTGCGGATGGTACAGGGGAGGTCAGAGGCTGCGGATGGTACAGGAGAGGTCAGAGGCTGCGGATGGTACAGGGGAGGTCAGAGGCTGCGGATGGTACAGGAGAGGTCAGAGGCTGCGGATGGTACAGGAGAGGTCAGAGGCTGCGGATGGTACAGGGGAGGTCAGAGGCTGCGGATGGTACAGGGGAGGTCAGAGGCTGCGGATGGTACAGGGGAGGTCAGAGGCTGCGGATGGTACAGGGGAGGTCAGAGGCTGCGGATGGTACAGGGGAGGTCAGAGGCTGCGGATGGTACAGGAGAGGTCAGAGGCTACGGATGGTACAGGGGAGGTCAGAGGCTGCGGATGGTACAGGGGAGGTCAGAGGCTGCGGATGGTACAGGGGAGGTCAGAGGCTGCGGATGGTACAGGGGAGGTCAGAGGCTGCGGATGGTACAGGAGAGGTCAGAGGCTGCGGATGGTACAGGAGAGGTCAGAGGCTGCGAATGGTACAGGAGAGGTCAGAGGCTGCGGATGGGACAGGAGGAGTCAGAGGCTGCGGATGGTACAGGAGAGGTCAGAGGCTGCGGATGGTACAGGGGAGGACAGAGGCTGCGGATGGTACAGGGGAGGTCAGAGGCTGCGGATGGTACAGGGGAGGTCAGAGGCTGCGGATGGTACAGGGGAGGTCAGAGGCTGCGGATGGTACAGGGGAGGTCAGAGGCTGCAGTTGGTACAGGGGAGGTCAGAGGCTGCGGATGGTACAGGGGAGGTCAGAGGCTGCGGATGGTACAGGGGAGGTCAGAGGCTGCGGATGGTACAGGGGAGGTCAGAGGCTGCGGATGGTACAGGAGAGGTCAGAGGCTGCGGATGGTACAGGGGAGGTCAGAGGCTGCGGATTGTACAGGGGAGGTCAGAGGCTGCGGATGGTACAGGGGAGGTCAGAGGCTGCGGATGGTACAGGGGAGGTCAGAGGCTGCAGAGGGGATGACAGGAGGGGTCAGAGGCTGCGGGGGGGACGACAGGAGAGGTCAGAGGCTGCGGAGGGGACGACAGGAGAGGTCAGAGGCTGCGGAGGGGATGACAGGAGAGGTCAGAGGCTGCGGAGGGGACGACAGGAGGGGTCAGAGGTTGCGGGGGGGATGACAGGAGAGGTCAGAGGCTGCGGAGGGGACGACAGGAGGGGAAGACAGGAGGTCAGAGGCTGCGGAGGGGAGGGGGCAGACAGGAGGTAAGAGGCTGCAGGGGGGGGGCAGGAGGTCAGAGGCTGCGGAGGGGATGACAGGATGTCAGAGGCTGCGGGGGGGGGGAGGAGGTCAGAGGCTGCGGGGGGATGACAGGAGGTCAGAGGCTGCAGGGGGGGGACAGGAGGTCAGAGGCTGCAGGGGGGGGACAGGAGGTCAGAGGCTGCAGGGGGGTGACAGGAGGTCAGAGGCTGCAGGGGGGTGACAGGAGGTCAGAGGCTGCAGGGGGGATGACAGGAGGTCAGAGGCTGCGGAGGGGGGTGACAGGAGGTCAGAGGCTGCGGGGGGGGATGACAGGAGGTCAGAGGCTGCAGGGGGGGGCAGGAGGTTAGAGGCTGCAGGGGGGCAGGAGGTCAGAGGCTGCAGGGGGTGCAGGAGGTCAGAGGCTGCAGGGGGGGGCAGGAGGTCAGAGGCTGCAGGGGGGGGACAGGAGGTCAGAGGCTGCAGGGGGGGGACAGGAGGTCAGAGGCTGCAGGGGGGGGACAGGAGGTCAGAGGCTGCAGGGGGGGGACAGGAGGTCAGAGGCTGCAGGGGGGGGGCAGGAGGTCAGAGGCTGCAGGGGAGGGCAGGAGGTCAGAGGCTGCAGGGGGGCAGGAGGTCAGAGGCTGCAAGGGGGGGGGGCAGGAGGTCAGAGGCTGCAGGGGGGGCAGGAGGTCAGAGGCTGCATGGGGGGCAGGAGGTCAGAGGCTGCAGGGGGGTAGGAGGAAGAGGCCACCAGACGAGTACTCACTGCGGTACTTTTAAAAATGGTGCCACACGGCGCCATCGTGTCACTGCGCATGCGCCCGCATTTCCGAGAATTGCCGAGTGTGTACGGACTTTCCCGAGCACGGCTAGCTCGGGAAAGCCCGTACACACTTCCGAGAATAGTGCTAGCGCATGAGCAGTTGCATGTCAGCCTGGCGGCCCCGCAGCCATATTTCTTTCAGGCGCTTCTGCCCTCACAGCGGCCCCAGGGGCAGCCAGACAGCCGGCCCACCGGAGGATTTCCCGGTATCCCGGTAGGCCAGTCCGGCCCTGGTCCTGCTCCCCCAGCCCCTCCTATGTGTAAGTCACCCCAGTCTGATCTGCACTAGTCAGACTCACTGCACAACCACACTGGAATATTGTGTATATATATATATATATATATATATATATATATATGTATTGTATATTGTCTCATATACTGTTGTAGACTCTTTACTAGATTGTTTGAGGTGTGGCTGTATTCCATTGTTCTATTGTTTGTGTTCCAGTTCAGCAGCCAAAACGAGCACTTCCTAGTTCTTGGTTGTAAGCGGCTGTAATATCTAATATCTATATTGAGACTGGAGGAAGCGGTATTTGACTGAAGCACTCAAGCGGAGTGCGACAAGGTTCCGTCACATTGGTGGCAGCAGTGGGATGCTTCCTGCAGTCTGGGACATCCAAACCTCCACAGGGATCCAAGGTGCAGATAGCAGAAGAGGATAGATACAAATACCAGCCGCCATGGAGGAGGAATTCGGAAGGAGCTTTCTAGAGATGCAGATATAGCACAGGGGGCCAGTTTCAGAGCAAGTCCTGTTGGGATGGTATGATTCTATCCGCTGTAAACTCTGGAAGGAAACACTAGCCATGAGCAGCGCCACCAGGGTAAAAATATTCCCCTCCATCCAGGAAAAGTACTGGTCTCAGTATGGATTGCGGGTGTTGTTTTTGGGAGAAAAACCGCACAAGGAGAAGACAGCTGAGTTAAGCAGGCTGGTCTGGGCAGAGATGCGGTTGGACGAGAGCTACAGAGCCCTCCGATGGCATGTATCCCAAGCCCTTGAATAGCAGATGATAGCCCAACGGAAGGCTTTGGCTATAGCGGCCTGGGACTGTTGTACATGAAGCAGTCAGGGGACCTTAACTTTGTGAGCGATTTTGAGTGGCGGTTGGACAAAATCATGGATTTCAGAGAAGAGTAGGGATGAGCTTCGAGTTCGAGTCGAACTCATGTTCTACTCGAACATTGGCTGTTCGCAAGTTCGCCGAACAGCGAACAATTTGGGGTGTTCGCGGCAAATTCGAATGCCGCGGAACACCCTTTAAAAGTCTATGGGAGAAATCAAAAGTGCTAATTTTAAAGGCTTATATGCAAGTTATTGTCATAAAAAGTGTTTGGGGACCCGGGTCCTGCCCCAGGGGACATGTATCAATGCAAAAAAAGTTTTAAAAACGGACGTTTTTTCAGGAACAGTGATTTTATTAATGCTTAAAGTCAAACAATAAAAGTGTAATATCCCTTTAAATTTCGTAGCTGGGGGGTGTCTATAGTATGCCTGTAAAGGGGCGCATGTTTCCTGTGTTTAGAACAGTCTGACAGCAAAATGACATTTGGAAGGAAAAAACTCATTTAAAACTACCCGCGGCTATTGCATTGCCGACAATACACATAGAAGTTCATTGATAAAAACGGCATGGGAATTCCCCACAGGGCAACCCCGAACCAAAAAAAAAAATGATGTGGGGGTCCCCCTAAATTCCATACAAGGCCCTTCAGGTCTGGTATGGATATTAAGGGGAACCCCAGCCAAAATTTTAAAAAAAAATTGACGTGGGGTTCCCCCTAAATTCCATACCAGACCCTTCAGGTCTGGTATGGATTTTAAGGGGAACCCCGCGCCAAAAAAAAAAACGGCGTGGGGTCCCCCTAAAAATCCATACCAGACCCTTATCCGAGCACGCAACCTGGCAGGCCGCAGGAAAAGAGGGGGGGACGAGAGTGCGCCCCCCCCCCCTCCTGAACCGTACCAGGCCACATGCCCTCAACATTGGGAGGGTGCTTTGGGGTAGCCACCCAAAACACCTTGTCCCCATGTTGATGAAGACAAGGGCCTCATCCCCACAACCCTGGCCGGTGGTTGTGGGGGTCTGCGGGTGGGGGGCTTATCGGAATCTGGAAGCCCCCTTTAACAAGGGGACCCCCAGATCCCGCCCCCCCCCCTGTGTGAAATGGTAAGGGGGTACTTACCCCTACCATTTCACTAAAAAACTGTCAAAAATGTTAAAAATGACAAGAGACAGTTTTTGACAATTCCTTTATTTAAATGCTTCTTCTTTCTCCTTCATCTTCTTCTGGTTCTTCTGGCTCTTTTGGTTCTTCCTCCGGCGTTCTCGTCCAGCATCTCCTCCGCGGCGTCTTCTATCTTCTTCTCCTCGGGCCGCTCCGCACCCATGGCATGGGGGAGGCTCCCGCTCTTCTCTTCATCTTCTTCTCTTCTTTATCTTCTTCTTCATCTTCTTCTTCTTCTTCTTCTCTTCTTCCTTCTTCTCTTCTTCATTTCTTCTCCGGGCCGCTCCGCAGCCATGCTGGCATGGTGGGAGGCTCCCGCTGTGTGACGGCGTCTCTTCGTCTGACGGTTCTTAAATAACGGGGGGCGGGGCCACCCAGTGACCCCGCCCCCCTCTGACGCACTGTGACTTGACGGGACTTCCCTGTGACGTCACGGGGAATGCCACAGGGAAGTCCCGTCATGTCCCGTGCGTCAGAGGGGGGGCGGGGTCACCGGGTGGCCCCGCCCCCCGTTATTTAAGAACCGTCAGACGAAGAGACGCCGTCACACAGCGGGAGCCTCCCACCATGCCAGCATGGCTGCGGAGCGGCCCGGAGAAGAAATGAAGAAGAGAAGAAGGAAGAAGAGAAGAAGAAGAAGAAGATGAAGAAGAAGATGAAGAAGAGAAGAAGATGAAGAGAAGAGCGGGAGCCTCCCCTCATGCCATGGGTGCGGAGCGGCCCGAGGAGAAGAAGATAGAAGACGCCGCGGAGGAGATGCTGGACGAGAACGCCGGAGGAAGAACCAGAAGAGCCAGAAGAACCAGAAGAAGAAGAAGATGAAGGAAGAAAGAAGAAGCATTTAAATAAAGGAATTGTCAAAAACTGTCTCTTGTCATTTTTAACATTTTTGACAGTTTTTTAGTGAAATGGTAGGGGTAAGTACCCCCTTACCATTTCACACAGGGGGGGCCGGGATCTGGGGGTCCCCTTGTTAAAGGGGGCTTCCAGATTCCGATAAGCCCCCCGCCCGCAGACCCCCACAACCACCGGCCAGGGTTGTGGGGATGAGGCCCTTGTCTTCATCAACATGGGGACAAGGTGCTTTGGGGGGCTACCCCAAAGCACCCTCCCAATGTTGAGGGCATGTGGCCTGGTACGGTTCAGGAGGGGGGGGGGCCGCACTCTCGTCCCCCCCTCTTTTCCTGCGGCCTGCCAGGTTGCGTGCTCGGATAAGGGTCTGGTATGGATTTTTAGGGGGACCCCACGCCGTTTTTTTTTTTTTTTGGCGCGGGGTTCCCCTTAAAATCCATACCAGACCTGAAGGGTCTGGTATGGAATTTAGGGGGAACCCCACGTCAATTTTTTTAAAAAATTTTGGCTGGGGTTCCCCTTAATATCCATACCAGACCTGAAGGGCCTTGTATGGAATTTAGGGGGACTCCCACATCATTTTTTTTTTTTTAATTTTGGTTCGGGGTTGACCTGTGGGGAATTCCCATGCCGTTTTTATCAATGAATTTCTATATGTATTGTCGGCAATGCAATAGCCGCGGTAGTTTTAAATGTGTTTTTTCCTTCAAAATGTCATTTTGCTGTCAGACTGTTCTAAACACGGGAAACATGCGCCCCTTTACAGGCATACTATAGACACCCCCCAGGTATGAAATTTAAAGGGATATTACACTTTTATTGTTTGACTTTAAGCATTATTAAAATCACTGCTCCTGAAAAAACGGCCGTTTTTAAAACTTTTTTTTGCATTGATTCATGTCCCCTGGGGCAGGACCCAGGTCCCCAAACACTTTTATTGACAATAACTTGCATATTAGCCTTTAAAATTAGCACTTTTGATTATTCATGTTCGTGTCCCATAGACTTTAACGGTGTTCGCGTGTTCGAACGAATTTTTTTCCTGTTCGCATGTTCTGGTGCGAACCGAACAGGGGGGTGTTCGGCTCATCCCTAGAGAAGAGATACTGAATGTCTCAGAACTTCACTGGACATTGGAAGATATAGAGTTTCTGTCCGTACAGGAATGGGAGCTGGAGATCGCCTACAGATGGCTGCTAGACTCTGCTCAGTGCCAGGGCTGGGCTCCCTTTGCCTGGGATCATCCAGAAGTATCAGCCGACAACTTTGAAATCTCGGCTAAAGATTCTGCAGTGTGGCAGAGTAACAGTGTGCTTTATCAATCTCCGCCCGCAGCTATGGATGCGGAGGTCTTGTGGCAGATGCAGCAAGTGCTGACTGACCTTGATGATCCTATTTCTGCACGGGATGATCTTAGATGGAGGAATGCATCTGTTCAGCTGCTGGATGAGGGTAAGGGACATAGAGATCATCTCTCCAGCCACAAATCACAGAATGTATGGATTTAGTTAACCATTCAACGGAGGATGTTATGGATTATGAGTCACCTGCCAAAGTGTTGGCACTGGGCCCAAGTGCAGCCCACCCGTGCCCTGGATTTTCAGCAATTCCAGAGACTTTTCTGCTGAGGAAGAACAACCGAGTGAGCCTCCAGCAGAAGAGCTAGCATTAGGGCAGAACATCACTGTCCAATCAAATCATGTAGTAGTGGGCTTAGCACTATATGGCCATATGGTGTAACTATTGTGTGTGTATATATATATGTGTACACACGCACGCACGCGCACACACACTGTTGTAGACTCATTACTAGATCATTTGAGGTGTGGCTGTATTTTATTGTTTGTGTCTGCCTTGGGAGTAATCTAATATGGGATGTATATGTCTCTGTGGATTACCTGTGAGAGGCGGGGGGTTCTCTATCAGACCCTCCCAAAGACAGTCTACTGATGAAAAGTTTGAATACACCTGTGTCATGCTACTGGTGGAGGTAAAGTCTAACCCACCCTGTTTCATTATGCAAAGAAGGGGGGATTGTCCCCTGAGTGTATATCTGTGTGCCTTTGTTCAAATAAACAGTTCATGTTCCAGTTCAGCAGCCAAAACGAGTACTGCCTAGTTCTTTGTTGCAAGCGGCTGTAATATCTAATATCTATATTCAGACAGGAGGAATCAGTAGATGATGGAAGCACTCAAGCGGAGTGTGGGAAGCGATTCTGTGACAAGGAGTATCCCACAAACTTGGAGAGCGGAAAAGCGAAAGTAACACATGTACAAGGCCATGGGGCATACCCCATATGTGGCCGGTAAGCACAATAATTTAGGTGAAAAAATATAGACATCTGCTGTACAAAGATATTTAAAAAATTTTCAAAGGGTATCTACCAAGTGTACTATATTAGTGTACCACCCGCCAAACAAAGACTGATTGGTAGGGAAAATGGTTAAACACCCTAACTAACTATACTACAAATAACATTTTTACATATATACAAAAATGTGTCATGGACAACCTCCTCCGAGGCATGAAGACTCCTTGCAGGCCTGCAAAGAAAATACACAAGCATATAGCAACTGTACATTTTATATACTTACAGTGAGACTGTCCTCTCCGCAGAGGCGACCTTCTCACCTGAAAAAACCCTATCGCTAACCTTCATGTAGAGATAGCTGGCCCAAAAGAATCTTCGCAAAGTGTCCTTAATGAAGTATATCGCAAAGTGTCTTTAACTCAAGATTACTTTAGCAACTGTGATGACCCAAAGGATCTTCACAAAGTGTCTTTAGCAACTAGGGGTTAACCACCTCCAGGTAGCAGCACCTCTTTTTAGCAGAAGTCTCCCGAGTGGTGAAGCAATAGCAGCTTCAGTTGTCCCCTGCTTCATTTGCAAGGATAGAAGGGATGTGGATTTGGTAAAGGGCCTTTAGCCCTGATAGCAACATATCAACTGTGGTAATTATTAAGTTCATTTTTTTCCCTCATTAATGTACACACAGCACCCCATTTTGACAGAAAAACACAGAATTGTTGACATTTTTGCAGCTTTATTTATTTATTTTGCAGCTGGACTCAAATGAAGGTGTAGAATCTACACCTTCATTTGAGTCCAGCTGCGTTTGATTATACTGATTGGACTTGATCAGAAGAAATGGACAGCACCTGAGTTAAATATATGAGTGTCACAACAAAGGGTCTGAATACTTAGGACCATGTGATATTTCAGTTTTTCTTTTTTAATAAAGCTGCAAAAATTTCAACAATTCTGTGTTTTTCTGTCAATATGGGGTGCTGTGAATGGGAATGCTGTTAATGAGGGGAAAAAATGAACTTAAATGATATTAGCAAATGGCTGCAATATAACAAAGAGTGAAAAAATTAGGGGGTCTGAATACTTTCCGTCCCCATTGTGTGTGTGTGTGTGTATATATATGTGTGTGTGTATATATATATATATATATATATATATATATATGGTATATATATTAGTGCATCCGGAAAGTATTCACAGCGCTTCACTTCACTTCATGTCCAATCAACTGAATTTACCACAGGTGGACTCCAATCAAGTTGTAGAAACATCTCAATGGAAACAGGATGCATTTGAGCTCAATTTTGAGTGTCATGCAAAGGCTGTGAATACTTATGTACATGGGATTTTTTTCATTTTTTATTTTTAATAAATTTACAAAGATTTAAAACAAACTTCTTTCATGTTGTCATTATGGGGTATTGTTTGTAGAATTTTGAGGAAAATAATGAATGTAATTAATTTTGGAATAAGGCTGTAACATAACAAAATGTGAAGCGATGTGAATACATTCCGGATGCACTGTATATATATATATATATATATATATATATACACACACACACACACACACATATACACACACACACACACCCACACCTGTTATATAAAAGAAAATACCTGCTACCCCACTTCAGACCTTATCATCAATGATACTTTAGTTGCAACTCTGTCACATGACATATTCTGTCAAGTGGGCATTGTGCAGTGAGAGAGCAAAGCTGTAATTCTAAATTACTGCTGTTGGAATTGGATCCTTAGAGCATTGGGGGGCCCTTGCAATTAACCTTCAGCACCAGCCCTGGCTACTCAAAAAATATTTGTTGAACATTGATACTGCAGAGGGTCCAGCCTCCCTTCAGAACCATTGAAGCTTAGATAAATAGTGCTGGGCAACAAAGCAGATTGCACACCTATCCGAGCCAGAGACAACAACAACATATGACATTTTTCCAGCAAAGTAGTAAAGATTAGCCTGGTAAACATGTGAAAAGTAGCTAACTGCTTCATCCACTCTCTACAAATAAATATAAAAAAATCATATGCGATATTTAACACAGCATGTTTAGTCCTGAACATTGTAAGTATATAAAACATTGCACATTCCCTTTAAACAAAGACCCTTTTTTACTTCCCATCAAATCACGTAGGAGATTCTCCCAAAGAATGTACCGTACTTCAAATAAATTTGGCTCCAAGAAATCCCCTGACAAAGGAAGTGAAGGCAGATTGTCATCACTGGTGGCAGGTATCGATGGCTGTGTCCATCCTGTTGTGAAAGCATTATTCTCTTTATCACTGGGAAGGTCACTTCAGATTAATCTGTCAGAATTCGGCACTTGGCCATATGGAGTCTCTGCAAGACTGTCTGCTACTTCTGCAACTGTATTATATGCACGTGCACCTCAGACAGGATCAGTCAGAAAACCGCTATCTCCTGGGGTCTCCCAGGGTAAATAAGCTTCATACCTGTCTTTTTTCCCTCCCTGACAGACACACTTATATCTGTCTGATATCCTGGCAGCTTGAGAACTATCTTTGTGTCTTTCTGCAAAAAAACAGAACATTTACAGCCGTCTGGTGCGTTACGCTAAGAAAGCTCCTTTCTTCATCTAAGACAACGACAGCAAGAACATATTTCCATTCCAAGTGGTTTCTCAAGTCTGTCCTCCTTTTTCTTTTTTTCTTTTAACATTTCGGGTTTATTTTTGTTTATGAACCTTTTTGTCTGAGCATACACCTATATTTGTCCCACGTATATTTATTTTAAATTGACAAGTTGCTGCCGTCAGTCCCTGGGAGTACTTCAAATTGTCCAAGTGTTTTGAAATGGTCCTAGTTATAGAATTCAGAAACCTAATGCCTAAAGCGACCCTGTCATGTGATGGAAAATATTCCAATAATAATACCCTGTAAAAGAAGAAGGTATTTAAATACCTTTATAGGCAGGTGCCTACAAAAGTTAATGTTGTACAGTAGTATGCAAGTTAGGCTGCCCATTCAGGGAAGGGTTAAGTTGTACTCCCGGTTTCCCGGGCTTTTCTGGGTCCTGCCATCCTTCCTTTATTATAAATTTAGGGCAGGCTGAGGTCTTTTGATGGAAGCAGGACTGCATGGGAGCCAGAGGGTCCAGGCTGCTCAGAAGGATGTACCCTTCTCTGCCACCTCAGGAGATGCACTAGTTATGGACTTTACCAGTTTTGGGACTCTCACCTTGGACTGTGTCGCACTTTGAACTGTAATGTTCCTAAAACGGTTTCAATAAAGTTTCATAAACTGTTCCCAAGCCTGGTGTGAAATTATTATTATAAAAGGGGTGCATGGTGGTACATGGTGTATCAGAAAGAAAAGGGTCTGTAAAGCACACTCAGAGTAAGGAAAAAAGGCGACTATAAAGGGTTAACTTTGATAGAAGACTGAGTAAGAGAGCAGTTGCCATGGGTAGCCAAGAACTGGTGGGAATTAATAACAGCATAAAGCGTGGTACAGGTGACAGGTCCTCTGTTTGCTAGGGAGGGAGCCAGAACACCAATGCCCTCGCTGTCAGTTCCCCCAAAGCAGCTGGGACCGAACCTACAGTACAGAGATTTCATGTACCTAGCCGCATGGTACAGTAGAATGAAAGGAGTAATTTGTGCATGCATGTGGCCGTGCTATGTGCATGGCAGGACCCCATTCTGTCACTAGGAGTGAGGTGGCAGAGGTATGCTGGACTAGTGGAGAGGGTATGAGCTCAGCAGTGTGCCTACTAAATGCAACATACAACAAGGAAGGTGTGTATTAACACTGGACAGCTTGTTTACAGAAGGTACATTTAGCTACTTCACACAGTGTGTGGCTCATTTCTAAGCTGGGATTCCACTTTAATGTTGACTTTCATGTGAATGTGGCCCTGCCTCCTCCCAGGCATTGATGAGCGTGCACACGAAAGGACAGTAGGGGTAACCCCGCATGTGTGCACAGGTGAGGTGATCCTGTCCACACCTTTCTGGCTAGTGGTGTGTTAAAACTTGATCTCTGTAAGTTTCAATTGGACGTTTGTTTATTGGTTAGGGAGTTGGCAAACTGTGGTGCCCAATTCAAGAAGGGCTGGAAATTGCCGTAAGGTCCTAGGACTGCAATGCTCCCATGAGGACAAGATGGAGGAGGCCTACAGGTAGGAGAATTACAAAACCCAAATCCCTTCATGCCTCACAAGGTTTTAGGAGAATTACCTTGTGCAGCATATGGTGGTGCTACAACCCCCAGGGGACCTGCTTACAAGTTACAGTCTGACACTTCGGGCTGTGTTACTGTCTCCCACTGGCCACAGTGTTACTCTCCACATGGTAGTGATGTAGGCGTTGGCAGGAGGAACCACAGAACCCATCAAAGGTCTATTCCACACACGTTGTACTGCAAGATGGAATGGGTACCTAAAGCTCTTCAAAAGAGCCAAGATTCAACACATCGCCCTCTAGATTGGTAAGTATAATCCTTTCTGGTTACTTATATTGTTGTTGGAACATTTTCTACAGGGTGGCTTTAGGTAAACCTGTCATAAACCTGGGCAGTACAGAGTAAGAATATGAATAAAAAGTGTATGAGCCAAGGTTAGTGAAAACAGTAATTTAAAATGATCAGTGAATCCAGAGAAATACATACCTTCCAACTTTCTGAAATGAGACCTATGGATGCCTTTTAGCCAGGGGTGGACTGACAACTCATGGTACCCCTGAGCAATAGGGGATCATGGGGCTCCCTGTTTCTCCACCCACACTCAAGTCACATCCACATAAAGCTTCACCTCCATATTGCCAAGACAAGACATTTTGTAGGCTCTTTATGTAGTAATGTTCGGTTTTAGGAAATTTTGGAGGCTGTTTACGTAGTAATGTTCAGTGACAGGACACATAGCAGTCTCTGTATGTATAAATATTTGGTGACAGCACATATTTGGAGGCTGTGCGTAGTAATGACATAGTAGAAGTTCCTGTGTTATATAAAGTCTCCTCAGAGAATTTTGTTGTCAGAAGATCCTGTGAGGGAGGACACACCTTAGAGAGAAGACATTGTGAAGAGGACACACCATGTTATACAACCCCTGGCAAAAATTATGCAATCACCAGTCCCTGAGGATGTTCCTTCAGTTGTTTATTGTTGTAGAAAAAAAGCAGATCACAGACATGGCCAAAAACTAAAGGCAATTTAAATGGAAACTTTCTGGCTTTAAGAAACACTAAAAGAAATCAAGAAAAATAATTGTGGTGGCCAGTAACAGTTAGATTTATAGAACAAGCACAGGGAATAAATTATGGAATCACTCAATTCTGAGGAAAAAATTATGGAATCACACTGTAAATTTTCATTACAAACACTAACACCTGCATCAGATTAAATCTGCTTGTTAGTATGTAGGTAAAAAGGAGTGATCACACCTTGGAGAGCTGTTGCAACAAGTGGACTGACATGAAGCATGGCTCCAACACCAGAGATGTCAATTGAAAAAAAGGAGAGGATTGTCAAACTCCTTTAAGAGGGTAAATCATCACGTAGTATTGCACAAGATGTTGGTTGTTCACAGTCGGCTGTGTCTAAAACATGGACCAAATACAAACAACATGGGAAGGTGGTTAAAGGCAAGCAGACTGGTAGACCAAGGAAGACATCAAAGCGTCAAGACAGAAATCCAATCATCCACAGTCCACGATTGCCTTTCCTTAGCCTATTGTAACCTTGTTTTTTTTGTGTTTAGGTGTTAGAGATGGCTTTCTTTTAGCTTTTCTCTGTGTAAATCCCATTTCCTTTAGGCGGTTTCTTACAGTTCGGTCACAGATGTTGACTCCAGTTTCCTCCCATTTGTTCCTCATTCGTTTTGTTGTACATTTTCTGTTTTCAAGGCATATTGCTTTAAGTTTTCTGTCTTGACGCTTTGATGTCTTCCTTGGTCTACCAGTATGCTTGTCTTTAACCACTTTCCCATGTTGTTTGTATTTGGTCCATGTTTTAGACACAGCTGACTGTGAACAACCAACATCTTGTGAAACACTGCGTGATGATTTACCCTCTTTAAGGAGTTTGATAATCCTCTCCTTTTTTTCAATTGACATCTCTGGTGTTGGAGCCATGCTTCATGTCAGTCCACTTGTTGCAACAGCTCTCCAAGGTGTGATCACTCCTTTTTACCTACATACTAACAAGCATATTTAATCTGATGCAGGTGTTAGTGTTTGTAATGAAAATTTACAGGGTGATTCCATAATTTTTTCCTCAGAATTGAGTGATTCCATAATTTATTCCCTGTGCTTGTTCTATAAATCTAACTGTTACTGGCCACCACAATTATTTTTCTTGATTTCTTTTAGTGTTTCTTAAAGCCAGAAAGTTGCCATTTGAAATGCCTTTAGTTTTTGGTCATGTCTGTGATCTGCTTTTTTTCTACAACAATAAACAACTGAAGGAACATCCTCAGGGACTGGTGATTCCATCATTTTTGCCAGGGGTTGTATAAGCTCTGTCACCTCAGAGGAGCATCCATCCCTCATATAAGCTCAGAGGTGCCTCCTTTCCCCATATCACCTCAGAAGAGCCTTCATCTCCTCAGAGACAGCCTCTGTCACTCATATCTCCACATAGATAGGCTCTGTCACCTCAGCCACAGTCTCTATCCCTTATTTTTCTTACTTCTTGAATGCAAAGAGATGTATTTTCTCTTAAACAGAACTGTGGGAGAGAGGGTTAGGGCCAGCACACTCTTTAGTAGTTGCAATGTTAATTAGCAGATTCCGAGACTTCTATAGGTAGACAGCCATGCAGGAAAAGGCACCCAGCTGGATACCACGTCTGCATGTGTAGACTCGCTGTCTCCTATGGCAAGAATCTTGAACAGTTTCTAACACAGGTTGTAATGAACTCTTTCACTTCCTCCACAATCTCCTTATCAGACAGCCATCCAGGTGGCACAGAACCCCGATCACCTGACCTCACCCAAATAAATAGGCTCTCCCAGCAGGCCAAGATACCCAAGAAGATCCCTGCCCATTGGCTGAGACACCCCATCTATTCCTAATCTGTCCTAGTAATGCCCTTGCCTTATCTAATGCCACCAGATACACATCTAGTGACAGTAGAGAGAAGTGCAGCAATTCCAGAATTAGGGTGGAATCAATTGATCTCCTATCAACTGGCCAAGGCAACTATACTTGGCAGGTAAATTTACTAGCAACCCTGCCTAAACATCAGGGTGCTACACTTAAAAGAGGCTCCACAGTGAAAGCACATGCATTCTGATGAGATGGATGAAGGAAGATCGAATGGAGGGAACCCACCCCTCCTGAAAGGTACAGGGGCACATTGAACACCCAGCAGGTAGCACAATGGCTGCAAAGGTGTCATTGGGGTTATTTACTAAAGGAAAATCCACTTTGCACTGCAAGTGCACTGAAAGTGCAAATGGAAGTAAAGTTGCTGTAGATCCAAGGAGGACATGCAAGGAAAATAAAAAACAGCATTTTAGCTTGTACATGATTGGAGGATAAAATCAGCAGAGCTTCCACTCATTTCAGATCTACCCCTTAAATTTAGAGCAACTGCACTTCCAAGTGCACTTTCAGTGCACTTTCAAGTGCACTTGCAGTGCAAAGTGGATTTGCCTTTCATAAATAACCCCCAATGTGTTGCCTAACCTAAAATCAAGCGTACAAAAAATTGTCCACTGCTCTCACCTATAACTGGCCCTTACAGCAAGGAGCATTGGAAAGCAACGCATAACAAAAAAGCAAGGAAAAAATCCAAAGAGGATTCCAAACTCTACTTACCGACCAGCCTGCGACCAACGTTCGCTGTGACACCTCACATGTGTTTACATATGCGTGCGTGACTTACGTATGCGTTCGCTTCTGCGCGCTAGCGTGGAGGGATGGAGGCGCATTTTTTTTCGAATTTATTCTATTTATTCTTTTTACACTGTCCCTTTAATTTTTCTCTCCTTAACCTTTAAAAGTAAAAGATAAAAAAAAAATTTAAAAAAATTTTTTGTTTACTTCCGCCCTAAACCGGTAGTGACAGCCTGTCTTCACTCCAGTCTTCCAAGTCCATAATGCAATCAAAGATAATCTAGTCTCTCGGTGCCTCTGTGACCAACCGCCCGCACCCTTTAATCATTTCTCGGGCGCTCCGGTGAAAATGGTGCGTCCCCCCCTCCCGCCACTTCGGAAAGTGATCCAATGGCTAATAAGCTGCTCAGAATGCTTTCATGAGAAAGCCAGCCGCCAGCTGCAGAAAAAGATGCCGGGGTTATGGCTGATATCTTCAGCCATAACCCCAGTAAACCGCAACATATATATACATATCAAAGTCAGCAAGTGGTTTTATAATCACTTGCTGACTTGCTCACATTAAATATACTGCAAGCAGCGGCAGATGCAGGCACAGCAGAGCACGTGTACATTGCTGGCTTTTTCACGTGCACACGCCCCCTGTTGACCCATGCTGTGATTGGACACAGCACGAGTTTGTCAGCAGGTTTCAGCCAATGATTTTGGCTGAAACTTTGCAGATCGCCTGTTTCCAATCACAGCAGAGTCCTGCATTTACAAACACGGAGAACACTGCATACAGAGAACGACGATCTGGCTGTTTCTTCTCCCTGAAAAGCAGGGAGAAAAAAACAGCCACATCTGAGAGTAAAAGCTGTATACATTACACTTGTTGGGCACATCCAATCCTTTGATTTCCCCTTGATGTTAACCCCTTTCCAGCCAGTGTCTTTAGTACAGTGACAGTGTACAGTATTATATCTGATCACTGTAATAGTGTCACTAGCAACATCAGTGTCAGTTAGTGTCCGTCCTAGCCAGTGCCTGTTAGCGCCAGATTTGTTGGGATTTTTTTTTTACTAAAGACATGTAGCAGAATACATTTTGGCCTAAAGTTATGTAGGAATTTAATTTTATTGATTATTTATTGGATATGTTTTATAACAGAAAGTAGAAAATATTGTTTTTTTTCACAATTCTTTATTCATTTATATAATTAAAATAGAAGTGGTAATCCAATACCACCAAAAGATAGCTCTATTTGTGTGAAAAAAAATGATATAAATGTAATTTGGGTACTGTGTTGCATGACTGTGCAATTGCCAGTTAAATATAGCACAGTGCTGAATAGCAAAAAATGCCCAAGTCATTAAGGGGGGTAAAATCTTCTAGAGGTCAAGTGTTTAACCACTCGCTGACCCTATACTGTACATATACGGCAACAAGGAGGCTCCCCTGTGGAGAATCGCGTACCTGTGCGTGATCCTGCACATCCGGGTCTGTGGCGCGCATGACTCGTTATCCCCTGGGACCCGCCGATCGTTCCAGAGAGAGGCAGAACATCGGTCTACCGATGTAAACAAGGCAGATCGCTGTTCTGTTAGTAGGTAAGGAAGAGATCCTATGTTTCTGCTAAGCAGGAACACGGATCTCTGCCTTCCCACAGTAAAAATACTCCCCAAATAGTAAGCAAGCACTCCATAATCACACAGTAAACCCTTTGAACGCCTCTGATGTTAACCCCTTCCCTGTCTGTGTCATAAGTACAGTGACAGTGCATATTTTTTAGCACTGATCACTGTATTGGTGTCACTGGTCCCCAAAAAGGTGTCAAAAGTGTCACTTAGTATCCGATTTGTCTGCTGCAATGTCGCAGTCCCGCTGATCTCCACCGTTACTAGTAAAAAATAAAAAATAAGTAAAAATTCCCTAAATATATCCCATAGTTTGTAGATGCTATAACTTTTGCACAAATCAATCAATATACATTGATTGGTATTTTTTTTACCAAAAATATGTAGCAGAGTACATATTGGCCTAAGTCAATGAATAAATTTGATTTCTTTATTGGATATGTTTTATAGCAGAAAGTTAAAAATATTGTTTTGTTTTTTTTTTCAAAATTGTCAGTCTTTTTGTTCATAGCACAAAAAATAAAAACAAGCAGAGGTGATCAAATACCACCAAAAGAAAGCTCTATTTGTGGGAAAAAAAGGACATCTATTTTATTTAGGTACAGTGTCTCACGACTGCGCAATTGTCGCGCAGTTAAAGTAACGCAGTGCCGTATTGCAAAAAATGGCCTGGTTAGGAAGGGGCTGAAGTGGTTAAGGGGGTAACATCTTCCACATATCATGTGGTTAAAAAAACCTGGACTACAGTGAGAAGTTTTCTTCTAGTCAATGATTGCACCAAATGATTCCTATAGTGTCTGTATGTGAGTGACACTACATCACCCTTAATTGGCTCATTGCCGTCACTAGCTACCAAATCAGAGATCCTGTAACACACAATTCACATTTTAATATACCATCAGCTAGTAAATCTCCTAGCTATCGGGTGACTGACACTGACCCTGAGGGTGAATAAGAATGATTTCATGTTCATTCCTTACTCTCTGCTCTCCCGGTGTCCTTAGCTGTGCTTCATTAGCTGAGGATAGAGGTTCAGTGTACCTTTGGCCATTCTCTCCATTCTGTGCTATATTCCATATCCCAATTCTGTGCTTCAGGCAGGAGAGGGTCCGTGAGTGATCGAGTGAAAGTGCAAAAACCGAACAGATGTCTGCTTGCACCGGGAGAGATAAAGTAATAATGAAGTAGGACAGAAAAAAAGCAGCAAGAATGTAATATATCGTTCTCTACAGAAGAATGGGATTCCTGCATTGAAAATCTTCGCAAATGCACCAGATCCATTACAATTAGGGAGACGGCCACTAAACTATTTACTAGGCGGTACTATACACCTACTAAACTACACACAATTTTCCCTACGGTACCCCAAATGTGTAACTTAATGGATTCATTCTCCCACATATTCCGGGAATGTGAGAAAGTCTCACGAATATGGAATCAATTAACCACTTCAGCCCCGATAGAATTTACCCCCTCCTGACAAGAGCACTTTTTGCGATTCAGCACTGTGTCGCTTTAACTGACAATTGCGTGGTCGTGCGACGTTGCACCCAAACAAAATTGACGTCCTTTTTTTCCCACAAATAGAGCTTTCTTTTGATGGTATTTGATCACCTCTGCAGTTTTTATTTTCTCCCCTCGTCTTTCAGGACAGCACCTGGAGAGAGCTCAGCTCCACCCACTTTTCCCAGGAAACACTGCAGTCAGTTTTTTCTTTAAAGACCGGACACTTCCACCATGGCCTCAGTTGTAGTGTTTCCTCCGCCATGGTGGAAGCGCTGCAGGGAACCAGGGGTGTGCTGCGCTGTCCACAGGTGGAGAGAGTTTGGGGCATACCGGTATTAATGTTCTTTCTGTGGCAGGCCAGCCCAGCTTCCTCCCTTCACGTGCGGGGGTTGCTCCGGCGTCCTCCCCTCTTCATACCCGGCGAGGGTCAGGCTGCTGGGGGTCCCCGCTCCTTTAGACCAGCGGCTAGCTTGGAAGGAGCGGCGTCTCCTCTTCATCCCCATAGCTCAGCCTTCCGGGTTCCGGTGGCGAGCGCGTCACTACGGCCGGGGGCGCGACCTCTAGCGGCGCGACGCGGCTTCCGGTTCCGGCCGCTGGAACGCAGGAGGGGAGGGCAGGTCTCTTCCGGCTGACGTCATTTCCGGCCCTCGCAGCGGCGAGTGGACCGGGAAAGTTTAAAAACAAGCACCAAACGCCATTGCAAATCCTGACAGTATGGAGGAGGAACAATCGGTGGTGGCAGGAGCAGGAGCCACACAAGTCAGCCAGGCACAGGTAAGCGGGGACAGTGTGTCTCTGTAACTTACTCTATGGGCATGTTTTAGTTCCCTCTTTGGTAAAAGTTTTAAAGAGCCTGCAGCATTCTTTCTGTGTATTGAAGCAGGAAGTAAATGTGTTTTAAGATTGTGAAGTAAATCTGTGGGGGGATTTACTGGCTGAGTGAAGGAGGGGGGTTAAAGTGTTAGCTCTTCCAGTCCTTTTTTCAGCATGCTGTTTATAGGTTTTTTCTGTTTGTGTATTTCAGGCAAAAGAAAAGACCAAGCATTCGTCTTTTTCTGTTAAAAGAAAATGCCCATCTTGTAAAAATGTGCTTAAAGAGTCTTGGGCAAAGGTGTTATGCAAAGGATGTATTGCAGATTTAGTGAAGGAGGAAACCACTCCTAGTGCACCTGTGGTTCAGCAGGATTTACTGAGCTCGTTTAGGAAGGATTTGGCGGATACTTTTGAGTCATTTAAATCCTACCTTGACAAACGTCCAGCCGCAGGCAGCTCAGTACCTAGTTCCCAGTCTTCTGTTTGCGCATATAGGGGTGACAGTGACTCGGAGGAGGAAAATCGCAGCGTGGCTACGGAATCGGAGGAAGAAGCAGAGGAAGAGAAAGAACGTTCTTGTCACGTACCTGGTGGTGGAGCCCAGAATGCAAGGAGTAGCCTCTCGTGTGCCTCTGGTTCGAGAGCCCCTGATAGAGAAGACAGGGACTCAAGAGCGCAGGGGGCCACAAGTGCTTGGTAAGTGGCAGGTGTAGGGTTGATCCGGACCTCTGGTGCAGCAGCAGGAGAACTATCAGGAACACTGGATCCACTGGCAGGAACTCAGGAACAACAGGCAACTGGGAGGTGTTCTGTAGTACCACTGGAAGCACTTTACAAAGTCAGACAGGCCGGGTCAAAACACAGGTAAGCAGAGCAGGTACAAAACGGAACCAGGAGAGTAGTCAGGGCACGGACCGGGTCGGCAACAGACAGGCAGGTAATAACTGAAGGATGAGGCAGGAGAATCATCAGACAAGCCGAGGTCAGGGACTGGCAGCAAACAGGAGAAGTCAGGAACAAGCCGGGTAACAGGAATCAGGTAAACAGGTATACTGGAAGCTTAGGGTCACAGGGAACGCTGTAGACCGGACAGCAAGGAAGCATGCTGACAGGCACCTTTAAATAGGCCTAATGGCGCCAAAAGCTGTCACACCGCACATCTGCACGCCGCCGCGTGCACACGTGCACGCCCGAGTACCGATCGTACGTGCCCGTTCGTCTTATCGTGTACCCGCGTACACCCGCTCGTATTAGCGCGCACCCGCATGCGTCCGTTCGTGTCAACGCGTCTCCAAACGCGTCCTCTGGTTTTACTGACAATAGTTCTGTTAACCGATCTTCCGCCGACGGCTGAACTAACAGGACGTCTTTCATGACATTGCCCCCCCCCCAAGGGGCAGCCTCCGGATGCCCAACTGTGCCATCTTACTTGGATGAGATCTTTTAAAGGCAAGTATCAATCTCCTAGCATGGATGTTGGACTCCGGCTCCCAGGAGTTTTCCTCAGGCCCATACCCCTTCCACTTTACCAAGAACTGGACTTGATTACGTCTCTTCCTACAATCCAGAATGGACTCGACCTCATATTCGGTTTCTCCGTCAATGATCACGGGTTCAGGGGGATTGACCCTCCGGTTGACAAAAGGATCAGGAACTGCAGGTTTGAGTAGGGCAACATGAAAGACCGGGTGAATCCGGAATGATTCTGGTAGCTTTAGTTCGTAGGCCACATTATTAATTTTTCTTGTCACTGGAAAAGGACCCACGAACTTGGGACCCAATTTTTTGGAAGGACAAGCCAATCTTAGATTCAAAGTAGATAGCCAAACCAAATCTCCAGGTTTAAGATCAAGCTCCCCCCTTCTCTTCTTATCAAAAACCTCTTTGTTGTAGTTCTGGGTCCTTGCCATAGTCTCTTGCAGAAGCTTATTATTTGATTCAAAGAAGTTTAGGTTTTCTTGAACAGCTGGTACTGGACACTCCGGGATGTTAGTGGACAAGAACAGAGGATGGAACCCATAATTTGCAAAAAATGGTGTTTGTTTTGTAGCGGAATGAACAGTTATTGTATGCAAATTCGGCAAGGGGAAGAAGCGGAGCCCAATCATCCTGGGAGAACGAGGAAAAGCAGCGCAGATACTGCTCCAGCGTCTGATTCGTTCTCTCCGTCTTGCCATTTGTTTGGGGGTGATAGGCAGAAGAGAAGGCAAGATCAATTTTCAGGGATTCACAGAGAGCTCTCCAAAACCTCGAGGTGAATTGTACCCCCCGATCGGAAGTAATATTGGCAGGGATGCCATGAAGCCTCACCACCTCCTTAATAAATGTCCTGGCAGTTTCAGCAGCAGTAGGGGTACCTTTCATTGGTAAGAAATGTGCCATCTTGGATAATCTATCCACTATTACGAAGATCGTAGTGTAGCTTTCAGAAGGTGGCAACTCGACAATAAAATCCATGGAGATCATCCTCCATGGCTTCTCCGGGACAGATAGTGGTTTTAACAGGCCCCAGGCCTTAGACTTGCTACCTTTATTTTGGATACAGGTGACACATGCTTCCCCGTAGTCCTTGCAGTCTGAAGAAGTTCAGATGTTTTATGTACTCCAAAGTGGCCGGCTAACATATGGTCATGACAAGAACTAAGGGCTGCCGTTCGCACCTCCTGAGGTACGAAGATCCTATCCTTAAACCACAGAAGATCATCTCTGGCCTGTAGGGTTGTATCAGGTGGAGCGGAAACGTTCCTGGAGGCTTGCTTGATCTGTGACAGTAGATCCCCTTGGAGTAACAGAAAGTTCCCTGCGGACAAGATGGTATCTGGTGGGGAAGGTGCTTCCGAATCGCTGTACATCCGTGACAGAGCGTCAGGCTTGATATTTTTTGACCCGGGGCGGTAGGTAATATGGAAAGAAAATCTAGTAAAGAACAGTGCCCATCTGGCCTGGCGTGGTTTCAACCTCTTGGCAGTCTTTAAATATTCTAGATTCTTGTGATCTGTATAAACAAGAATCGGGTGGGCTGCTCCCTCTAACAGGTATCGCCATTCCTCCAACGCAGCTTTGATCGCTAACAATTCTCGATCACCCACGTCATAGTTCTTTTCTGCTTCTGATAATTTACGGGAAAAAAAAGCGACTGGGTGCAGAAGAGCCCTAGGCCCCTGTCTTTGGGAGAGTACTGCACCGACCGCTATCTCCGAAGCGTCCACCTCCAGGATGTAGGGTAACGTGGAATCAGGATCTTTTAAAACTGAGGCTGAGACAAACAGATCCTTCAGTGTAGTAAAGGCCATCTGAGCTTCCGTAGACCAGTGGAACTTGAGGCCCTGTTGGGTCAATCTTGTAATGGGAGCAATGATGGTGGAGAATCCCTTGATGAATTTTCTATAAAAATTCGCAAATCCCGCGAAACGTTGAATCCCTTTTTTGTCAGTGGGAGCGGACCAGTCCAGAATGGCGGAGACCTTCTGAGGGTCCATTTTGATGCCTTCCACAGAGATAATAAGGCCAAGGAACTGAATACTCTCCTGCTCGATGACACATTTCTCAGGCTTGGCGTAAAGGCCGTGCAGGCGAAGTCGGGTCAAAACGTTTCTGACATGTTCATGGTGTTCAACTAGGGAAGAAGAGAAGATTAGAATGTCATCTAGATAAATAACAACAAACAGGTCAAGGTAGTCTCTGAAAATGTTATTTACAAAATGCTGAAATGTGGCAGGAGCATTACAGAGTCCGAAAGGCATAACTAAATATTCGAAGTGCCCAAACCGGGTACGGAAAGCAGTCTTCCATTCGTCTCCATTGCGAATGCGGACAAGGTTGTAGGCACCACGAAGATCTAACTTTGAAAACACTACTGCAGACCCCAGCCTCTGAAAAAGTTCTGGCACTAATGGTAAGGGATAACGGTTCTTGATTGTAATCTTATTGAGTGCCCGATAATCCACACAAGGGCGCAAAGAATGGTCTTTCTTTTCCACAAAGAAGATTCCTGCTCCTGCCGGGGATGTGGAGGGTTGGATGAAGCCTTTCTTAAGATTATCGTCAATGTAAGTTTTTAATACTCCTAGTTCTAACTCTGATAAAGGAAATATTCTCCCAAAAGGAATCTCTGCCCCTGGGAGAAGCTCAATCGGACAGTCATATGGCCGGTGGGGAGGAAGGGTCTCGGCCCCTTTTTGACTGAAAACGTCCAGAAAGCTATGGTAGACTTCAGGTACAACTTGACGGGTCTCGGCATCAGTTTCCATGCACAACAGGGCAGAGGGAGCTTGAGTAACTTCTGGTAGACAGTGTTGGTGGCAATAAGAGGAAGGAAATTCAATTTTCCCTGAGGCCCAATCAACGTGTGGATTATGGGCCTTGAGCCAAGGCATGCCCAATATGATGGGGAATAGAGGAGATTCAATGACGTCCAGACAAAGTAGCTCCTAATGAGTGCCAGCAATGGTGGTGAGCATGGGTACTGTTTCCTGGGTTACTGGTCCTGATCTGAGGGTAAAACCATCGGCCAGATATACTGAAAGTCCTTTCGCCCTGGGCCGGATGGGAATATGATGTCTGGAAGCGAAGGACAAGTCTATAAAGCCACTGCAGGCCCCGGAATCAATGATAGCGCTGGTTGGTATATTCCCTCCTGGGAGCTGTAAAAGAAGCGGGACAGCCAGGTGAGACATATTATTCAGTGAAGCTGGGGTAAGAGCAGGAGAAACAGAGAGGCACTTACGAAGCTTGGCCGGGCATGTCCGTACAAAGTGTCCGGGTTCCCCGCAATATAGGCACAGGTTACCAGCCCGACGGCGTTGACGCTCTTCAGGAGTGAGGGATGGCCGTAAGAGTCCCAGCTGCATTGGTTTTGGTGTATCTGAAGTCATGGTAGTAGAAGCTGGAGGAGCGGAGTGGGGAGAACTAGGCACCCGGGGCAGCATCCAGACAGGACGAGCAGGGCCAGAAGATCGCTCTGTACGTCGTTCTCCTAGGCGTCTGTCTATTTGGATGGAAAGGTCTATGAGGTCCTCTAGAGTCTCAGGAAGGCCCACTCGGGCTAGTTCATCCTTCAAGGATTCTGAAAGGCCCATACGGAACTGATACCGTAGGGTGGCATTGTTCCAATTTGTATCGGAACTCCAGCGTCTGAATTCTGATGCATAGTCCTCAACAGGTCTGCGGCCTTGCTGTAGGGTGTGCAAGGCTGTCTCTGCCGTGGCAGTCAGCTGTGGGTCTTCATATAGGGATGACATAGCCCGAAAGAAGGTATCCAGAGTATCAAGTGAGGTGTCTTTCTTTTCTAACAAGCGATGGGCCCAGGACTGGGGCTCGCCGGTCAGCAGCGAGATCACGAACCCCACCTTGGTGGCTTCCAGGGAGAAAGTCCTTGGTTGAAGGGCAAAAATAAGCTCACATGAGTTGCGGAAGGACCTGAATTTGCTCCGGTTACCCGAAAATCTTTCAGGCGTGGGGACCCTGGGTTCAGGCGGCAACATGACCACTGATGGTGAAGCAGAAGTCCCGGATACTGGAGGTGTAGAAGCTGCTAGGGCCTGGACTTGGCCTTCCAGCTGGGTGTAGCCTTCTTGTAGGCTCTTTACTGCCTGGGTAAGTCCAGCAAGATGGCGGCAGAGTTCATCCATAGGAGAGGCTCCCTGCGTGGGCTCAGACATGGCTGTCCGGTACTGTCACGTACCTGGTGGTGGAGCCCAGAATGCAAGGAGTAGCCTCTCGTGTGCCTCTGGTTCGAGAGCCCCTGATAGAGAAGACAGGGACTCAAGAGCGCAGGGGGCCACAAGTGCTTGGTAAGTGGCAGGTGTAGGGTTGATCCGGACCTCTGGTGCAGCAGCAGGAGAACTATCAGGAACACTGGATCCACTGGCAGGAACTCAGGAACAACAGGCAACTGGGAGGTGTTCTGTAGTACCACTGGAAGCACTTTACAAAGTCAGACAGGCCGGGTCAAAACACAGGTAAGCAGAGCAGGTACAAAACGGAACCAGGAGAGTAGTCAGGGCACGGACCGGGTCGGCAACAGACAGGCAGGTAATAACTGAAGGATGAGGCAGGAGAATCGTCAGACAAGCCGAGGTCAGGGACTGGCAGCAAACAGGAGAAGTCAGGAACAAGCCGGGTAACAGGAATCAGGTAAACAGGTATACTGGAAGCTTAGGGTCACAGGGAACGCTGTAGACCGGACAGCAAGGAAGCATGCTGACAGGCACCTTTAAATAGGCCTAATGGCGCCAAAAGCTGTCTCAGAGAGGCAGGGGCAAGTCAGGGGTACTCTTTCGCCCCCCTACCCCAAATACAAAGAGCCAGTGACGGTCCCCCGGCTGTGGGAGCAAGGTTACAGACCTTCTTCCCACAGTGGCAGAGGATAACAGACAGTCCATTTATCCTAAAAACTATAAGGGAGGACTGGAGTTTGCCCAACCCCCTCCGGTTCGGTTTTATGTAACTCAGGCTCCCAGAGACCCGGAAAAGCTTACAGCGATGTCGGCAATTCTTCAGGAGTTAATTCAGCAGAAGGTGGTAGTAAATGTTCCCCCCAACGAGGTAGAACAGGGGTGCTATTCGCACATCTTTCTGGTGAAGAAACCTTCAGGCAAGTTCAGATTAATCCTGAACCTGAAGATTCTCAACAGAGCGGTCAGGTACAAGAAATTCAAGATGGATACGATCTTTTCGGTAAAGGGTCTCCTGACCCTAAACTACTTTATGGTATCCATAGACCTGAGAGATGCATATCTCCATGTGCCTATAGCCCCAGCATCACAAAAGCACCTCAGATTTGCGACCAGGATAGAGGGATCTGTCATACATCTGCAATTCAGAGCTCTCCCTTTCGGGCTGTCATCCTCTCCGAGGATATTCACAAAAATTCTGGCAGAGGCCTTAGCCCCTCTCAGAATAGAAGGGATCTCGATTGTCCCATATTTAGACGATCTGCTAATATTTGCCAAAACAAGGCACATATTAGAGAGAGATCTACAAAGGACAAGGAGTCATCTGGAGAGCCTGGGGTGGTTAATAAACGAGGAAAAATCAAACATGATCCCATCACAGGCAATAACCTTTCTAGGTTACACTATCGATTCCATACAGGGGAAAATCTACCTCCCAGAGGAGAAGATAGTAAAGCTTGAGAACGCTGTAAAAAAGGCCCAGACAAACCTGCCAATTTCTATCAGGGCAGTGATGTCTGTTTTGGGGCTCCTTACTGCAGCAATACCTGCAGTACAGTGGGCACGTTTGCACGCAAGGGAACTTCAACAGACAATTTTGAAAAATTGGTCTTATGGAGAGTCCCTAGAAAAGATGATAACAATATCCCCCCGAGTTCAGAGGAAGCTCTGGTGTTGGAGGAGTCACTCCAATCTGGACAAGGGCCTGCTCTGGTGTTTTCCCGAGGAGAGGAGATTAACAACAGATGCGAGTTCCTGGGGGTGGGGCGCTCACCTTTAAGGACAGATGGCTCAGGGCAATTGGACAAAAAGGGAGGCCAGGAGATCCTCCAATTGGAGGGAACTAAGGGCTATTCTCCTAGGACTATGGGCTTTCGAGAAAAAAGTCAGGGGTCACCATGTTCAGGTGCTATCAGACAATGCCACAGCAGTGGCATATGTTACAAGACAGGGGGGCACGAGAAGCAAGGTCTTGCTAGCCTTGTCAGTTCAGATGCTATCCTGGGCGGAAGGCAACGTAAAGTCCCTAACAGCTGTACACCTAAAAGGAGAGCTGAATCTAGTAGCCGACTTTCTAAGCAGAGAAAGGATACTAGAGGCAGAGTGGAGTCTGAACACGGAGGTATTCCAGGAATTAACAGAGAAATGGGGAACTCCTCAGATAGACCCGTTCGCATCCCACAAGAATTCAAAGGTGAAGGCCGATTACTCACTAAACAGGCAAGATCAGGCGAAAGGATTGGATGCGCTGGCACAACCATGGAACTTCCACTTGTGCTACGCCTTTCCCCCCTTTCAAATGATCCCTTTGGTGTTGAAAAAAATACAGCGAGAGACCACAAGTATGATCCTAGTGGCTCCTTTTTGGCCCAAGAGGCCCTGGTTTGCAACCATACAGAGGATGGCAGTGGAACCACATTGGGTTCTCCCACTTCGAAAGGATCTACTATCCCAGGGACCCCTTCAACATCCAAATATCAACCAGCTCAGGCTGACAGGTTGGTTACTGAGGAGCAGCTGCTAAAAACCCAGCCACCCTTACCACGCTTACTTTTTTATCTGTTGGAATCGATTCTACTATTTTATACGCTTTTATGGAATTTCTGATGATCGTAATTGATCAAATAAACGCCAATTGATCTATTTGGATTTACACCATGTGGAGGCTCTTTGTTGCTTATTTCCCATACATGGTCCACCAATGCCGACAGGGTTGATGATCGTTTGGACCATCCTGACAGGATCCGGGTCCCCCATCTGAGGAGGAAGCCCAGCAGTGCACGGTCCATCCCCATACTGTCATTTACCCTAAGACAGTGCAAGCCTGTTTGACTCACCGCCGACGGCCTGTGAGTCCACCCAAGTCGGTAAGAGTGCTTTATCCCATACGTTGATTCGGAGTATTACAGAAGAGTTATCAAAATATCCTCCACATTGCATTGAATTCATTTTATCTATACGAAGTAATTTTGGGACTAGACAAGTTTCAATGCTTCCTTTTTGATGACTACACCTCCTATTAGAATTGTGGACACTTGACTACATTTATATTTATTTTTATTATTGCCGTGTATATCTGCTGTATTATTTCATTTTTAAGGCGGTCATTTTAAATTATCATTCAGTTGGTAATACTATTCATTTTGTCACTTATATTTCTATATTTTTTTATGTCATTGTATTTTTTATTAATTGCTCACGTTATCTACTAGAGTTTTTTAACGCTTCACGTTTTTTTGCACTTTCCATGAATGATTGTTGGTCTAAGCTATTAGACTACACATTCAAAACTAACCCTGCATACTTGTATAGTTTTGCAACCTGGTACAGTTTTTCACTTGAGTGTTGGAATTTTCTTTATTATTTTATAACTTTGCCTGTGGAGAGGTTTTGCACTTTAGCGCTACACTTTTTACATTTAAATACTCACTAAACAGGCAAGATCAGGCGAAAGGATTGGATGCGCTGGCACAACCATGGAACTTCCACTTGTGCTACGCCTTTCCCCCCTTTCAAATGATCCCTTTGGTGTTGAAAAAACTACAGCGAGAGACCACAAGTATGATCCTAGTGGCTCCTTTTTGGCCCAAGAGGCCCTGGTTTGCAACCATACAGAGGATGGCAGTGGAACCACATTGGGTTCTCCCACTTCGAAAGGATCTACTATCCCAGGGACCCCTTCAACATCCAAATATCAACCAGCTCAGGCTGACAGGTTGGTTACTGAGGAGCAGCTGCTAAAAAGAAGGGGCTTCTCAGATAAGCTGGTGTCAACCCTGTTAAATAGCCGAAAGAAGGTTACCAGGGGTATTTATTTTAAGACATGGAAACGGTTTAATTCCTGGTGCATGACTAAAAAATGTTCACCACAGGAATTGCCCTCAATATTAGAGTTTCTCAATGAGGGTATGGAGATGGGGCTGGCAGCCAGTACCCTGAAGGTCCAGGTAGCTGCCTTGTCGGTGTTTCTTGAGAGAAAGTTATCTCAAGAACCATTTATAGTTAGATTTTTCAAAGCATTGGCCAGGCTTAGGCCGGTACCTTTCAAATCTTTCCCTAAGTGGGATTTATCTCTGGTGCTACAGGGGTTGATCAGAACACCTTTTGAGCCCCCACAGGAAGCGACTTTAAAAGTATGGACGCTTAAGCTTGTTCTTTTGGTAGCAATTACCTCAGCCAGAAGAATAAGTGAGTTGCAGGCTCTATCTATAATAGAACCCTTTTGTTTGATATTTCCAGACCGGGTAGTGCTGAAAACTGACCCGGGTTTCTTGCCAAAAGTCGCAACCTTTTTTCATAGGGCACAAGAGATAGTTTTACCTACTTTTTGTCCTACACCTTCCAACTCTAAAGAGGAGGCTTTTCATACCCTGGATGTGAGAAGATGTTTACTCCATTATTTAGAGATTACGAGAGAGTTTAGGAAGACAAATTCTCTTTTTATTCTTTTTTCTGTATCACGCAAGGGTCATTGTGCTTCTAAAAGCACTATAGGCAGATGGCTAAGAATGGCGATCAGTGAAGCCTACAGAGCTTCAGGGGCTGATCCTCCCACAGGGGTAATGGCCCATTCAACAAGGGCAGTAGCAACGTCCTGGGCGGAAAGAACAGGGGCTTCTCCAGGTCGGATCTGTAAAGCGGCCACGTGGACAAGCTTCTCCACCTTCACCCGCCACTACAGGTTGGACTTGCTATCAGCAGCGGATCAATCGTTCGGCAGGAAGGTCCTGCAGGCGGTGGTCCCACCCTAGAGTAAGTACTCTTTTATCATCTCCAGGTGCTGTCCTGAAAGACGAGGGGAGAAAAACCCTAGTTAGACTTACCGGTAACGGCATTTTTACGAGTCTTTCAGGACAGCACCGATGACCCGCCCTAATTGGTTTATAAAAATGTGGTGTTATTGCTATGTTCTGCTTATCTAATTTCAGCATGGCTGGAGCTACTCTATGAACAACTGAGGCCATGGTGGAAGTGTCTGGTCTTTAAAGAAAAAACTGACTGCAGTGTTTCCTGGGAAAAGTGGGTGGAGCTGAGCTCTCTCCAGGTGCTGTCCTGAAAGACTCGTAGAAATACCGTTACCGGTAAGTCTAACTAGAGTTTTTTTGCGCTATAAACAAAAAAAGAGCGACAATTTTGAAAAAAAGCAATATTTTTTACTTTTTGCTATAATAATTATCCCCAAAAATCATATAAAAAAACAAATTTTTTCCTCAGTTTAGGCCGATATGTATTCTTCTAGATTTTTTTGGTAAAAAAAAAAATAAATCGCAATAAGCGTATATTGATTGGTTTGCGCAAAATAGCGTCTACAAAATAGGGGATGGATTTATGGCATTTTTATTATTCTTTTTTTTTTTATTAGTAATGACGGCGATCTGTGATTTTTATCGTGACTGCGACATTTTGGCGGACACATCGGAACAGTTTTGACACTATTTTGGGACCATTGTCATTTATACATCGATCAGTGCTATAAAAATGTACTGATTACTGTGTAAATGACACTGGCAGGGAAGGAGTTAAACACTAGGGGGCGATCAAGGGGTTAACTGTGTTCCCTGGGAGGTGATTCTAACTGAAGTGGGAAGGGCCTGACTAGAGGAAGTGACGGATCGTGGTTCCTAGTTAATAGGAACACACGATCTGTCACTCCTCTCAGAACAGAACAGGGAAGTGTGTGTTTACACACACTCATTCCTGTTCTGTCTCTCTTGCTCACGATCGCTCATAGCCGGCGGTCATCACAAACCGATGTGTAGCTACAACGGCTCGCGCAGGGGAGTCATAACTGCTGCGGTTGGTCGGGAAGCGGTTAAAAACAAGAATTAGTTCTTTTAACCAGATGGAAAAAAATCTTTCACTTATTATACAACTCTATACAATTTTATAATAAAAAATGGGACTCTTGGTTCTCACATGGAGATGTATTGTTTAGAAATGCAAACAACTGAATAGAGATGTTTATATTTATAAATTTATATTTCTATATTTTTTCATTTATTTTTTTATCATGTAGCAAAGTCTCTAGCCTCCTCCAGTCTAATGAGAACCTTCAGGGCCAAAGAAAGCTGACATTCTTCTGTATGTGGTGGGTTGTGAGGCATAGTGGGTGCAAGGTGGATAAAGCTATTGGGCGCCAGACACTTCTTGGATGTAAAAGAGGTTTTATTTCTCTTAACAGTCCTTTTTATATTTTGAGCGGAAAAAAGTGTTATGGCCAGGACACCCTTAAGCAGTTGCAATTTCAGTTGGCAGACTCTGAGAATTCAATAGGAGGACAGCTGTACAGGGAAAGACCCCCAGCAAGGCGCCACATCTGCACGTGCAGGATTGCTGTCTCCTATGGCAACAGTCTTTAACAGTTCCTAACACAAATCGTTACAGTCCTCTTTGCTTCACTACAACTTCTACTTGTAGTTCTTCAGCCCCTTAAGCTCTCTCACTGGACCCTCTGATTCACCGACTCTGAATCCCTGGAGCTTCTCAAAGCTTTGCAGTGGTATCTCCCTCAAGCTTCACCCACGCTTCCCTGCTGGGTCCCTAGCTTGGCACTCCAGATACTTCTCAAGCTTCACCCCTGCTAACCGGCTCAGTCCCTGGCTTGACACACAAAGCTGCTCTGCAAGCGTCACCTCCACTGGTTGAGTCCCTGACTTGATCACCGCCTGAAGTTTCCCGATTCTCCACCATGCCCGTTCGGTGAGAATGCTGCTCCGGTACTTGCTTCAGTTACTCACTGTGGTCCCTGGTAATGGTGGTTGGTCCATTTGTGGCAACAGATTTCCTTCTACCTTCAACCATGACAGGTTCTCCGGCTGGCAGAACCGTCACTTTTAGTTGGATTGCAAGCCGCAATCCCAACCCTGCACTGCTCTCTTGCTTCTGGATAGGCCCTCACACAGCCTGGCAGCCAGATGTGCCTGGGATAGGCCCAATCTCCAGCCTAGCAGCCTGGAGCTTACGACACACGTCCACCCAGACAGCCGTCCAGGTGGCACAGAATAGAGATCACCTGACTCCACCCAAATATATAGGTTTCCCCCAGCAGGCCAAGGGATTCAAGAAAACCCCTGCCCATTGGCTGAGATACCCCATATACCCATAACCTGACCTTGGGTTGCCCTTCTCGTATCTAGTACCACCAAGTACCCGGCCAACTAAAATTAGAAGAGAAAAGTGCAACAAGGCCAAACTTAGGGAGAAATCAATGGATCTCTAACAATCAACCAGGATAGCTATTCCTAGCAAGTAAATTTGTGAGGAGCTCCCTGACTAAACCCCAGGGCGCTACAATCATATATATATATTTTACACTATTGTACAGGCATTTATTTGTACAAAATCCTTGATAGATTGTATCAATATATTTTCTACTTGTCTATTTTTCAATAATTATATAACTGAATAACCTTTATATGTTAATATTACTGTAATTGAAACCTCTTATTGTACCACAATTTTACCTTATTAAAAAAAATTGTGTAAACAAAAAAGAAAAAAGCAGCAAGGCACATTGTAAAGTGATGCTACATTACAGAAATAGTGTTTTGTTCAGTGTTTTTTTTTAACCACTTCACTACTGTCTTTTGTTTTAATGTGGCAGATTGGTGGTCATGATGTTTTTGGAGCACCTTTTTTAAAATGGCACCCTGTTTCCATCTTGTGCATAGAGTCAATCAGAGTGACTCTGTGACTTGTGATCGCTGTGATGGTGAAATAAGGGATACAAGTGTCGGCCTTGAGTGTGGATGTGGCATCAGAGGTAGGAATGTTCTGCAACACAGTCTGGGAGGAGATCACTGGGAGAACTTTCTGGATGGCGGTAGCTGAGAGACTTCAGGGAGACATCCTTCTGGAACCTGCAGTCACATTGCTGTTTGTTTGGTGCAGGGAGGACAGTGCAGAGACGTTGGAGAAAATTCCACCTGTTTCTTCTGTCTGCCTAAAAGAACTGAGAAAAGCGCTGTCTGTTGCATTGTAAGTGCCACATGGTTTCTGCAAAGAAGTTCCTTGTGCTCCAGTGACTGTCTCTCAGATTTCTAGAATTACATTATTCAGCTACAACATGGTACTGCCATATCTTCATCTATCTGTTCATCTCATGTAATGGACTGTATTGCATAGTCATGACTAGACTATTTAGCTACATACAGAAGATAAGCATAGATGTAGCACCTTGGTGTTAGGCAGGGTTACTAACAAATTTAGTTTGCTAGGTGGTAACCAGCCTGGCTGATTGTTGGGAGATCCACTGACCTTTTCCTAAATCTGGGTTTGATGCACCTCTCTCTTCTGTCACTAGGTGGCATTGTTGCCTGTGGCATTAGAATGACAAGGGCATAGTAAATCTAGACTAGGAGTCGATGGGTTGTCTCAGCCAATTGGCAGGGGTTTCTTTGCCCTTGGCCTGCAAGGGAGAGCCTATTTATTCGGGAGGGGTCAGGTGATTGGGGTTCTGTACCACCTGGACGGCTGTCTGGGTGAACATGTGTTGAGAAGCTCCCGGCTGCTAGGCCAGAAACCTGAGGCCTCTCCGGCTAGTACCTGGCTACTAGGCGGTCTGAGACCTATCCAGGTTGGAAGCAAGCAGCGTGGGGTTGGGGCTTCAGGTTTGGAGCCCAACCAAGTTGCAGGGGTTCTGCTAGCTGGAGAACCAAGTAGTTGCCACAGGTGAAGGAAAGCAGTTGCCATCAGAGGAGACCACTCCTGTCGAGGCAAGCGAGAACCAGAGTCAGAGGTAAAAGGGACACAGTCGCCAGCAAGGGACAATCTCTCCTGTTATCAGAGGCCAGGTTCTATGGCGACTGAAGAAGTACCAGAGCAGCCTTTTTCACTAGCCAGGGAAGGTGAAGAAGTTGGGAAAGCTTCAGCAGAATCAAGTTGCTTGTAGGTGTGGGTGACGCTTGGAAGCCACAGCAGGATAGTTGTAAAGGAGCTCAAGCTGGGATCTGAAGAGTCTAGTGAGAGACTGGGAGCTCAGTGAGAGGATCTACAATGGGATACTGTGAGTTGTGATCTGTATTGAAGTTGAAGTTACCAGATCAGTTGCTATAGTAGACAGCGGTCTACAGATACAGCTTGCTGCAATCCAGCTTAAAGACCCTTGAACTGTATAGCTGTTCTTCTATTTCTATTTTTTGTCCCTGAGTCTGCCAAGTATTTGCATCTGCCTAAGGGTGTTCAGGCCCTAACCCTCTCTCCCCAGTTCTGTTAAGAGACATTAAATCTCTTTTTGCATTCTCAAAGTTTCTGGCGCCTATCTTATGCTGGCCATACACTATACGAAAAATCGTCCGAAATTCGGTCATTTAAACAGTTTGTTCGTTTTTCCGCCAGTTAATGGGCACAAATTGGTAATCGGTTGGGACATTGACGCAATTTCCAGTTTCGAGTCCAATTGACGTTCAATTGTCGGTAAAACGCACGCCACCAGCGGCGTTTCCTATTGTAATCTCTTGTCATTACATGCTTGGATTTACCTACATTTTTGTAAGAATGCACTTTTTATCTGCACAATAAATTACTTGCCAAACAATACTTTGCTATGAGGTCCCTCTTATCTCTTTTTGGTCACTATTATCCATGCATGACTGTTATGATATGGGAGATCTTCTTTGTATCCTGAAGTGAATCCACCATCCCTGGCCAACACTCTAAGCCTGTAGGACTCCTAGACTGAAAAGCTCCATCCGGTGAGTGGGGACACAGGAAGGGGTGTGGCGCACCTCGAATTTTAGAGCATATTGCACTTTATCGATTGATAAATTGAAAGGTTAATGTGTTTCCTGTCCAAACTGTTTGCAATAGGTATATGTCGGATCACGCCACAGAGTTGGGGATTACAAATAGCAGGCATTCGCCCGCTATTTGAAAGTCGGCAGCTTTGGATGCCCCCTGTCCCATGCATCATTCCCATGAAATGGTTTTAATGCCTAACGACTACCCTTTTGTATAGTAATATGCTATCTTCCCTTTATAGGACATACCCTGAGTTTGGTGCATTTATGAGACCTTGGATGTCTCATCTTTTCCATCCAGCACTATCTCTCCCCTTAGCCATTACCGGTATTTATTTACCTGTTGTAATGGAAATTTGTAAGTTCTGTATATAATTGTATTGTATTTTGTATGTATTGCACACTGCCCTCACTGTGCACACAGCACTAATAATGTTTTCAGTAAATGCTTACATTCTTTCGAGTCCTGATTAGAATTAGCCTGCCTATGTAACGCCCCTTGTTACCATAAACGTACAATTGTAATATTAATGTGATACCTACGTAATCATGTGCATAAAAACCTTCAATTGCGTCATAATAAAGAAGAACAGTAATTTGGAAAGATGCTGAGCGTATCTTTTGTGTCTGTTCCCTACTGCAGTAGTTATTAATTTGGAACCACTAATCAATATGAGGATAGGAGTTGCCTATCATCAATTTAACCGAGTCAGCAATGGCGAGCTTTGCCTTAGGAGGGGATTCCAGGTGACCCTGAGTATCCGAAACGAGGAGCTTGAGACGATCCGGGAATTTCTGATAATCAGCCGGCTGAGGTAAGCCTTTTGCTTACATTTGAGTTATCAGACTTCCTTGATTGGTAAGGCATTTTCGGGACAAAGGGTACCTATTTTACTCCCCTTAATCGAACTGTATTGATTGGTGGTTATATGTTATGTTGTCCCTGTCTATTGTCCATTGGAGTGTTATAGATAAGAAAGGGAAGAATAGTGCTGTTCACAGGTATATGTAGTACATCTGCTAGATAAAGTAGTTTAGAGGCAAGAGGGTATAGGCACATGTAGAGAAGACTGGCCAGTCATTATGGGCATTGAATTAAGTAAGGGAATGAAGGGTAAGAGACCCTCAAAAATGCCCAGCGCAAGAGGAGCGCTATATATGAACCAAAGGTGCGGTTCCGCCTATACTGAGCCCCTAGATTAATGGTTAGAGTGGACAGGGATCCACATTGGGTAACTGGGTTACCAAAGTCCACAGGGACTAAGAATCATGCAGAGTAAATAGCTAAAGAAACAGCTATCTATGTGAGCAGGATGGATCAAGGGTGACATTAACACTAGACAGAAAAGGGACATTTTCATGTTAAGTTGTGGGATAAATTTGGGGTCAGTCACTACAACTATTAGAATCAGAAACAGAGAAATGAGAGTTAAAACAGAATACTTTATATGTTGTCAGAGAGGGAAGATGGGATGAGCACTCTGGCTGCCCGTCTGATCATAGAAGCTACATATAAAAGAAAGATATCTGAACAAAATAAGAAATGCAGAATTTAGGCAGGGAAATAGTAAAGTGTTAAAAGAAAGTGAGAGAATGATATGCATGTGTTGTGTACAAATGAGAGTTAAATGTAAACGATTTTAGAGAGATATTGGTGTATGTATGTGCGAATGCTGGGACCTTTAGTTCTATTGCTTGTGTGTGTCATGTACGCAGATGTGACCCCCTCCTTTGTGCTCTCCTGAAAGAAATGTGGCTGGGATGAGAGGTTAGTGATAAGCTGGAAGGACACCATTGCCAATTTCTGTTTTTTAGACAAAACATTTATAACAAAATGTGCCGGGTTAACGAATCTAATGGTAAACAATGTGATCACAATTATTTTGAATCTGTTTTCCAAACATGGTAAAATGAAGGTTACATTTAACTGTGTATTACACAAATTGAATATCCTTTGATAGTGGAAACAGTGCATTTAAAAAAAAGGGAAATTAAGTAAAATTAAGTAGTAATGAGTATTAATTTCTAATATGAGTTTAACAATTTTATTAATAATATAGATATATTGAAACTGGTTTAGACAACCTTTGGTTGGAAATGAAGTCCAGGTTAATTGGGGAAATTTGTAAAAATGGGATTAGTTTAGATTAAGATAACAATTTTTGTAATTTTACATTTATTCAATAAGCTCTTATTTAGAGAAAAAAAAGATTAAGATGAGGTTGTTATTTTGAATAAAGCTGCCATAATATTTAACAAAGCCAAGATGGATGGAATACATAAGAAGTTCTTCTATAAAAATGAAATTTTAAGGTTTTTGATAATAACTTGATGTGCGGTCCATGATGTAAGAGTAATATTAAATAAAATTTAAATATAACAGACCCATCACATCAAGTCCACACACTCTGTTAGGATAGATGCCGCCTGCAGCCAGTTGTTTTATAGTTTTTGATGCTTTCTGGTCCATCATAAGATTGTTGGTCCTTTTGTTTTTATTTATTTTTATTTTTGAAATCCAAAGCAGAATGTGTGGATTGTGAAATGATGTGCCCCTTTTCCTTGTAAGTACAGTGGTATAAGCAGAAGAATAGTTTGGATTTATGGGCATCTCTGCATGACTGCAGGGTATTGTTATCGTTTATTATAATATTGCCAGGAAAAAGTTGTCTTTTGAAACATGAAACTGGAGTTCTTACACAAACAGCGTGATAGAAAACAAGCCATTGTAATATATTCATGGAAGCTGGACCCAGTAATGAAGGGTTCATCCCGATATATCAGAGCTGTAGCTTTATGCAAAGGTGCTATTAGACAAAGTTAGATATTGTTTTGGTCAAACATTTAATTTTGAATGGTCCGACATTCTGTGCAGCAAATATACAGCTAACTAAATGTTTGTCTAATGAAAGTTTTAAAATATGAGTTTGTTTATGTACAAATCTAACAATGAAGTATGCGTACATTTGAATCCAGCCACCTTATTGCCTCTATTGGAGGAGGCTGGGGACAAAGGAAGACACATGTGTTAAATTGATGGTGTAGGAATCAGCTGCTGTGAGCCCAGTGCAGGACACACTCCCTGAAGACCCAGATATTTAATTTTTTGTAGATTTGAGTATGCAGTTTATCACCCAGAAGGATACTCTGTATTCAAAGTCATTGGATCTTTTTTCCCCAGCTCAAGAAGCAGAGCTCCATGTTTTAGCAAAGCCTGTGAGCTATAAAAAGAGTGTATATATTTATATAGATAGTCAAGATATCGAGAGCTTTTGGTTCCATTTGAAGGGCCAGAAGTTTGTTTTTACTTCGGCAGGTAAACCAACCAAGCATGCCAAGTTAATTTGATCGGCTGTTTTCAGCCTTCCAGGTTCTTGCTGAGGTAGCCATATTAACTTTCACACATGGAAGCAGACCAGGTGACTCTAAGGATGCTGCATTTACAGCCCCGGACACTTGATGGGTCTGTGCAACTCACAGATTCCACCCTAGTTCTGGCCCAGTATAGCTGGGATTAATAATTCAACTTTAAGGACCCCAGAACGAGAAGAACAAGTGGTCCACAGGGGGCAACTTCTTATGAAACAGGACTTTGGAAAAGATGATCATTTATGTCTGCCAGCCACTCTTTTCCCTCCAGCTTTTGACACATTGACCGTGTCACCAGTCACAAGCAGTTATGGCTGCCTTAGTAAATGAGCATGGGATAGAGCCAGGGCTTCTCCACAGTTGTTTTTATAACATACCACTTCTTGTTTTACCTGTTACCAAAGGTGTTACCAAAAGCTGAACATCCCTTCCAGAGATTACAAAAAGATATATCCAGATGCCCAAGTTAGGATCTTACGAGTATGCATTTTGTCTGTATGGACATGTTTTTTGGATGTCCAGTGGCAAATGCTACTGCAAAGGCCACAGTAAAAAGTGTTATCAGAAGTAGTTTGTAAGTACAGAGTGCCAGAAAGTACAGAGAGTAACAGAGGAAATCATTTTTTATAGGAGAGTCCTTAATAGAAGTTATGAGGTTTTATTTTTACACCCCCTACTGTCTACAATGTATCGGACAAAGTAGAGTAAGAAACTAGAAACTAGAACTTTTGCCTGAATGTTTTTCTTATATTTTATCAAGCCCCTAAGGGGGATGTTGGACTCTCTCCCTATGGGATTTTGTTTGGGAGTGTGTTACTCACTTGCTTATATTTTGTCTCAGCAGCTGAAGTCCTTCATTCGGATCTCACAGAGAATGTTGCTGATCTTTTAAGGTTTTTTTGACAAACTCATTTATGTGTTTTCTCCCCAATTCCAGATCCTAAAAGTTTGGAAGGATCTAAAACTAAAGCCAGGTGACTTGTGGATTGTTAAGAGACATTTATATATAAGGAAATGTTTGGAGACTCAATACAGCATCTATTTCATGTACAGTTTTTGCAAAACGTGAAGGAAAAGTCACCTGGATCCACACCAGACACTGCAAAAATGACTAAATTAAAGAAATCTCTGAGTTTGATTTGTTTCCCTCTTGTGATCACAGTCTAGGGTACTTTTTGATTAAATTACTTTAATTGTAAGGGATATATATATTTGAAAAGTAGTTTAGCCATGTTGAAGTCATATTTTGTCTTTTGTACGTCTTCTATTTTATGTAGAATTGTCTGTGTTTACATATGCTGATAAGTCAGCATGACCACAATTCAGCTAGAAGGCCATTCTGGCCACAGGAGTGTACAGCCAGTACTCTGTAAATATGTCTTATCAATCATTTGTTTTTCACAATGAAAAGTCATTTTGTAATGAAAAAGTTGCTCAGCTATTATTTTCTCCACAATGGAGTTTTTTTGCCTCTTTGGCCAGGACTACCTCCACCTAAGCATGTGGAGGTTCCAGTTTAAAGGTGATAGCAGGTATGGTTAGTGATCAAAATATTGATCAAAAGAGGGGAGACTGTAATGGAAATTTGTAAGTTCTGTATATAATTGTATTGTATTTTGTATGTATTGCACACTGCCCTCACTGTGCACACAGCACTAATAATGTTTTCAGTAAATGCTTACATTCTTTCGAGTCCTGATTAGAATTAGCCTGCGTATGTAACGCCCCTTGTTACCATAAACGTACAATTGTAATATTAATGTGATACCTACGTAATCATGTGCATAAAAACCTTCAATTGCGTCATAATAAAGAAGAACAGTAATTTGGAAAGATGCTGAGCGTATCTTTTGTGTCTGTTCCCTACTGCAGTAGTTATTAATTTGGAACCACTAATCAATATGAGGATAGGAGTTGCCTATCATCAATTTAACCGAGTCACTGTTTACCTGTGGGACTCATCCCTCCATGGTCCAATGTTGGTTCTTTGCCATCTAGGTACATAGTTTATTAATCACTTAACTGGTCTTTCAGTTTTTCTTCACTTTTCACATGTATCTTCTAGAAGCATCTTCCTCTTTATTTCAACGTGGGTGTTTTGCTCCATCATCTTCTTCCTTCACCCTAGCTCCTCTTTGCTCCCCTTCTCCTTTTCCCTTTTTTCCCCCTCTTTTTCCCCCCCTCCCCCTTTCCCCTTCCCTCCCTTTTTCCTTCCCCCATTTTTTCCTCTCCCCTCCACCCCCTGCCCCCCTTTTTCACCCCCTTTCCCTCCCCCTCTTTCCTTTCCCTCCCCTCTCACTCCCCTCTTGTTTCCCCTCCCCCTCCCCCCACTATTCCTTCACATCCGTTCACAATTTTCTCCCTCTTTCTCTCCCCCCCCCCTTTTTTTTTCCCTTTCTTCTCCTTCCCCCTTTCCCACATCCTTCACTTCCCCTTCCATCTTCCCTTCTCCCTCCTTTCCTACCCCCCTCCTTTTCACAAGTGTACTTGGTTGTGTGTTTTTTTCTTGGTATGGCTGTTTTGCTTTTTATGTTATTACACCTTCATCCACGGTTTGCACCATTTCTTTAGTCCATATCACTTCACCTCAGTTCAATCTTTCCACCACCTCACTGGCACACCTTCTCCCCTTGATTCATCACAGTCCCATTATCTTTACCTTTTGTACTTCATTCCACCCAGCCTCCAGCCCATTGATTTGTTAATCCCCCCAGTCGCCGCGGGAGGCTCCACCGGGTACGCCCTGTGCTCCAATTGCATGGGATCTTGGGTAAGCAGCCCTCTACCTTTATCACATTTTCTCTCCCCCTTTGTACTTAATTGTACTAAAACTCTTCGTAATTGTTGCATTGTTGTAATTAGTTTGTCAATTGTCTTTGTGTCTGTCAACAGATGTATTTCCTGAAGAAGCGGTTAATCCCGCAGAACTTGTCGAAGTACTATATATGACCAAGTCACCCTTGTTTTAATTTTTGTCATGTAATTTGTAATAATAAATTTTCATATTTTTTTACGACGATTTTTTTTACGACCCCGATTTTTTTACGTCTAAATGTCCTATATTTGTACTGATCCTACACTGTACCGAGATAGACCACTTGCTCCCTTGCCCTTGGTGAACCCTGGTTGGGGACTAGGTTCCCAAACTTCTATTCCACTAGATATATGTGTAAAAATGAATTGATGTCCATTGAACGATTTCTCAATCATTACATGTTGGCTCTCATTTTCGTTTTTTGAAAATGGGTTTTAACGATTTTTCATATAGTGTATGACCAGCATTACTATATCTACACCACACCCACTATGCCTAGTAACCTACACTGTGAAGATGGATGCCAGCGCTCTCTGACTCTGGAGGTTACCATTAGGCCTCTAGGGTCGGGGCCATCACTGCATAGATAATTGCCTTACAGTAGCATCTGCTTAATAAAGTAAACTGTCTGAGAAAAAACGTTCTTCGAGGTGGATTATTGTAAAGTATAACTAAAGACTTTTTGTTTTGTTTTTCGGATAGAGCAGAGAGGGAAGAGAACCCCTATAAGGTTTTTATTGCTGTCTGGAGTCTGCGCTAGAAAGATTCAGTAGACATGTCTGGTTCGTTTAGCTCTGAATTGAAATTCTGACACATTTTTTGTTATTCGGGAATTCAGATGTATCCGAATAACATTTGTAACTGATTCAGACGAATCTGAAATAACAAAACAAAATTTCAGACCAAAGTCGATTCGTTTTTTAATCAAATTAGGATTTCCGAAGAAAAAATAGAACAGAAAATAAAGGAATAGAATAGATAAGAAAATAATAGAATATACTAGAAAGAATATAATAGAAAATAAAAGAATAGAATATAATAGAGTAAAACAGAACAGAATGCAAAATAAAAGAATAGAAAAAAATAAATTAGAATAAAATAGACATAATATAACCTTTTAAAATGTGAATTTCGAATAGAATAAATTCAAATTTGAATAGAATTTAAGAAAAGAATAGAATAGAAAATAAAAAAATACAATGGAATTAAAAAAAAAAAAAACAATAATATAGAATATAATAATTTATACAGGAATACATTTAAATAGAATAGAATAAATTAGAACAGAATAGAAAATAAAATAGAATTGACTGGAATAGAAAATAAAAGACTAGAAAAGAAAAAAAAATAGAATAGAAAAAATATAATCGTCTTCCGAAATTCGAGTTTGGAATAGAATAGATTTGAATAGAATGGAGAATAAAATAGAATAGAACAGACAATATAAAATAATAGAATAGAAAGAATATAACAATATAACAGTTTTCTGAAATTTGAAATTCAACTAGAATAGAATAGAAAATAAAAGAATAGAATGGAATAGAAAAAATAATAGAATTAGAATGGAATAGAAAGAATATAACCATCTTCCAAAATTCGAATAGAATAAATTTGATTCGAATGGACTTCAAACGAAATTTGATTTGATTTGAATTCGAATAAATTAAACTAATTCTGAAAATTACTAAAACAAATTTAACTAAACAATTTAAGTAAATAAATCAAAAAATGTTTTTTTGTTCTGCACATGTCTAAGATTCAGCCTCTCTATTTGTCTTGCTTACTGTTATCACCGAGAGTGAAAGAAAGTCTCACATTTTGAGTGGTCACCAGGGCAGGAATAGAGGGGAAGTCTTTCAATGGGGAAACTAGTTCTGGTGACAAGTTTTGCCTTCAGTTCTATTTTAATGCATCCTAGCCCTTCCATAGCCCTTTGACTGGGTATTTACAGTAAGGAGTAGATGGACCCCCCAATCACATGATCATTGTGATTGGCTGTCAGTGGTTGATTAAATGGGAGCCCACCCTGCCCCCCATCCCAATGGCTGCCGATCATAAACAATGGTGAGCTGTCTGTGTGCGCTCTCAGCACAGAAACCTCAGCTCAATATATACAGTACATTAAAGCTCACCCTCCTTGCCACTGCACATACACTCACCAGCCACTTTATTAGGTACACCTGTTCAATTGCTTGGTAACACAAATTGCTAATCAGCCAATCACGTGGCAGCAACTCAATGCATTTAGGCATCTAGACATGGTGAAGACGAATTGCTGAAGTTCAAACTGAGCATCAGAATGGGGAAGAAAGGGGATTTAAGTAACTTTGAACGTGGCATGATTGTTGGTGCCAGACGGGCTGGTCTGAGTATTTCAAAAACTGCTGATCTACTGGGATTTTCACACACAACCATCTCTAGGGTTTACAGAGAATGGTCCGAAAAAGAGTAAGTGGCAGTTGTTTGGACAAAAATGCCTTGTTGAGGTCAGAGGAGAATGGGCAGACTGGTTCAAGGTGATAGAAAGGCAAAAAAATTTTGAGCACCAGCCGGCACTGAATTCTACTTGTAATTATTGAACTTGATGCTCTGTTTAAGTCCTTTCTCTTATTCTGAGTGTGCAGCCGTTGCTGATTAAAGTTGCCTGATATTTACAATTGTCTGTTTCATTGCTTTGTGGGAATTCAAAGGGTGTCACCAGATTCAGATAAGAGCTGTACCCACACACATAGACGTGTGCAGGGGGTGTGCCGGGTGTGCCTGGGCACACCCTAATCACCCTTTGCAGCGCAGATTCCCCCTGCTGATATTTCACCAAAGCTCCTAAAAAAATGTAAAAAACATAAATAAAATTGTAAAAAATAATACAAAAATAAAATAATAAAAATAAAAAAACTACTGACACCAACCCCTGCCCTACTGACACCATCCACTACCCTACTACATTTTAAAATGTTTACATATATTTAGAGTATGTGTGTGTGTGTGTGTGTGTATATATATATATATATATATATATATATATATATATATATATATATATATATATATATATATATATAGGCACACATGTGTGTTTGCATTTTGGGGTGCACCCCCTAATGCAATAGGCTGCGCACACCCATGCCCACACACTTATGAAATCTAACACTTATGGTTGCCCTACATAAGTTATAGAACAGCTTATTACTTGAATGAATGTTCTGTGATAACAGCGTGTAACAAACTTTCACTTTTCATTGCCTGTACACTGCTTGGCATTCAGTCTAAGATAAAACATCACATTTCCAAATGACAGCACTGTGAATCTGGAATAACCTTGATCTTTTCCAAGGTTGTCAAGAATATACAGTACTACTTTACATGCTGCCAGATAATTATGAACAAGTTCAAATGAGGAAAAACGTATAAATTAATTCATTGGGGGGTGGATTCTTAACCACTACCAACAAAAATTCACAAAGAATCACATTTTGAATAATAAGGCGTAAAGCTTTAGGTTAACACCAGAAGAGACTGTGGGGGTGATTTGCAAAAGCCGTGTGCCATCAGTAGAGGCGCACGGCGAGGCACAACGCACATTTCCATATTTACGACACGGTGCGCCAGTAACAGAGCTCGAATCCCCCATTTACTATAGCGATCTCAGCGCACGGGAGAATGAAATCTATGGACATGGCGCACGGCATCTCCAATTCAATATTAATAGAAGATGGAGGTGCCAATATTATGGGGTGATGTGAGGAAGTTTAGTAACAACTGCCCAAGTAACAAATATGCCCAAAATAGAATGAGAAAGTAACTTTTTCAGAGAAAGCCTGCTGTGCCTGCAAGTATGTTTAGAACTGCGTGAGATCAATTTAAGCAGTGCGCATGCGCAAGCAACTCTTGCGCTCGTTCACATGCGTTTGTTCACTGCGCGGCCAAAATCTTAGTAAATGTTAAGCAACAAACATTCAATTGCACGGGGTGAACGGGCGCACCTCTAAACTTGACTAGCTCCTCCTAAAAGGGCATTTAACCTTCCCCCTCTAATGCATCTGATTTCCTTGGGCTAGCTTTTGCTTTTAAAGGGGAACTCCACACTCCATTCTCCAATGCTCTTGTCTCCCCCCTCTAACCCCTTGGATTTCTATGGGCTAACTTTTGCTTTTTAAGGGGAACTCCACACTCCACTCCATTCTCAAAAGTCTGTGAGCTGCCTTCACCAATCCAAACCACATCCTTTTTCAGAGCATACAACAGGGCCAGTTAGGAAAGGGACAAGAAGAGCCAGCGCCCAACCCTCTCCTGAACTATATAAGGCCACATGCACTCAACATAGCTGGCTGCCTTTGGGGAATGTTGGACTCAGCCCAATACCAACCACAAAGCACCTTGCACCCACTAGTTTAAAGGGGCTTTCCACATACCGTAAAGCCCCCTGTCTGCAGCCCCCCACAACCCCAGCCTAGGGTTGTGTGGAAGAGGCCCTTGTCCCCCCTGAATATGGTCACAAGGTGGTTGACTTTTGGGGTGCCCGAGCCCCTCCTGCCCCCAAGCATCCACCCCCCTTTCATGGGCTGGCTTGCTGTGTGTTTGGATAGGGGTTTGTTAGTGTGTGGGAGGGGCACAATGTTTTTTCGTTTGGGGTGGTATTTTTCACGTGCGGGTTCTCATTTTAAGCCTTAACAGACCCAAGTGGCCTTGTATGTATTGGGGGGGAGGCTTTATTTTGTTTTGGGTCAAAATCTTGTAGATTTGTACGTTTTCTCTAAAGCCATACATCTTTGAAGCAGCATTTTGGATACATTCTACAGATGCACCACTTTACAGGCAGAGTAAGCCCCCCCCCAAGTTACTAGCTTTTAAGCAATTTTGCATTTTTAAAGGCACTTCTCCTTGTTTCATTTTTGGTGTTGTCCAAATTGGTGACATTGATATATATCCCTCAGGGTGGGATCTGTGTGTGTGTGTCAAGAGAGTACATTTGGGTGTCCTTATAGAGTTGGTAACACATTTATTTTCTCTTTGTATTTTGTCTGTTATGTCTTTGCAAAACAGATGTGTTTTAGAGAAATTTTTTTTTTTACTTTTGTTTCTTTTTGGGGGGGGGGGTATTTTTCACTGAAATATTTTTAGTCATCAATCTGTGTTGTTTGTAGGTTGTTATTTTCACTTTGATTTAATTGTCTGTGCTGCATTATTTTGCAAAATCTTCCTCAAGATGTTGTGACTAATAAACATTTAAATCCTTAAGAGACTGTCAATTTGTGGGCTCAGTCCCTTTAACTGCTGTTAATTTCCTCTGCAAAATAGTCAGACCTCAAAGCCATATTCTGTTAGTGTCTAAAATTAACATACATGTGATTTTTGCTTTCCTTCCAAGTCCTGTTTTGTTGACCAATACAATTTTTATGTTCTATGTGATTTGTTAATAATTTGTTTTGCAGATGCATGCTCAATCCAAGTAATGCATTTTACACCCCCCCCACCCCCCCCAACAATTTTCATGCAACAGATTTCCAAGCTGCAGCTTAACTAAGCTGATTGGCATGGCAAAACAAAAAAAAGGTGTGATTTGTCTAAAAGCTACTTTCCTGGTGCCTTCATGGTAGCACATGCATGGATTGTGCGTATGCTGCCATGGATAGGCACCAGGAAAGGAAAATTAGAGAGGTAATTAAGTAGCAGTGTTTTTCAGCCTCGGTCCTCAAGTACCCCCGACAGGACATGTTTTGGGAATTTATCTTAGCTAAAGTAGCTGTGCAAAATACCAAGCCATTGACTCTGATTTAAAGCACCTGTGCAAGATCAAGGAAAACCTGCAAACATGGCCTGTTGGGGGTACTTGAGGACAGGGTTGAGAAGTACTGATTTAGAGCACTGAGCTAAAATCTAGCTCAAGACAATCCTATTCTAATTGTGGGCATTTGAGGGAAACCAAGTGAGTGTTAGAACCTCTGCTTGTCTTTTTTATTTTGGACTTTGTGTCCCTTTTCTGAAAATTGGCTTCACTTCCTGGTCATATAGCCAAACAGGAAGTGAGGGTTAAACCCTACCAATGTCTTTCCTTGGGGGCACACAGGTCAATCTAACTAGTGTCCCCATTAGGCAAATTGTACTCTAGCACTTTGCTGTGTACCCTAAATTATTAGGTATTTTGGGGTTTATTAAAGGCAAATTCACTCTGCAATACAAGTGTACTCGCTGTAAATATGAGGGGAAGCACTGGTGATTTTATCATCCAATCATGTAGAAGCAAAGATGCTGTTTTTTAATTTTCCTTGCATGTCCCCCTTGGATCTCCAGCAAGTGCACTTGTAGTGCAAAGTGGATTTGCCTTTAGTAAATAAACCCCAAAGTCCAAGATACCTAATAATTTGGGATGTTCACAGCAAAATGCTAGAGTGCAATTTACCTAATGGCGAAACTATTTAGATTGACCTATGTGTCCCCATGGAAAGACATTGGTAGGGTTTTACCCTCACTTCCTGTTTGGCTATGTAACAGGAAGTGAATAAATTTGAGGGAAAAACTGGCACAATTTGGGAGGTGTCTTCACCCTGTCAGGGGTGTAGACATTCCCAAAAATTGACAAGACTTCTAATCCCTCTGCACTCTATCTGTCACGTACCTTACAGTGGAGTCTGAAATGACGAGGGCGGCCTCTTGCACGGTCCCGGTCCTAGCGTCCCTGGAGGTTGAGACAGGGTTGCTAGGGCGGCGGAAGGGTGCAGGTGCCTGCTGGCAGGATCAGGAACCCAGAAGTCTTTGGAAGGAAGCTGAGGTGCTGATCCCTGGATGGATGCAGGAGAGGTCCAGCAGAGGAACTTGCAGGGTCAAGGCAGGCAGGAGTTGGCAACGTGCTGGCAACGAGGTACACAATCGGCAGGCAGAGACGTGGTCAGGGACTGGCGGAGGTTGGCAACAAACTGGCAGCGGGGTACCGAATCAGGAGACAGAGCCGTATTCAGGAGTCCAAGTTCAATACAGGAAGCAAGGCAGGCAGAGATGTAGGGGTGATCCGAGAGGGTAGTCAAGTTCGAGCTCATAAGTCACTGGATTAACGGGAAGTTCGAGCTCATAAGCCACTGGATTAACTTTTCTCTTGACAGGAAAGGGTCCTAGGTATTTAGGTCCCAATTTCCTGGATGGGCAGGTAAGTTTTAGATTCAAAGTTGACAGCCACACATGATCACCAACCTTCAAATCCAGTTCTCCTCTCCTCTTTCTATCAAAGAACCTCTTATTAACCTCTTGTACTTTGGCAATGGTATCCTTTAACACCTGGTTATTGGTAGCAAAGAAATTTAATCTGTCCTGAACTGCAGGCAAAGGAGAGTCCGGAATCAATGTAGGCAAGAAGGAAGGATGAAACCCGTAGTTGGAGTAGAAGGGTGATTGGTTGGTGGCGGTATGAGCAGAGTTGTTAAATGCAAATTCTGCCAGCGGCAGAAGTGAGGCCCAATCTTCTTGGGAGAAGAAGGTGAAGCAACGCAGATATTGCTCCAGCGTTTGGTTGGTACGCTCAGTCTGTCCGTTGGACTGGGGATGATAAGCCAAAGAAAAGTTGAGTTTGATGCCCAGCGCTTCGCACAGTGCTTTCCAAAATTTTGAAGTAAACTGTACTCCTCGATCCGAGACGATGTCACTAGGGATTCCATGCAGTCTAAAAACTTCTTTAACAAAGACTTTAGCAGTTTCAGTTGCTGATGGGGTCCCTTTCATAGGGATGAAATGTGACATCCTGGAGAGGCGGTCTCCACTACAAAAATCGATGAGAACCCCTCTGATGGAGGGAGCTCTACGATAAAGTCCATTGCGATTTTATCCCAGGGTCTCTCAGGAATGGGTAGAGGTCTTAATAGTCCCCATGCCTTGTTCTTGCTGTTCTTGTTCCTGAGACAGATTGAACATGAGCCAACATATTTCCTGCAGTCCTTTGCTAAACTAGGCCACCAGAAATGTCTCTGGATCAAATCCATGGTTTTGTATCCCCCAAAATGGCCGGCTAGTGGGTAGTCATGACACACTTGTAGGATGGTAGCACGTAAATTCTGTGGTATGAAAATTTTATTACCCCGCCAATAGAGCCCATCGTTCTCCTGAAGGTCTGTATCCGGAGACAGAGAGACTTCCCTGGATGCTTGACGGATCTGTGACATTAGGTCGGTTTGAATAAGTAGAAAATTTCCAGCCTGCAGGATAGTATCAGTTTGAGGTGGAACTTCAACTTCTGTAAACATACGCAATAACGCGTCCGGTTTCACATTCTTGGAGCCGGGCCCGTAGGTTATGTGGAAGTTAAAAAAGAGGCTCTGACCAGAAGTAGCAAACAAAAGAAGGTATGCCACATCCCTTAATAGCACAAAAAAGAACAATATGTTCCCCTAGGGTGGGATTTTGGAGGCATTACCACAAAAAAGGATATTGGTAGTAAGAAAAATACTTTATTACAAAAACAGAAATATAACACACAATGTATCAAAATAAACCATAGCACACATGAAAAATACATATGTAGGATTGCATCGGGAATGACATGCAGGTAACAAAAAGAGGTAGTATATATGTCACACAAGACAATAAATGAAAAACAGACCAATGTTAAAAGATGGATCAAGACTAAAGGGGTGGTCTACATGCTCCGGTGTGACTGCGGATGTTTCTATGTCGGGAAAACCATACTGGAATTCTGGCATAGAGCATACCGCCACATCAGGAGCATGCAGACATGTGACCCCGACCTACCTTTGGGGAGACACACGGCCCTGGTTCACCAGGGAAAGTTTCCCAATATCAAATTTTTGATCTTGGATCGGGTCCACCCGGGCTGGAGGGGAGGAGACTGGAACAAGGACCTCCTCCAGCTCGAGCTAAGGTGGATCTATAATTTACGTGCAACCAGTAGGGATGAGCTTCGTGTTCGAGTCGAACCCATGTTCGACTCGAACATCGGCTGTTCGACCGTCCGTCGAATTGCGAACGTTATGGGCCATTCGCGCCAAATTCGTGTGGCGCGTCACGGCCCATAATTCACTGCGGCATCGCAGTGCATTGCTGGCTGATGATTGGCCAAGCATGCACTATGACCCGCATGCTTGGCCAATCACAGCGCCGTCAGTAGAGAGAGCTGTAATTGGCCAAAGCCAGGGTGGCTTTGGCCAATTATGGCTCAGGGGATTTAGTACACGCCCCACACTATATAAGGCCGCCTGCACGGCGGCCCTGTGTAGTGTGTTCCGGTGTGCTGATAGAGAGAGAGACAGACAGTGTCATTTGATTTGAGAGCTAGATTAGGCTAGATCTGTTCCTGCTCTTTACATTTAGTGCAGTGCGTCCTGCTCACAGTGTTCAGCTAGATCTGTTCCTGCTCTTTACATTTAGTGCAGTGCGTCCTGCTCACAGTGTTCAGCTAGATCTGTTCCTGCTATTTACATTTAGTGCAGTCAGTGCGTCCTGCTCACAGTGTTCAGCTAGATCCGTTCCTGCTATTTACATTTAGTGCAGTCAGTGCGTCCTGCTCACAGTGTTCAGCTAGATCCGTTCCTGGTATTTACATTTAGTGCAGTGCGTCCTGCTCACAGTGTTCAGCTAGATCCGTTCCTGCTATTTACATTTAGTGCAGTGCGTCCTGCTCACAGTGTTCAGCTAGATCCGTTCCTGCTATTTACATTTAGTGCAGTGCGTCCTGCTCACAGTGTTCAGCTAGATCCGTTCCTGCTATTTACATTTAGTGCAGTCAGTACGTCCTGCTCACAGTGTTCAGCTAGATCCGTTCCTGCTATTTACATTTAGTGCAGTCAGTGTGTCCTGCTCACAGTGTTCAGCTAGATCCGTTCCTGCTATTTACATTTAGTGCAGTCAGTGCGTCCTGCTCACAGTGTTCAGCTAGATCCGTTCCTGCTATTTACATTTAGTGCAGTGCGTCCTGCTCACAGTGTTCAGCTAGATCCGTTCCTGCTATTTACATTTAGTGCAGTGCGTCCTGCTCACAGTGTTCAGCTAGATCCGTTCCTGCTATTTACATTTAGTGCAGTGCGTCCTGCTCACAGTGTTCAGCTAGATCCGTTCCTGCTATTTACATTTAGTGCAGTGCGTCCTGCTCACAGTGTTCAGCTAGATCCGTTCCTGCTATTTACATTTAGTGCAGTGCGTCCTGCTCACAGTGTTCAGCTAGATCCGTTCCTGCTATTTACATTTAGTGCAGTCAGTGCGTCCTGCTCACAGTGTTCAGCTAGATCCGTTCCTGCTATTTACATTTAGTGCAGTGCGTCCTGCTCACAGTGTTCAGCTAGATCTGTTCCTGCTATTTACATTTAGTGCAGTCAGTGCGTCCTGCTCACAGTGTTCAGCTAGATCCGTTCCTGCTATTTACATTTAGTGCAGTGCGTCCTGCTCACAGTGTTCAGCTAGATCCGTTCCTGCTATTTACATTTAGTGCAGTGCGTCCTGCTCACAGTGTTCAGCTAGATCCGTTCCTGCTATTTACATTTAGTGCAGTGCGTCCTGCTCACAGTGTTCAGCTAGATCCGTTCCTGCTATTTACATTTAGTGCAGTCAGTGCGTCCTGCTCACAGTGTTCAGCTAGATCCGTTCCTGCTATTTACATTTAGTGCAGTGCGTCCTGCTCACAGTGTTCAGCTAGATCTGTTCCTGCTATTTACATTTAGTGCAGTCAGTGCGTCCTGCTCACAGTGTTCAGCTAGATCCGTTCCTGCTATTTACATTTAGTGCAGTGCGTCCTGCTCACAGTGTTCAGCTAGATCTGTTCCTGCTATTTACATTTAGTGCAGTGCGTCCTGCTCACAGTGTTCAGCTAGATCCGTTCCTGCTATTTACATTTAGTGCAGTCAGTGCGTCCTGCTCACAGTGTTCAGCTAGATCCGTTCCTGCTATTTACATTTAGTGCAGTGCGTCCTGCTCACAGTGTTCAGCTAGATCCGTTCCTGTTATCTTCCTACTGACAGGCAGGCTTGTCTGGTTACAGTATATAAAGCTACCTGAAGAAAATTACAGGTGTTCTATAACAGCTTAGTGCAGCTACAGGCCATTAGTATGTCTGGAAGGCCAAGAAGGAGAGGCAGACAGTCACAAGCCAATAAGAGAGGGCAAGCAGGCTCTGTGTCTAGTGCTGGTCGTGGAGACGGTGCATCCTCATCAGCACGTGGCCATGGGACACGCTTGGCCTTTTTTTCGGCAGCTGGCCGTGTTGAGCCGCAACATGCGGAAAACTTGGTCAAGTGGATGACCAAGCCGTCCTCATCCTCCTCATCCTCTCTCACCCATGCCCAGGGTGCTTTGTCTGGCAAAGCAGCGGCCTCTTCCCTCAGCTCAATGTCATCAGTGACTCCTTCCCTAGCTCCACCATGTCCTCATGAGGATTCCCTCGAACTGTTTGACCACAGTGTTGGGTACATGCTCCAGGAGGATGCCCAGCGTTTGGAAGGCTCTGATGATGATACTGAGCTCGATGAAGGCAGTAACATGAGCACGGACAGAGGGGGTGCCCAAGAAGGACAGCAATCTGGCAGTCATGCTCCCCCTGCTGCAGCATACTGCCAGGTTTGCTCCAGTGATGAGGAGGGAGGGGATGATGAGGTCACTGACTCAACGTGGGTGCCTGATAGGAGAGAGGAGGAGGAGGAGGAGGAGGAGGCGGCACATCACCAACGAGGCAGGATGCCCTCCAGGGGCCAGCCTAAGGGCAGCACATTGACTGCATCACACCTCAAAGCTCCACATGTGCAGGGCGCTGCAGTCTCTGCGCGTTATTCAAAAAGTTCTTTGGTGTGGGCCTTTTTTGAGACGAGTGCATCAGATCGCACCGCTGCTATTTGCAACATATGTCTCAAGCGTATCTCGCGTGGCCAAAACATCTCCCGCTTGGGTACCACATGCTTGACCAGACATATGTTGACCTGCCATGCAGTTCGTTGGCAAGCATATCTAAAAGACCCACACCAAAGAACAAAGAGGATCTCTCCTTGCTCCTCATCAGCTGAGATTTCCAACCCCACTAGACCTTCAGTCCTCTCTGAGACCTGCAGTGAGAGGAATGAAGGTGTAGAATTAGGTGTGTCACAGCCAAGTACTTGTGGGCAATCTGCTTTTGGTACACCGACGCCAGATTGTACCAGGCAAATTTCCCTGCCCCAGCTGCTGCACCGCCGAAAGAAGTTTGCTCCCAGCCATCCACATGCCCAGCGGTTGAATGCTAGCTTGGCAAAATTGCTAGCACTTCAACTGCTGCCTTTTCAGTTGGTAGACTCTGCCCCCTTCCGTGAGTTTGTGGAATGTGCGGTTCCTCAGTGGCAGGTACCCAAACGCCACTTTTTCTCACGGAAGGCGATTCCAGCTCTCTACCGGCATGTGGAAGGCAATGTCCATGCCTCGCTGGACAGGGCGGTCAGCGGTAAGGTGCATATTACCGCTGACTCATGGTCCAGCAGGCATGGACAGGGACGTTACTTAAGTTTCACGGCGCATTGGGTGACTCTGCTGGCAGCTGGGAAGGATGCAGGACAAGGTGCAGTAGTGTTGGAGGTTGTTCCGCCACCACGCCTCCAAAATGCTGATTGTGACACACCTCTCTCCTCCACCCCCTCCTCTTCTTCTTCCTCCATGGCCTCTTCCTCGGAACCAGCGGTGCTCCGTAGGCGTTCAAGGGGCTACGCAAGTACGCAGGCCAAAAGATGCCATGCGGTGCTTGAGCTGGTGTGCTTGGGGGACAGGAGCCACACTGGGGCAGAGGTTCTGTCAGCTCTGCAGGGGCAGGTTCAGAGGTGGTTGACGCCACGCCAACTTAAGGCAGGAATGGTGGTTTGCGACAATGGCACCAACCTCCTCTCTGCCCTCCGACAGGGACAACTGACCCATGTGCCCTGTTTGGCTCACGTCCTTAACTTGGTGGTGCAGCGGTTCTTGGGCAGGTACCCGGGCTTACAGGATGTCCTGAGGCAGGCCAGAAAAGTCTGTGTGCATTTCCGCCGGTCATATAATGCCAGTGCTCGGCTGACGGACCTCCAAAAGGAGTTTAACCTGCCCAAGAACCGCCTAATCTGTGACATGCCCACCAGGTGGAACTCGACATTGGCCATGCTGCAGCGGCTGCACACGCAGCAGAGGGCCATAAATGAGTACCTGTGCGACTATGGCACCAGGACAGGGTCAGGGGACCTTGGTTTTTTTCCCCACGCCAGTGGGCCATGATCAGGGATGCATGCACTGTCCTGTCACCATTCGAGGAGGCCACGAGGATGGTGAGCACTGACAGTGCATGCATCAGTGACACTGTCCCCCTTGTCCACCTGTTGGAGCACACGCTGCGTGGAATAATGGACAGGGCACTTGAGGCAGAACAGAGGCAGGAAGAGGAGGACTTCCTTAGCTCTCAAGGCCCCCTTTATCCAGACAGTGTTCCTGCGTGCCCGCCGATCACACAGGAAGAGGACGAGGAGGAGGAGGAGGAGGAGGAGGAAGATTGTGTCAGTATGGAGGTGGAGCCTGGCACTCAGCATCAGCAGTCTTTAAGGGATCAGTCCCAAGGAACACATGGACTTGTACGTGGCTGGGAGGAGGTGGCTGCGGACGTTGTTGTCCTTAGAAAGAAGTTTGCTCCCAGCCATCCACATGCCCAGAGGACTCCGGACCGAATGCCTCAGCAAACCTACGCTGCATGGCCTCCCTGATCCTGCAAAGCCTGCGTAAGGATCCTCGTATTCGTGGTATCAAGGAGAAGGACCAATACTGGCTGGCAACCCTCCTTGATCCACGTTACAAGGGTAAGGTTGCGGACCTTATCTTGCCATCGCAGAGGGAGCAGAGGATGAAACATCTTCGGGAGGCCTTGCAGAAAGGTCTGTGCAACGCGTTCCCAGAGACTGGGAGGTTACAAACTCCTGTTTCTGGACAACGTGTTGCTGAGGCTTCGGTCAGTCAAAGAAGGAGCGGTGGAGAAGGTGGCCGTCTGACCGATGCGTTCAGACAATTTTTTGGTCCGCAGCCCCAAGGTATGATCGGTTCCAGCAACCATCGCCAGCGTCTGTTTTACATGGTGCAGGAATACCTAGGGGCAAGATCAGACTTGGACACCTTTCCCACCGAAAATCCTCTGGGTTACTGGGTCTTGAGGATGGATCACTGGCCAGAGCTTGCACAGTATGCAATTGAGCTACTGGCCTGTCCTGCATCCAGCGTTCTTTCGGAACGCACATTCAGTGCTGCTGGAGGCGTGGTAACCGATCACAGGGTGCGTCTGTCCACTGACTCGGTCGATCGGCTGACCTTCATAAAAATGAATCAGTCTTGGATCACCACCAGCTACCAAGCACCTGATGCTGATGTAACTGAATAATTTTTTTCAGATCCCTTCAAAGACTGCCTATGCTGATGCTGAGTGACTATCCCTGAGTAATTATCCTCTTCCTCCTCAATCATCACGCTGATAGCTTGTAAGAACATTTTTGGTTCTGGGCGCCACCACCAGTGCCTAAGGCACAATTTTTCAGCCCCTGTATAACAGGGGCGTGTAATTACAATTTTTGATGTAATACTTTGCAGCACGGCTCGTTCCTGCATTCCAACTAGAGTGTCTGTGAGGGGTTGCAGTGTTGTGGCACCAGCACCAGTGCCTAAGGCCCAATTTTTCTGCCCCTGTCTAACAGGGGCGTGTAATTACAATTTTTGATGCAATACTTTGCAGCAGGGCTCGTTCCTGCGTTCCAACTAGAGTGTCTGTGAGGGGTTGCAGTGTTGTGGCACCAGCACCAGTGCCTAAGGCCCAATTTTTCTGCCCCTGTCTAACAGGGGCGTGTAATTACAATTTTTGATGCAATACTTTGCAGCAGGGCTCGTTCCTGCGTTCCAACTAGAGTGTCTGTGAGGGGTTGCAGTGTTGTGGCACCAGCACCAGTGCCTAAGGCCCAATTTTTCTGCCCCTGTCTAACAGGGGCGTGTAATTACAATTTTTGATGCAATACTTTGCAGCAGTGCTCGTTCCTGCGTTCCAACTAGAGTGTCTGTGAGGGGTTGCAGTGTTGTGGCACCAGCACCAGTGCCTAAGGCCCAATTTTTCTGCCCCTGTCTAACAGGGGCGTGTAATTACAATTTTTGATGCAATACTTTGCAGCAGGGCTCGTTCCTGCGTTCCAACTAGAGTGTCTGTGAGGGGTTGCAGTGTTGTGGCACCAGCACCAGTGCCTAAGGCCTAATTTTTCAGCTCCTGTTCAACAGGGGCATGTAATTACAATTCTTGATCTAATATTTCACAGCAGGGCCCTGTGAGGGCTTACAGTGTTTTGGCCACAGCAACACCTAAGGCCCAAATTTCTGCTGAGTATATAGGGCAGGACCCTACTTTCAAACATCTAACTTACAAACGACTCCTACTTGCAAACGGAAGGAGACAACAGGAAGTGAGATGAAATCTACCCCTAGGAAGGGAAATTCTCTCATGTAAGAGTTAATATGGGAAAACAATTTCTCCTTTCCACTGATGCTTTCCAATCCTTGTTCCACAAAAAAACCCAAATTTTCAAAAAACATTTTTCATTGGGACAAAAAAGTGAGGTGAAATCTTCTGAAGAGGAGGAAAGACGCAAAACAAATGTCACAGGGGTGATAACCCTTCCCTATGTTTTCCAAAAAGCTTAGAAAAGATTTTTTGGCTGGAGCTAAACACGTTAAAAATGTTCAAAATTACAAACAGATTCTACTTAACAACAAACCTACAGTCCCTGTCTTGTTTGCACCGCCTGTATACTGCTGTTCAGAGTATATAGGGACCTTTCCTTATTTTAATTTGGGTGCGGGGTTCCCCTTAATATCCATACAAGACCCAAAGGGCCTGGTAATGGACTGGGGGGTACCCATGCCGTTTGTCTCACTGATTTTCATCCATATTGGCAGGACCCGACATGACATTAAACCCGCAAGCAGTTTTAAATGAGATTTTTTCCTTTAAAAATGACATTTGGTGCAGGGACTGTTCTAAACATGGGAAACACGCGTCACTTTACAGGCATACTATAGACACCCCCCAGGTACGATATTTAAAGGAATATTTCACTTTTTTTTTTTTACTTTAAGCATCATTAAAATCACTGCTCCCGAAAAAACGGCCGTTTTTAAAAGTTTTTTTTGCATTGATACATGTCCCCTGGGGTAGGACCCGGGTCCCCACACCCTTTTTAGGACAATACCATGCAAATTAGCCTTTAAAATGAGCACTTTTGATTTCGAACGTTCGAGTCCCATAGACGTCAATGGGGTTCTAACGTTCGTGCGAACTTGCGGTCCGTTCGCGGGTTCTGGTGCGAACCGAACCGGGGGGTGTTCGGCTCATCCCTAGCAACCAGACCCCCTGTATTGAACGATACCACATGCTTCAAACCCTTCTTGGAGGGTTTTGACTCCGGGGGTATGGAAAGATAAACATCCATTCCACCACCTCTGATTTTGGCCTCTGCCTTGCCTCCACAATGCCCCTACCATGGGTAGGATTGGCCTTTCTTACATTAGGGGTTGGATATTGGTGCCTTCACGGGCCATACTGGGGATTTAACTGCATGTTCTCGTCTATGGGGCAGGGGGGTTATCCCCGGTCTATGCAATCCTGTCCCAATGGGGTGAACTAGTTGTTATTACCCCTTATATGAGTGTTTTGTAATTCTCTGCTTCTGTATTTATCAGCATTTTCTCTCCCCATGTAACAGCTGTGCTGTGGTCTCTCACGCTATAGGTGCATTGTCAGATAATCAATATTGTCTGTGTTCCCATATCATGGAACACTGTGTCCATAGATACTTTCTTTTTTCTTTACATTTTTTGATACTTTTTTGTTATGTCTGCCCAATTTCCTGGGTGACACCTCTTATATTTGCCCCCCTCTGCTGTGATTGTGCGCGGACCCGGCACGGTAAGGCTGTCCCCCCTTTGGGGACACTTAAGAGGAAGCCGCTTGTCTGCTCCTCCCCTCCGGGTCTGATTCAGCGTCAGCTGAACTCAGCCCCGGCTTCCCGTGCCGGTGGGATTGGACGGCGGCGCGCGTCCCCGGGGCGTGGCTCCGTGACGTCAGCCGTGACGTTGCGTTGCAGCTTGGCTAACGCACATGCGCGGTGGGGGACCGGGGCCGGCGTGCGTGGGGGGCGCGGCGCGGTCCACTCCCAGGGGGTCCAGGATTGGACGAAGAGGACGGGATGCCGTCTCATAGGCTGTCTGTTTGACAGCTGCGGAGAATGGGAGGAGGCAACCTAGGGAATACACGGCGCCCAGCTGATTGTCGTTGCAATCAGCTGGGAGTGCCTCCATTGCGGATATATACCTTAGCCCATCCACTCTGATCTCGTGATCGGAGGTGGACGGTGCACCAGTGTTGCGCTCCTGGCTGCCATAGGTAATACATTTTGATGGATTGGGGGCACTTACTAGACTTTACTCTGGAGAACACTCTAGTGTATGGTGTTTTTTATACACCACAACTTGTCCACATATCTCACTTTGGAGTTTACCCTCTCTCCTTTTGTTTTTTAACAATAGGTTCCTACCCTTTTGCCAGCCTGTCAATCGGTACGGTGATATATGAGCCTCCCCTCCCCTTTCCTACATTACACCTTGTAGGTGTCCCCCTCAGCTCCAACTTTCAGGTATGCTTCTGGCCTTTATCCTTCATACATGTATATATACTTCTTTGGTGCTTTCTTTAGAATTTTGCCTTCTTTAGATCTCACCATTTTCAGCAGTATTAGCTTTCTTATACGATACTGGCCCTCTCTCATGATATGGTTCATACAATTCTAGGTCCGAAGATCCAGTTGGACCCCAGCCTGCGCACAGGCGCTGCGCCTTTATTTGGACGCGGCGTCTCTTCAGCATCTAGGGGAAGAGTACTCCTTATACGGATCTCTTCATAGCATTCTGCCTACCCACCTTTGGACTCTTAATACATGCACGCGGCCTGGGACACCACAGCAGAGCTGATTTTATGCTTTGAATGTTTGTTTTACACTTGCATTGGGTAAGTGTGTACTCTCTCACACTTGGGGTGTGGGGGATATACTACTTTATGCATGTATGTGATATTAACCATTTTGACACTTTTCTGTCTTCACAATATTCAATAGATGTTAACTCTCACTTGTCAAACCCTGACGAAGGACTTTCCGAAACGCGTCGGTTTAGTGAGACCCACTCCATCTTTTAACATTGGTCTGCTTTTCATTTATTGTCTTGTGTGACATATATACTACCTCTTTTTGTTACCTGCATGTCATTCCCGATGCAATCCTACATATGTATTTTTCATGTGTGCTATGGTTTATTTTGATACATTGTGTGTTATATTTCTGTTTTTGTAATAAAGTATTTTTCTTACTACCAATATCCTTTTTTGTGGTAATGCCTCCAAAATCCCACCCTAGGGGAACATATTGTTCTTTTTTGTGTTATGTGGAAGTTAAAGCGTGAAAAGAAAAGAGCCCACCTTGCTTGTCTGGGCCTGAGGCGTTTGGCGGTCCTGAGGTATTCCAAATTTTTGTGATCCGTGAAGATCAGTATTGGGTGTGTTGCTCCTTCCAAGAGGTACCGCCACTCTTCTAAAGCCAATTTGATTGCCAACAGTTCTCGGTCCCCCACATCATAGTTCCTCTCTGAAGGTCCCAACTTCTTTGAGAAGAAGGCCACAGGGTGCATTAGATTCTTGGGTCCTTGGCGCTGGGACAGGATGGCCCCTACGGCGCTCTCTGAGGCGTCCACCTCCAGGATGTATGGAAGAGCGGGGTCAGGGTGCTTTAATAACGGAGCTGAGGTAAAAAGTCCCTTTAACTTATCAAAAGCAGCTTGGGCTGCCTCTGTCCATTGAAAACAGTTCTGTTTCTTGGTGAGCTGGGTGATGGGCATGATGATACCAGAGAAGTTTTTAATGAATTTTCTGTAGAAATTAGAGAAGCCGACGAACCGTTGTACCCCTTTCTTATCAGTGGGAGGTGGCCAGGACGTTATGGCTGCGACTTTTTGAGGATCCATTGCCATACCTCCTGTAGAAATCACCAGTCCGAGGAAGTGGATGGTCTGCCGTTCAAATTCGCATTTCTCGGCCTTGGCATAGAGTCCATTTTGTCTTAGCCTCAGAAGGACTTGTTTCACATGGACACGGTGAAGATCTAAAGGGGCTGAGAAAACTAGGATATCGTCTAGGTAGACGATCATGAATAGATCTAGAAAGTCTCTGAAAATATTATTCACAAAATGCTGGAAGGTTGCTGGAGCATTGCATAATCTGAAGGGCATAACGAGGTATTCAAAGTGGCCAAAACGAGTCCGGAAGGCCGTTTTCCACTCGTCTCCTTCCCTGACTCTGATCAGATTGTAAGCACCTCGTAAATCCAACTTGGTGAAGACTCTTGCAGAGAGGAGTCTCTGGAGCAATTCTGGAATCAGAGGCAAGGGGTAGCGATTTTTAACGGTGATCCGGTTTAACTCTCTGTAATCCACACATGGACGGAGCGAATGGTCTTTCTTTTCAACAAAGAATATTCCTGCCCCGGCTGGTGATGTTGAGTGACGGATGAACCCCTTCTTGAGGTTCTCATCCACATAGTCTTTTAGGACTGCGAGTTCAGGCTCTGACAGAGGAAAGATCCTCCCAAATGGGATTTCTGCCCCTGGTAAAAGTTCAATCGGGCAATCGTAGGCCCGGTGCGGGGGAAGAGTATCGGCTTTCTGCTTGTCGAAAACATCCAAGAAATCATGGTACACGGATGGGACAAGGTCTTGGCATTCGGATACTGATTTGAGACACCCAATAACTGGAGCTGTGGTGTGGAGGATCTGGAGACAGTTTTTGAGACAGTAGGAGGATTGAAAGACTACCTGGCCGGTTGTCCAGTCTATCTGTGGGTTGTGTGCTTGCAACCATGGCATTCCTAAAATGATCGGAAAAAGTGGTGAGGATATAACGTCCAGGCACAACAGTTCTTGGTGATTGGGTAAGATGTCAGCAGGCAAAGGTTGGGTTTCTTGGATGATAGGCCCAGATTTGATGTTGGACCCATCAGCTAATCGGATGAACAGTTTATGTTGCTTCGATCGCAGCGGAATGTTGTGTTGCAGGGCAAAGGCACGGTCAATGAAGCAACTACAGGCACCGGAGTCAATTATGGCCTGGATCTGAAGCACCCCTTCTGGAAGCTGTAGAGAAACAGGAACAGCAATGTGAGTCGTTCTTGCTAGAGTTAATGCATAACGATCAAGAAGAGGAGAGTCACACTTACGGGTCTTGTTGGGACACATATTGGCGTAATGACCGGCTTCCCCACAGTAGAGACAGAGATTATTCATACGACGGCGTTGTTTTTCTTCCGGAGTCAAGGGTGCACGAAGCAAACCCAACTGCATTGGTTCTGGAGGTTCAGTGGTAGGAGCAGACAGTGGGGGTGTGGAGGTAGGTAGGTGACTGGGTACTCTGGGTAGCATCCACATGGGCCGATACTGGCTGGTCCTTTCAGATCTTCGCTCCCTCAGCCGGCGATCGATCTGAATGGACAGTTGAATTAGTTCTTCGAGGGAATCGGGGATCCCCACACGAGCTAGTTCATCCTTGAGTGCCTCCGAAAGCCCTAAACGGAACTGAAAACGGAGAGCGGCGTCGTTCCAATGTGTGTCAGTACTCCACCGTTTAAAGTCTGTAACATAGTCCTCCACGGGCCTACGACCCTGCTGGAGGGTGTGGAGGCTGGCCTCAGCTGTGGTAGTACGCTGGGGATCATCATACAGTTTGGCCATTTCATCCAAAAAAGAGTCCATGGTACCCAGCAAGGGACTGGCTTGTTCCAGTAAATGATGGGCCCAGGTTTGAGGTTCTCCCTGCAGTAATGAAATGATGAACCCCACCTTGGTACTTTCCAAAGAAAAGGTGCGGGGCTGAAGCAAGAAGTACAAATGGCAGGCATTCCTGAAAGCACGGAATTTGCTGCGGTCACCCATAAATTTCTCCGGAGCAAGAACTCGTGGTTCTGGGGGTGGCACCACTACTGTGGGTGTAGAAACTGGAGTTGATGATGCAGGTGCTGTGGCCTGAGGTGCTGAGATGTTTGAAGAGAGAGATTCTACTCGTTGTTCAAGTCGCTGGTAGCCATCTTGCAGGCCCTGAACTGCTTGGGTGAGATTTGCGATCTGTTGACACAGAGCATCCATAGCTGAGGCCCCCCTTTCAGACTCCATTTTGGCTGGATTGTACTGTCACGTACCTTACAGCAGAGTCTGAAATGACGAGGGCGGCCTCTTGCACGGTCCCGGTCCTAGCGTCCCTGGAGGTTGAGACAGGGTTGCTAGGGCGGCGGAAGGGTGCAGGTGCCTGCTGGCAGGATCAGGAACCCAGAAGTCTTTGGAAGGAAGCTGAGGTGCTGATCCCTGGATGGATGCAGGAGAGGTCCAGCAGAGGAACTTGCAGGGTCAAGGCAGGCAGGAGTTGGCAACGTGCTGGCAACGAGGTACACAATCGGCAGGCAGAGACGTGGTCAGGGACTGGCGGAGGTTGGCAACAAACTGGCAGCGGGGTACCGAATCAGGAGACAGAGCCGTAGTCAGGAGTCCAAGCCGGGTTCAATACAGGAAGCAAGGCAGGCAGAGATGTAGGGCTGATCCGAGAGGGTAGTCAAGGCAAGCAGAGGTTCAAGATCAGGGTCAAGTAAACAAGGCAACAGCAAGGGTTCAGGAACGAGCTGAGACAATCCAGCATTGATGCTAGTCTGCTGATCGTTTAAATAGGGCGCCTTGCGCCGTGATTCGTTGGAGTGCGAGCGTGCACGCGCTGACGTGCCCTCGTTCGTACGATCGCATTGCGTGCGTACCTAGTCCGGGGCTCGCTCGTTCTTACCGTACGTCCGGCTGGCACCCGGGAACGAGCGTTTGTGATGGTTCTCTGACACTATCCCCAAGCAAAAATAAGAAAGGATTTCATTTAGTTAAACTTTGCAAAGACACATTCCTAAGTTCAACTGTGATGCATTTCAATGGCCCATTTAGACCTTGTTTAATAGAAAACACCAGTTGCCTTTCACTATAAACATTTGTTAGTCCAGTCCTGGAAATCCGCATCTGCTTTACTATTAATTTCCATGAAAATTGGGTTCCTGCAGCCAGATGCGCGACTGCCGTCGATGTGAGATGCGCAACTGCTGTGTGCGCGAAGGTATGTACCCGTGGCGCATATCTGGTTCCCGAAAGCAGTGGCCAGCACACAGGAATGACATCACACCCCTACAGGAAGTTACTTGTACTGCTGCTAATTTCTTCCCACCACTATGGCCCGCTCACTGTTCTCTGAGGAAGAGATGATCCTTATTTGCCATTTAAGATAATTTTTAATTTATTTTTACATGGGGTGGTTTTGTGTGGGTCAGGTGTGTATGTCTAAATGATTTGGCCTCAAAATACACACCTACTTCCTGTGTACAGATTCACTTCCAGCCCAATGTATATTGCTTCCTGCTTCAGTGTGTGTGTATATATATATAGATATATCTATAGATGTAGGTTCTTGTGTCCACCAGCAGAGAGAAGTTGGGTAGATGCCACACTCCCAATTCTGGAGGCATAATAATGGTCTAGCACAGGGGTCTTCAAACTATGGCCCTACGCAACAGCTGGAGAGCCGTAGTTTGAAGATTCCTGATCACTCTCTAGCATGTCTTGAAAAAAGGTGTGTTCTCATGTGCCTTGTATAATGCGCAAGAAATATCGTTAGGAAAATACAAGTGGGTCATGGCACATCTACATTCCAAATTTGGCACTTAAGATGGTCATGCACTATATGCAATCTGATTGGCCAATCTCTGTACAACTCGATATTTAGGCAAAATAGTTAATAGGAAGACGCACTTGAACAATTAATTCAAAATATAGGAAATCAAACAGGCTCTTGCACTAAATCTAATTTATTTAAGATCTAACCTATTGCAGTGTATGGTCACCTTTAAAGATCAAGATCTGAAAATATTAATTTATTGGGTTTAGAAACACTTCTCTGTTCTTTGTAATGTATTGAAAGATTTTGGTAAAAAAATAAAAAAACACATTTCAATGATATATTAGAAGTAATAGGAATGAGAATAGCATCAACAGGGTTAATTAAAGTGGTGTTCCGGCCGAAATTATACATTTTAAATAAAAATACCCCTATAATACACAAGCTTAATGTATTCTAGTAAAGTTAGTCTGTAAACTAAGGTCTGTTTTGTTAGTTTATAGCAGTAGTTTGTTATTTTATAAACTTACAGCAGGCCGTGGCCATCTTAAGTGTGGGCATCTGAAGCCAGACTGTATTTCTTCCTGGATCTTATCCTTGCAGATCTCGCACATGCTCAGTGCAGCACAAGCAGTGTAATAGGTTACAGGTCAGGTTTCCATAGCAATGGCAGTGTCAGAGGAAGTTGCCGCCCCTTCCCAGAAGGCATTGCAAACAGGAAATGATGCAATGGGCCAGGGCCAGGGAGGAGGAAGTGAAAAATGAATACAGCAGATATACAGTAGGTGCTGAGAAAAAAAAAATATATCCAACTCGTTTACAGTGCACAGTTTAGTGAGGGATGCTGAAGAGTTGTAAAAGTGGGTGGAACTCCACTTTAACTGAGAACACCTACTAATTGCCTAACAAGACACATCCAATAAGATGAAATTAACTAATTGTATTCAGCATGCGCTATTATCAATGAGAAAACCGCAGTTACCCTAGCGACAGTTGCAGTTTACATATGCGGGTATTTATTATCATTATTTGCGCTTCAATGTGCGCCAGTTTGCACGTTCGATTAATGACTTTTCCGGCGCACCAATTAATGTATGAACTGGTTCAGTGCCTTTTTCTTAGTAAATCACCCCCTTTGTGTTCCTCCACAAAGCAGGAGAAAGTGCTCTGAATATGACCAGGAAAAGGTAATGCATAAGAGCATAGGCTACACAAGTTTGGGGCTTCAAGGACAATATATGCAAACTTGCAAAGGTAGCTATGCCCCACTATATAGTAGGCCTAACAATGTACATTTTTAGACGGTAATGAACTGAGCAGGAGGAAATATAGGAGCTTTTAACATCAAGAAAGAAATGTTTGTTCAGAAATAAATGCAGCCAACATATTTTTTATGGATAAATGCACCTTCCTTGTAATGGCTGAAAAACAAACATAAACCTCGAAAAGAAACTGTTATAAGTTCATAGAAAATGCCAATTAGTGTATATACTGTGTGTGTGTGTGTGTGTGTGTGTGTGTATATATATATATATATATATAGATATTCAATATCTCACAAAAGTAAGTACACCCCTCACATAGGCTATCTTTATGTAGAGCAACAATTCTTTTTTTCAGATCCTCAGAGAGTTCTTTGACATGAGGTGCTATATTGAACTTCCAGTGACCAGTATGAGAGAGTGAGAGCGATAACACCAAATTTAACACACCTGCTTCCCATTCACACCTGAGACCTTTTAACATTAACGAGTCACATGACACTGGGGAGGGAAAATGGCTAATTGGGCCCAATTTGGGCATTTTCACTTAGGGGTGTACTCACTTTTGTTGCCAGCGGTTTAGACACTAATGGCTGTGTGTTGATTTATTTTGCGGGGACAGCAAATTGACACTGTTATACAAGCTGTACACGCACTACTTTACATTGTAGTAAAGTGTAATTTCTTCAGTGTTCTCACGTGAAAAAATCTAATTAAATATTTACAAAAATGTGAGTGGTGTACTCACTTTTGTGAGATACTGTATATATATATATATATATATATATATATATATATATATATATATATATATTTATATACAATATACATATTGATGTAGCACCCTCCACATTAGGTTGCTAGGTTGGTTAGGTAAATGTAGTCATTTTGCTTTTCTGTAATCATTGGAGCAGTGTGAGATTGCTTTGGGTTGATCAGGGGGATCCCACAGGCTGCAGGCAGAACATAGGAGTGGAACTGGTCAATGAGTAGCCTGGATATTTATGCAGTCTCAGCCAATTCCTGGGGAGGCATGCCCAGTAGGTGGGTGTAGAGAAGAGACACCTCCCTTTAAAATAATACCATTTTGTTGCTTTGCAGACTGAAATGAAGACAGACACATACTGTACACTATGTTGTTTTATTCAGCTGTATTTATAACATCCAAGTGAAAGATCTAACACCAACATGTCATGAAAAAATACCCAAAAAAAGGATCACCCCCCTCTCCTAAAAATAAACATAATCAGGTGTAGCTAATCACCTTCTCAATGGCACACAGAGCCATTTGACTTTCAATTGTGATCAGTTGTTGCCATTTTGATTAGCTCAGCCTGAAAAGAGCTTTTCTGGAGTATTTTAGTCCCTGGTAGTGCAACTGAAGCAAACAATCAACTATGGGAGGCAAGGCAATGTCAAAAGATCTCTGGGATAAAGTTGTGGACAGGCACAAGTCAGGAGATGGATACAAAAAAGTCAAAGCTTAATCAATGCCTAGAAGCACAGTATTATTAAGAAGTGGAAAGTATTTGGTACAACACAGGCTCTCCCTGTGTCAGAATGTTTCTCCAAACTGGATGAAAGAGTCAGGAGAAAACTGGTCATAGAGGCTACCAAGAGGCCTACAACAACTCTGAAGCAGTGGTCATTGTGTGCATGTGACAACAATATCACAAATACTCCACAAATGTGGCTTGTATGGAGGGTTGCAAGAAAAAAGCCACTCCTCAAGAAAGGCCACATGCAGTCACGACTGAGCTTTGCTAAAACGCACCTTGAAGATTCTGAGGCCACATGGAAAAAAAGTGTTGAAGTCAAATAAATTTTAGTCTCATCTGACCATAACACCAAACAATATGTCTGGCGGAAATCCAATACAGCTCAACATCCAAATAACACCATTCCTACAGTAAAGCATGGAGGTGGTAATATCCTGTTATGGGGGTGTTTCTCTGCAGCAGAGACTGGAGCACTTGTCAGGATAGAAATGGATGGGGCCAAATACTGTCAAATTCTTGAGGAAAATTTGCTGCTCTCTGCCAGAAGTTGTCGATAGGAAGAAGGTTTACCTTCTAACATGACAATGACCCAAAGCACACAGCAAAAATGAACACAGAGAAAAAGGTGAATGTCCTTGAATGTCCTAGTCAGAGTCCAGACTTTTTTTTTTTTTGTTTTTTTTTGTTTTTTTCATGCCACTTCAGCAAAGTATTTTCAGGGACCATGTTTTCAGCTTTTCAGTTCAAACCTGTCCCAGTATGCATTCACATCACTGTGGCTTTTTTCCTTCTTTAATACAAATATCCAAAAAGAAAGAAAACAACAAAAACATCCCCTAGAGAAAAACACAACATAGTCCCCTCCCCTGTAACCCACCTAGGCCTTCCCTCCCCATACCCCCCCACCTTTGCACCCGTGTGTCCCTTCCCATTCCCGACTCCTGCTCCTACACCCGTATCGCAAATGTATGTTCGGACCCTGCATGATACTCCTAATTTATCTAGTTACTACCTGGGTAGTTTTTTTGTTTTTTTTTTTATGTTCCCCACAGATCTGCTGCTCGAAGTGAGTACCTAAAATTAACCCATTCCTTCCATATCTCCTCGAAGGTTTCCATCTCTACTCCTTCACTATACTTCAAGTATTCCAGATGATAAATCTCGTTTATCTTACCTAACCACTCCCGTACCGTAGGTCTCCTTTTATCTTGCCAATATCTGGGGATGAGACTTTTGGCAGCATTTAAGAGGTGGGGTAATATCGACTTCAGATATGCCTTCGTGGGAATTTTCCTCCCGTGGTGTAAAAACACCCAGGGATCTATGGGGATATCTATCTTTAAGATCTCGTTGATGATTTGCCTAATCTCCCCCCAGAATTCCATGATTACCGGGCACTGCCACCATATATGCGCCATAGTCCCCGTCCCTCCACAACCTCTCCAACATAGCTGTGACCTTCCCTCCATAATTCTATGTGCTCTATCTGGGGTTATATACATCCTTGTGAGAATCTTATAATTCATTTCTGAAAGCTTGTAATTTACTGAAGTGGCGTTCACCCTTTTCAGAATCATCTCCACCTCCTGTCTATCAATCTTTGTACCCAGCTCTTCCTCCCACTTCTCCACGAATCTCCGGCCTCCTACTCCCCCCAGCTCGTTGAGGACTCTATAGGTCTTAGATATACCACCCTTCCCTTTTTTCTCCACACATAGTTTCTCCAAAGGAAGCAGATTCTCTATCGCCCTGATTGGTTGCGGGAGTGAGTCTACAAAGTGTTTCAATTGGCAGTATCGCCAGGGATCTATTGCCAACCATTCATTTTTTGCTTTTAGTTCTTCCACTGTACACATCTTCCCCTGTTTCATGACATCTTTCAATTGCAAATCCTCCTTTATAATCCACCTCCCGAACACCTCTTCTTTCCCTGGTGCAAAATAATCTGTATTTTTTAAAGGAATTAACGGTGAATTGAACTCCCAGTTCTCCTTTTTGTGTAAATTATCCCAAATATTAAGTGTATGTTTTGTTATATACATTGTTTCTGTGCCTAATTTTCTATACTGTGGTGGGATCCACACCTCCTTACTCAAATCCACTTCACTCATTCTTTTTTCCATTTTCACCCATAATTTTTCTTCATTATTTTTTACCCAGTCTAACACACGTGATAAAGCAATCGCCAAATAATATTTTCTCATGTCTGGTGCTCCCCACCCCCCCTTCTTCTTGTCTTTTGTTAATTGTGCTAATTTTAATCTAGGTTTTCTCCCTCTCCATATAAATCTTAAAAAAACAGTGCGTAGCTTATTAAAATAAATCTGAGGGATTGGTATTGGTAACATTTGCATTTTGTAGATGATTTTTGGCATAATTGACATCTTGAATAGGTTGATTCTCCCTCCCCATGATAGTTGGGTATGTGGAATTCTATTGAGATCAGTTTTAATTTCATTAAGGAGTGGTATGAAGTTTACCTGGAATAGAGACTCCTTGGTGGTAGTTATTTTAATACCTAGGTAATTGAGCTCTTTTGCCCCCCATTTAAATGGAAATGACGATTGATACGCCATATCACTCGTGCTGCCTTTTATTATCTCCAACGTTTCTGATTTGGCCTGGTTCACTCGGAAATTGGACAATCTACCGTACTCTTTAAGAGTCGCTACCAAGTTCGGGAGGGAGATCATCGGGTGGGTGATATAGAACAGTACGTCGTCCGCAAAGGCGGCTAATTTGTACTCCTCTTCACCCAACTTTACCCCCCTAATATCGGGGTTGATTCTTATCTTTGCCAGGAGGGGTTCTAAAGCAATCACAAACAACAATGGGGAGAGGGGGCACCCCTGTCTAGTGCCATTGTACATTCTGAATGGTTTAGATAAGGTTCCATTTATCTTCACTTGCGCTGAAGGGTATGAATATAACGCTTTTATCCATCTAAGCAATCTATCCCCCAGGCCAATCTCCTCCAAAGTATCCCATATGAAGCCCCAGTCAACCCTGTCAAAGGCTTTCTCAGCATCGATTGACAGGAGAAGACCTGGGGCTCCACTATCTTGGACTCCCTGGACTACCAGTAGTGTCTTGATGGCATTATCCCTCCCCTCTCTGCCTGGTATAAAGCCCACTTGGTCTGGGTGAATGACCCCATTGATTATCCTTTTCAACCTGTCAGCTAGGATTTTAGCGAATAGCTTCGTATCGACGTTCAAGAGTGAAATGGGCCTATAGCTCGAGCAAAGCGTATTATCTTTTCCTTCTTTCCAGATTACAGTAATGCTGGCCTCTAATGCTTCTTTCCTCATCTCCCATTTCTCCCCTATTCCGTTCATATACGTACACATCCTGGGAGTCAAAAGATCCTGAATTTTTTTGTAATAAAGAGCGGTCAGGCTATCAGGCCCGGGGCTTTTACCATTTGGGATTTCCTGGATAGCTTTCTTGATCTCTAGTTCCGAGATGGGGGCCTCTAGTAGGCTTTTGTCGCTTTCTGTTACCCTGGGTAGCCTTGCTTCCTTTAAAAACTTTTTAGTTCTTGCGCTTTTGCTACTTTTCTTCTCTTGTGTGTTTTTTGTATCAATAGCATATAGCCCTCCATAGAATTCTTGAAAGGTATCTGCTATATCCCCTGTTCTATATCTGATTTCCCCAGACTTTGTCTTTATTTTCTCGATATAATTGTTATTTTTCTTTTTTTTTAGGGCCCTTGCTAGTAACTTCCCCGGTTTGTTCCCATTGATATATCTGTCTTTTTTCACTAGATTGAACGCCTTACGTGTGTCCTGCTCCATTAAATCCCTCAGTTCTTCCCTTCTCCTGTATAATCTGGCCAGTATCTCCCCGTCTCCCGATGTCTTGTGTTGTTGCTCTAACTCATGGATATTTTTTAATAAGGTATTCTTCTCCTTGGCCCTACTCCTTTTTTTTTCTGATCCCACCATCATAAATATGCCCCTGATGTAGGCTTTATGCGCCTCCCAAATTGTGGCTTCAGATGTCTCCCCTGGTACATTGATTTTAAAATACAGGTCTAATTCTTCTATGATTCTTTTTTCTATGTCTTTATCTTGAAGGAGCTCCTCATTTAACCTCCAGCCAATGCTCTGTGCTTGGGGTATCCCTGTTTTCCATTGGAGACTCACCGGGGCATGGTCTGAGAATGTGATGCTGCCTATGCTCGAGTCAGATACCACCTCTAATAGTCTATGTTCCACTAGGAAAAAATCTATTCTCGAGTACGTCCCGTGCACGTGAGAGTGGAAAGTGTAGTCCCTAAGATCAAAATGCTGTGTCCTCCACACATCCACCAACTGGAGTTGGTGCAGCTTCCTTTTTAACTTATTCCCCCACACTCTGCTCATCTCACGTACACGGGACGTACTGTCCTTCCCTGGGTCCAGGCACAGATTGAAGTCACCTGCTATTATGGCTCCCTCTCTCCTGAACTCCTCAAACTTGGTCAAAACTCCCATTACATATTTGATAGTGTTCTTGTTTGGGCTATATATGTTTGCCAGGGAGCAGGCTGATCCGTTTATTTTGCCTCTCAGGAATATATATCTTCCTTCCGGATCCGTCCTTCTCTCCTCCAGCTCAAACCTTACCCCTCTGGCAAACCCTATGGCGACTCCTTTTGCTCCCCTGACAGGGGAGTCTCCATAAAACCATACTGGAAAGTCCCTGGAGTATATTTTTTGATGATTACTTATACATAAATGTGTCTCTTGGAGCATAGCAACATCAGCTTTTAGAAATTTTAGCTCACTTAATATATTAGCTCGTTTTATAGGGGAATTCATGCCTCTTACGTTATAAGATATAAACTTTACCCTTGACATCATTTTTCTTTTTCCTTTTTTTTTTTTTTATCCCTCGGGTATCTACACTTAGTAAAGAGCAGGAGTCGCCCCTCTCGTTATTCTTTGAAATCCCATCACCCCTCCCCTCTAGCATCCCCCCTCCTTCTTCTCCCCTACCCCCCGTGATCTTCCCAATCCCCCCCTCTCCCCCTTCCCCCCCCTCTCTTCCTCCTAATCCCCTCCCACCCCTCCCCCCCCACCTTCCCCGCCCTCCCCCTCAATCCCGTTCGCCCGGGGTGGGCTATCCTTCCTCGGTCTCCTATTTGGAGAGGAGGAAAAAAAAAAAAAAAAAAGAAACCGGTACCCCCCTCCTACCTCCTGGTTATCCGGTTAACCCCTTTGAGGTTGAGCTCCGATGCTGACACTCGGCGGAGCTCGTTTTTCCCCCCCAGGTGTATTATTTGGGGGGGAGAGTGTCCCACCGCAGCCCAAGCCCCCCCCTCCCCCACCCGTCACCTCTCAGCCCAACTGCCCATTGCCCCTATCTACTAATCAGTTTTTAATGTTCTGATCGCTTTCAGATTCATTCATTTTCCTGTGTCTTAGTATTTAAATTTATCGTCGTCTGGATTGGTTAACAGGTTGCCATGTCTGTGGTTCTTCTGCGTTTCCTCTGGTTGCCCGATTTTCCCACCATCCAGGTATTTCTATTATTGGCAGATCGAAATGTTTACAAAATTTAGGCGTATCTTCTGGGAACCTCAAGATTGCCGTTCTTCCCTCTTTACGTCCCGTTAAACATGCCGGGAATCCCCATTGGTATTGAATCTCGTGCGTCTTCATCTGCTCTAGTAGAGGTTTTAACATTCTTCTCCTTGCTAGGGTCTCTACTGCTAGATCAGGGAAGATTTGAAGGGTGGACTCCCCATACTTTATAGGTTGGCTTGTTTTCATAAAAATCCTGATCTTTTCTTTGTCCTGGAAGTTGTGGAATCTAGCTATGACGTCTCTTGGCACTTCTCCCGAGATTTCGGCGGGTTTCCTCACCCTGTGAATTCTTTCAAACTTGATTTTTTTTTTCTGTTCCTGCTTTGTTCACCATATGACCAAAAATGCTATTCATTTTTTCTTGTAAATCGTCATTTTCTCCTCTTGTCTCAGGTAGACCTCTAATCCTCAGGTTTTTCCTTCGACTATGGTTTTCTTGGTCCTCAATTTTATACAATAGGTTTCTTTGGTCTCTTTGCATCTCGGCCATCTGTGTTTTAAGCCTTTTGATCTCCTCTCCCTGTATCTCCAAGTTCTCTTCTGTGGCCTCCACCCTTTGCAGTAGATGATTCATACCTTCTTGTATTGTTGCAATTTCGCCTTTTATTGACGTTTCTAATTTTGCGAACATTTCCGCCATTTCATCCTTGGTTGGTAGCTGTTTTTTTTGTCGAGTCTCCATTATTGATTCGTCAAGCGGCGTCGAACTTCCTCCTGCTGAGTTGCTCGCCGCTGCCAATTGTTTCTTTGTTCCGTTTTTCTGCGGGCTCTCAGTTGCTTTGTTTTTTGCCCCTAATAAAATCTCCGTGCTTTCTTTTGTTCCTTCTTGGGTCATATATTTTTTTATAGTCCCTGGACTGGCACTCACTCTAGGTGGAATCCCTGGGGTCCCTTTCCCGGCCTTACCCCTCATCTCCTCCTATTTCCTGACTGAAGGGTTTTCTAGAGTCCAGTTTGCTGATTAGTCGTTGCCACCTACACCTCCAGTAATTGTCTGATGGTTATTGCGGAGAGGAGAGGGGGTATGGGGGTATGGGGGTGAGGGTCTGCTCAGATCTATTGTCATGCCTTAAATCTTACCTACTACACTCCTCTTCATTGCCACTAAGACAGGAGCAGTCATTTGTCTAGGCAGTTCAGTCCCCCTCGTCGAACCAGTCAGGAATCTCTACAGCGGTTAACACCGCTTGGTTACGGCAAAAGGGGATAACACAGCATAACATACAGGATCTTCTCCGTTCCCTAGCAATCCACCATATGGTTCCTCTCTCGTTCTCCCCCTGAGGGCTTTCTAATCCCTGCACCTTACACCGTGTGCTTCTGTTCATCACATTCCCAAAACACCTGTTGCCACCACGCTTTTCTCAGGGCTGGCTGTCAGACTCACCCGGTGTGCACCCACTACTTCCTCCTCTTGGCGTAGGCAAACCTCTATTTAGTTAATCAGATGTTTTTTACCTCATCCTCCGATCTCCAGCGACTTTCTCCGGGATTAGCGCTCACAGCGATCCTCCCTCTCAGCTGTTATCTTCCTGCTTACTGCCTCGCTGCCGCTCAGCTGTCCTTCAAGCCGCTCCGCTTCTCTCCTCTGCTCCGGTTCTCAGTCTCGTCGGCCGGGGGTTCGGCGGGTGTCCTATCACTTACTGTGGGCTTTAGGGAGATGGGCGGGGGGGCTACGCAGCCTTATCCCCGGTCAGCTGCATATCAGGAGAGCCCGTGCTGCGTGTACACAGGACGAGCTCGGCGTCCGCTCTAACCCAGCATCAACATCCGTCCCCTCCCTCGCTGAGAGTCCAGACTTAAACCCTATTGAAAATCTGTGGAATGACTTGAAGATTACAGTCCACGAACGGTCACTATCAAATTTAACTGACTGAGCAGTTCTGCAAAGAAGAGTGGGCAAATATTGCAAAGTCTAGATGTGCAAAGTTAGTAGAGACAAATCCCAACAAACTAATGGCTTTAATTAAAGCAAAAGGTGGTTCAACAAAATACTGACACAAAGGGGATGATCCTTTTCCAACTCAGTGATTCTGTTTTTGAATTTATTTTTTCTGACATGTTGGTGTTATATCTTTCACTTGGATGTTATAAATTATACTGAGTAAATACAGTCTGTCTTCATTTCAGGCTGCAAAGCAAGAAAATGTGATTATTTTAAAGGGGGTGATTTTTTTCTATACCCTTTTTCTATAATCAGTGTTTTGATCCAGAAGAAGTTCCCAGCCTGGAGGGCTGCTGCCCTCCCAGGCAGCCCAGCTGATACTGGAAAAATTCAGAGAAAGTGACCTATTGCAACCTTGATATAACAATGACATGCTTCCATCCCTAATTAATTTGTAAAGAAATAGGAAATAAAAGTGGGACTTTGCATGAAACAAGTCATTGTGAGTAGGGGTATATGTATAAATGAATATATAGATTTTAATTTGATTAAATGTCATTAACCCCTGAGGGTATTCCCTGATTTTTAAAGCATTATAAATAATATATAATGCGGATATAATCATAAAAGATTAGCATAATAATTATAATAATGAATTTAATGCAAACAATCAATGGACATGATTAATACAATTCTTACAAATGAATACGTAAATCATACATTTAAAAATCAGAAATACATAGATCACATGATAAAAATACAGACAAAGTGAATTAATGTTATTGAAATTCATGATTCGGGTTTTCAACTAAGGGTGCTTAGCTAAATTTGTTTTAATCATGAAGTTCAATAATATTATTTTTCTTTGTCTGTATTTTTATCATGTGATCCATGTATTTCTGATTTGTAAATTTATTGATTTATGTATTCATTTGTAAGAATTGTATTGATCATGACCATTGATGGTTTGTATTAAATTCATTATTACAATTATTATGTTAATCTTTTATGATTATATCCGTATTATATATTATTCATTATGTTTTAAAAATCATGGACTACCCTCAGGGGTTAATGACATTTAATCAAATTAAAATCTATATATTCATTCATACATATATCCCTACTCACAATGACATGTTTCATGCAAAGTCCCACGTTTATTTACTATTTCTTGCCCAGTTGATACTTGCCAAGACTTCACTGAGGTCCCAGCTAAGCAAGAGCAAATGCATGCCACACTTTTCAAAAATTGTTACAAATAAATATGTGAAAAGTGTGGCATGCATTTGTATTCAGCCCCCCCCCCCCCCCCCCCCCCGAGTCAATACTTTGTAGAACCACCTTTTGCTGCAATTACAGCTGCAAGTCTTTTTGGGGATGTCTCTACCAGCTTTGCACATCTAGAGAATGACATTTTGGCCTATTCTTCTTTGCAAAATAGCTCAAGCTCTGTCAGAATGGATGGAGAGCGTCTGTGAACAGCAATTTTCAAGTTTTACTACAGATTCTCAATTGGATTTAGGTCTGGACTGTGACTGGGCCATTCTAACACATGAATATGCTTTGATATAAACAATTCCATTGTAGCTCTGGCTGTATGTTTAGGGTCGTTTTCCTGCTGGAAGGTAAACCTCCGCCCCAGGCTCAAGTCTTTTGCAGGTTTTCTTCTAAGATTGCACTGTATTTGGCTTCATCCATCTTCCCATCAACTCTGACCAGCTTCCCTGTCCCTGCTGAAGAAAAGCATCCCCACAACATGATGCTGCCACCACCATGTTTCACGGTGCGGATGGTGTGTTCAGGGTGATGTGCGATGTTAGTTTTCCATCACACATAACGTTTTTTTGCTTTTAGGCTAAAAAGTTCAATTTTGGTCTCATCTGACCAGAGCACCTTCTTCCACATGTTTGCTGTGTCCCCCACATGGCTTCTCGCAAACTGAAAACAGGACTTCTTATAGCTTTCTTTCAACAATGGCTTTCTTCTTGCCACTCTTCCATAAAGGGCAGATTTGTGGAGTGCACAACTAATAGTTGTCCTGTGGACAGATTCTCCCACCTGAGCTGTGGATCTCTGCAGCTCCTCCAGAGTTACCATGGGCCTCTTGGCTGCTTCTCTACTTAATGCTCTCCTGGCCAGGCCTGTCAGTTTAGGTGGATGACCATGTCTTGGTAGATTTTCAGTTGTGCCATACTCTCTCCATTTTCAGGTGATGGATTGAACAGTGCTCTGTGAGATGTTCAAAGCTTGGGATATTTTTTTTTAATCTCACCCTACTTTAAACTTCTCCACAACTTTGACCCTGACATGTCTGGTGTGTTCCTTGGCCTTCATGATGCTGTTTGTTCACTAAGGTTCTCTAAATTTCATACAGATAGACACTTTTTACTATTTAGGTGACTTTGAAGGCAATTGGTTCCACTAGGTTTTAGTTGGGGGTTTCAGAGTAAAGGGGGCTGAACACAAATGCACGCCACACTTTTCAGTTATTTATTTGTAAATACATTTTAAAACCATTTAGCATTTTCCTTCCACTTCACAATTATGTGCCACTTTGTGTTGGTCTATCACATAAATTCCCAATAAAATACATTTACATTTTTGCTTGTAACATGACAAAATGTGAAAAATTTCAAGAGGTATGAATACTTTTTTCAAGGCACTGTATTTTTTAATTGATCCTAATTGCACATTTATTAGCGCTGTATATTTTTTATTTACACTTGTGAGTACAGACCTGAGGGCAGGATCTGGGTGACTGTTGCTGCTGTTAACCCCCTGGTACACTATACTAAGGCTTGCCTAGCCTGGAGAATTGCTTATAGTGTTCCAGTGTTGTCCATTCCCTGAGTAATATTAGAAGGACTGTTTTTTAAGAAGTATTTGCAGAGTGGAGAATGTACTAATATTACTGTTCAGCGGTCTGGAGTATCTCACAGCTCCTCCTAGCGCCCTATCCAAGTTACTCCCCAATAAATACAATAAATACAGAAAAAGACAACCCCCTAGACCAGGGGTATCACACTGGTGGCCCTCCAGCTGTTGCGGAACTACAAGTCCCATCATGCCTCTGCCTGAGGGAGTCATGCTTGTAACTGTCAGCCTTGCAATGCCTCATGGGACTTGTAGTTTCGCAACAGCTGGAGGACCGCCAGTTTGACACCCGTGCCCTAGACTGTTTATTAAGCCAGAGGAGTGACTGTTGCTATTTGCTAGAGTAAAGACTTGTGAAAATGGATCTATGTTCAAAGCCTATGGATAAAAACCAACTGTTCAGTCAATGGTAAGCAGTACATTTTTAAGAGTGAAGCGCATAGTTTCTGACAATGAAAAACATCAAGATTACATCCAAATTTTTAGATACGGTGCATGCTCTTCAGTTAATAGAGAAACATAAAAGAGCTATTGAGAGAAATTCCCATGATATACAATATAAAAAACAAAAATTAGAAGGATTCTGTTCTCTATGAAATATCAGCCCTTTAGTAGAAGAGTGTGGTCCTGTGTTAGAAAACACTGGCACCTTTTTATCCATGCATATCCAGATGTTCCAGATTTACAGATGGTCCTGTTTTAAGCTTTCTACCATAGCCAGAGCTTGAGAGATTGCTTCTTTTAATCTGATCTCCAACCAGTTCATAGGGAGATAAAACATACATTGCTAGGTACAATATAAACTGGTGCAATGCAATTTGATGATAAAGGGCAGGAACTTTTCAAACCCAAGTACTGAGACAGAATATCAGGTTAGCCAAAATCTGATTTGCTTCTCCTTACATGTTATCTATGCATTAGTGTGTCTGTGCAGTGTAGTGTGTCTATGTTGGGGAAATTACCCAAAAATTTAAAGATCATATCACCCACCATAGACATTCTATTAAGAAACAGTCACCATCTGTATTGACCTTTGTACCCTATCAATGCATTTCTAGAAGATTGTAGCAGCAACTGTGAGTGTGGAAATTATTTGAAGTTTGTACAAATGAACCTGTTTTTACCCAGCGCCTGTTATGCTTGGATTATACTATTCTAGAACTACGTGCACCTCACTACCAAGGTGCAAAAGATAGATAGATAGATAGATAGATAGATAGATAGATAGATAGATAGATAGATAGATAGATAGATAGATAGATAGAGTAATGCCCCGTACACACGGTCGGATTTTCCGATGGAAAATGTCCGATCGGAGCGTGTTGTCGGACATTCCGACCGTGTGTGGGCTCCATCGGACATTTTCCATCGGATTTTCAGACACACAAAGTTTGAGAGCAGGCTATAAAATTTTCCGACAACAAAATCCGATCGCGTCAATTCCGACCGTGTGTGGCCTGTTCCGACGCACAAAGTGCCACGCATGTTCAGAAGAAATTCAGAGACGGAACAGCTCGGTCTGGTAAACTTAGCGTTCGCAATGGATACAGCACTTTCGTCACGCTGCAATGTCAAAAATGATTTAATACAGCGCACTCTCTTCTTCTTTAAAATGTGAGAAGAATGAAGTAGTTTTGCTGCTCATATTCACACACACTTCTCACAAACTTATTTCTTTACTATTTATCGGGATTCCCTCAATATATTTTGATTTGTCACATCTAAAGAGAAAACAAACGTGCACTCATAATGAACATAATCTGTATAAAAAATAAATAATCTAAATTCCTGTGAAAAATCAGAAATGTGCATCAAAAAATAATATTGATAATTAATGGATGGTGAAAAACTGTGAAAAAAATATGCTTAAAAAGTATCATGACATTTCAAGAAAAGTTTTCACAACCCAAATGGATAAGGAACAGTCCTTAGATGAAATACTCTAAGGAGCAAAAGTTCTTATGATGAACGGTAGGAGAAGGAGTCCCATACACAAACAGTTACTTCACAGAAGCAGGAGGAAGCATCCACCTTCCGACCAGTCAGACACCGCACATATATATGGAGAGGGAGGGAAATGAGGATAAGAGCTCTCATATAGTCCCACAGTATTAAAATGTGGACCCTTACCCTCAATGATGGACCTCCTCTCTGGCGAGGTCTCACACGCAGGCAGACTTTGCCCTCTGCAGGGACTGTGGATGGATGATGTCCGGATCAGCTCATACAGTGTGCGTCTCCAACTTGGCTTCTACCAACTCGTCCACCTGGGGGGGGAGGGAGTGACAAGCACACTTGTCCCAAAGGGAGGTGGATAAAAAACAAAAGAGGGGCTCCGATGGTGTAATAAAGTTTTAGAATGTATTGCTAGTTAAAAGAATGGATTCACAACAAGTGAGCTCCGTGAATACAATATAAAAAAGCCGGCATAAAAATAGCAAACACCCGTGCAAATCATGGGGCGGACTGAGTGATGGCTTACGATGCGTAGCCATGCCCTACTAGTTTCGTTACATCTAACGTCTTCAAAGGAAGACGAAACTAGTAGGGCGTGGCTACACATCGTAAGCCATCACTCAGTCCGCCCCATGATTTGTCTACATAGGGGATAAAATACTCGGAGGACACCCCTCATCCGAGGAGACCACAGACCCCCCACCTCTGGAAGAAGGGGAAATCCCCCCAACTCAAGAAGAGCAGGAGGAGGAAGAAAATGTGGTGGAAATTGTCACCACAACAGGTGAGTGTCTGCGACCACAGGCTCAGGTAAGAGATGAATGCCGGCATATTTTTGATACCTGTTTTTGTTTGGTTTCTCTCTTTTTAGGTGATTGTGATGTTGTGGATCCAGATCCTTTCACATCAGAAAGTGCCCAGATCCTGATCGAGGAGATCATGGGGTGTAATTTAGAATTGGAAAACCTCAAGAAAAACATCAATGATGCTATTCAAAAAAATAAAAACATCATTGATGTTTTGGGGCGAGTTTAAAACCCCTCCAAATCCCTTTGTTTTTTTGTGTGCTACAATGTTAAAAATGTTTTAGCGATTTTTCTAAAAGCAAAATTTGGAGGATGCACACAGTGTGCCAACATGTGCTATCTGCCATCACGGGAGATCAATGGACGCGTTTTGGGGGTGCAACCCCTTCCTCAATAATAAAGTAGCTGAGAGGAAGGGGTTTCTCCCCCAAAACACGTCCCTTGATCCCCCGTGATGGCAGCTAGCACATGTTGACATTGGGAAATTTGTGTGCATCTTCCAAATTTGGCTTTTCCTGGGGTGACTTCACCCCATCTGAACGCAATATCAAACACAGTTCCTAAATACTCATGTCTGATATTGCCTTCAAGTTATACCAAATGTGAACTTTGTAAGTTCAAGATTTGTGTCTTTCTTGTTGGTTTTATACACATGCCTGTTTTAACTTAAATGGACATTTATATTTTTTCTAATGCCACCCCAAAAAATTTTATACAACAAACATGTTGGTTTGTTTTAAAAACCTTTTCTAAATGCACATGTGATTGTGCAGGTATTAAAAAGATTGTTAATCAAGAATGTGTGGATTATTGTCTCAACGCTACAACACTTTTGTGGTGATGTAATTGCTGCTTTCTGTGAAAATGGGGGTTATTTCCTAAGGGCAAATCCTCTTTGCACTAAAGGTGCATTTTCAGTGCAGTTTCAAGTGCACTGGTAGTGTAAAGTGTCTTTGCCTTTAGTAAATAACACCCAACAGTGCTTTGTATAAGGTTACACAATCACGCCATTTTCAGGACTCCCCACATTTCTGTCAGGGTCAGCTAAAACAAACACAAGCAGTAAATGTCAACAAAGATTTGCTTTTTTTTTGTTTTTATTTGATAAAGGCTTCACAAATTTGCTGGCATATTGATGGCCCCCCTACCCGCAAAGAACTCAAGGTATCTTAACTGGACATCACGGGCACTCAGGGAGGGCAAGTCAGGACGGCCACTTTCAAGCGCCGTCAGGGTTGTTTCATTTAGAATTCCGGCCTCAGGCCCAACCTAGCCAGCATAGTTGGCAGAATGTTGGCGTAAAAAGTTATGTAGAACACAGCACGCCAGGATTATATGATTAAGTTTATACTCCGCCATATGGATGGGTGTCAGAAATAGGCGGAACCGGCTGGCCAGGATTCCAAATGTGTTCTCCACCACTCTTCTGGCTCTGGCCAGCCGGTAATTAAAAACCCTCTGTTCCGGGGGGTGAGGGTCCTCATCGGAATTGGCCGCATAAGATGGTCCCCCAGCGCAAATGCTTAATCCGCAACGAAGACGAATAGGAGTCCTTCCACATTCTATTCTGGAGGTGGCAAGTCCAAGCTGCCATTCTGGAGACGCCTGTAAAACTCCGTCTGGGCGATGACTCCACCATCGGACATCCGGCCATTCTTCCCCACGTCCACATACAGGAAGTCGTAATTAGCCGACACCACCGCCAACATCACAATACTATTGAACCCCTTGTAATTTTAATAGTACGACCCCGAGTTGGGTGGTGGGACGATGTGGACGTGTTTCCCATCAATTGCCCCTCCGTAGTTAGGAAAGTCCCACCGCTGGGCAAAGTGGGAGGCCACAGTCTGCCATTCCTGTGGCGTGGAAGGAAACTGTTGAGGAAAACAAAAAAAAATTTGTATTTTTGCACATAAACATGGAAAGCAGATTAGACACAAACATTCTTGGCCAACATCCAGATAACATTTATTAGGGGGAATTTTACAACACCAAAGTATAAGGTACACCTATCATATTCCCCCTCCCCCCCTCTCATGGGCCATTTCTAACATTATAGGGGGGGGGGGGGAATCTTGAACAGGTAACCCTCTTCACTTCATTGAGAGATGAATGCCTAAATAATGGGTATTACTTGGAACAGCCCCTCCTTACACTATTGGCAGCCCACTGGACAGGTAAGAAGTGTCATAATACAAAGATATAAATTCACACTGTACACATTTGAGCACATTTGGACATTCTGCTATTACCTATCAAGATAATAATAGTATACAAAAACTTTCAACAGTACCATTGGAAAGTATACAGGCAGGCCCTTGCACTACATGCTTTGGGGAATTCATCCATAAATCTGAGCACAAAAGAGATGGGTATAGTGTGTATGGGTTTGGCAAAGTCAGCAGATGATTGAGGATAGATAGAGAATTGGTATCAGCTGACTTAGCAGTTGGGGGGAGGGAGGGTTCCAAATGATTTGGGGTAAAGCACTACTATGGAGCTGATAAAATACATTGTTAAGTGACTACATGAGGTGAATATAGGGCCAGGAGACCATGCTGGGGAGGTAAGTGAAGGCAAATATGTATGAAGGAGCAAAATAATAATTACATAAAAATCCAGCATGCATGAGAACAAAGGGGACATTCACAGCATATTACAACCATGGTAATTAGGAAATGAGGAAAGAAATACAAGATATTAGCAAACATTCAATACAATAAAATGTGATATTAAAGGATAAAAATCTTACCTTCATATACTCCTTCTGCTGGACCTGAATGATGGCAGAACAGGTCTCCGGGATAATGATCCCCAGAGCCTGGGGGGAGATGCCTGTCGAGAACTTCAAGTCCTGCAGGCTTCTCCCTGTCGCCAAGTACCGCAGGGTAGCGACGAGCCTCTGCTCCGGAGTGATGGCTTGCCTCATGCAGGTATCCTGCCTGCTGATATAGGGGGTCAGCAAAGCCAACAAACGGTGAAATACGGGGTCCGTCATCCTGAGAAAGTTCCTGAAATCATCAGGATTATTCTCACGGATCTCTCGGAGCAAAGGCATATGAGAGAACTGGTCAGGCTGAAGCAACCAATTCTTGGTCCATGAACTCCTCCCCACCCTGTTCATGGACTGGACTTGTGTCAAGGTCAGGACCCCAACACCAAGCCCCCGTACAGCACAAACTCTACGAGGAGTACGTATACGCAACATGGCTAGAAAACGGTCGGCTGCTCAGAACGAAGTAACAGAACGCACTGAAGAACAGCAAGGCCTGTGAAGAGGGACCTGAAAAACAGTAACGAACGAACAAGAACACAATGACAAAGTCACGCGGTGCTTGCTTGCACGCACTGAAGAGCAGATACAAACCCACAAGCACAAACTGAACCACAGAAAACGATCTGAAAGCCACGAGTCTGAAAAAGCGCGAATCGTCTCTCACCAAACTTTTACTAACACGAGATTAGCAAAAGGAGCCCAAAAGGGTGCCGCGCTTGGTTCTGAACTGGCCTTTTCTAGTCTCGGCGTACATGGTGTACGTGACTGCGTTTTGGCGATCGGAAATTCCGACAACTTTGTGCGACCGTGTGTACGCAAAACAAGTTTGAGCCAACATCCGTCGGAAAAAATCCTAGGATTTTGTTGTCAGAATGTCTGATCAATGTCCGACCGTGTGTACGGGGCAGTACAGTTAGATAGGTACAAGGATAACGAATCTGGAGGTAATTAGGACCAACTCTAAGTTGGTATACAGAGACAGGCAAACTGTTCATCTTTGTATGCAGTGTAGCAGAGCCATATACAGGTGCATCTCAAAAAAATTGAATATTATCAAAAAGTTAATTTATTTCAGTAATTAAACTAAAAAAGTGAAACTTTACTGTAAATTATATAGATTCATTACACAGAGTGATATATTTCAAGCATGTCTTTCTTTTAATTTTGATAAAAAGGGGCTTACAGTTAGTGAAAACCCAAAATTCAGTATCCCATAAAATGAGAATATTACAATTATTTTTAGTACAGAAATGTTGGCTTACTGAAAAGTATGTCCAGGTATAGTACAATATGCACTCAATACTTGGTGGGGGCTCCTTTAGCATGAATTCCTGCATCAATGCGGCGTGGCATGGAGGCGATTAGCCTGCAGCACTGCTGAAGTGTTATGGAAGCCCAGGTAGCTTTGATCTGCATTGGGGGGTCTGGTGTCTCTCATCTTCCTCTTGACAATACCCCACAGATTCTCTATGAGGTTTGGGTCAGGCCAGTTTGCTGGCCAATCAAGCACAGTGATACCATGATCACTAAACCAGGTATTGGTACTTTTGGCAGTGTGGGCAGGTGCCAAGTCCTGCTGGAAAATGAAATCAGCATCTCCTTAAAGCTGGTCAGCTGAGAGAAGCATGAAGTGCTCTAGATTTTCCTGGTAGAGGGCTGCACTGACTTTGGACTTGATAAAACACAGTGGACCAACACCGGCAGATGACATGGCTCCCCAAACTTTACACTGGACCTCATGCAACTTGGTTTTGTGCCTCTCCACTCTTCCTCCAGACTCTGGGACTTTGATTTCCAAATGAAATGCAAAATGTACTTTCATCTGAAAAGAGGACTTTGGACTTTGGACCACTGAGTAACAATCCAGTCCTTTTTCTCCTTAGCCCAGGTAAGACGCTTCTGACGCTGTCTCTGGTTCAGGAGTGGCTTGACACAGGGAATGCAACAGTTGTAGCCCATGTCTCGGATACGTCTGTGTGTGGTAGCTCTTGAAGCACTGACACAAGCCGTAGTCCACGCCTTGTGAATCTCCCCCAAATTCTTGAATGGCCTTTGCTTCACAATCCTCTCAAGGCTGCAGTTATCCCTGTTGCTTCTGCACCTTTTTCTACCACATGTTTTCCTTCCACTCAACTTTTCACTAATATGCTTGGATACAGCACTCTGTGAACAGGCAGCTTCTTTAGCAATGACCTTTTGTGACATACAGTCCTTGTGGAGGGTGTCAATGACTGTCTTCTGGACAACTGACAAGTCAACAGCCTTCCCCATGATTGTGTAACCTACTGAACCATACTGAGAGACCATTTAAAGGCTCAGGAAACCTTTACAGGTGTTTGAGTTAATTAGCTGATTAGAGTGTGACACCATGGGGGTTATTTACTAAAGGCAAATCCACTTTGCACTAAAAGTGCAAACTACAAGTGTAAAGTGCACTTGAAATTGCACTGAAAGTGGACTTGGAAGTGCAATCGCTGTAGATCCGAGGGGAGCATGCAAGGAGAATAAAAAACAGCATTTTAGCTTGCACATGGTTGGATAATAAAATCAGCAGAGCTTCCCCTCATTTGAGATCTACCCCTCAGATTTACAGTGACTGCACTTCCAAGTGCACTTGCAGTGCAATTTCAAGTGCACTTTGCACTTGTAGTTTGCACTTGTAGTGCAAAGTGGATTTGCCTTTTGTAAATAACCCCCCACGAGTCTACAATATTGAACTTTTTCAAAATATTCTAATTTTCTGGGATACTGAATTTTGGGTTTTCACTAGCTATAAGCCATAATCATCAAAATTAAAAGAAAGAAATGCTTGCAAAGTATCACTCTGTGTGCATACCTCCCAACTTTTTGAGATGAGAATGAGGGACACCTATCAGCAAAAGCATGCAGGCATAGGACCCTCTGCCACGTCCCCCTAAAGGAGAATTGTACAAAAAAAAAAAAAAAACAAGATTGGTTAATTCCACAAGTGCTTTTTTACCACTACTATTCCTTTATATTGGCTTTTGGAATTTACAGATGCAGCAATTTAGAAATCAGATGAAAGGTTTAGTGCTGGAAAACACTTTTTGATAGATAAAAAGTGCATTTTAAAAACATCTATATAGATCAGATAAAAATGAGGGACAAATGAGGAGGAATGAGGGACAGAGGGACATTGCTCCAAATCAGGGACAGTCCCGCAAAATCAGGGACAATGTAATGAATCTATATTATATGAGTGTCACCTTTTGAATTGAATTACTGAAATAAATGAACTTTTTGATGATATTCAAATTGTTTGAGATGCACCTGTATTTTCTGCTCCAACATCCATTCTTAAAATCATTTTAATATACTACTGTATATGGTAGCAGGGATCCTGGAGCCCCGTGTTTTTGCACTTCAGAGGGAATATAATAACATTGTACAGATTTATCAATGGTGACTGCAGTATTGGGAAAAAAGCTGTTTAATTTAAGGACTCTGAAAAGACACGCGGCCACCCAATGTAGTTGGACTGGAGGCGATTTAATCTTAAACTGCATAAGGGGTTCTTTACAGCCTGAGCAGTAATAATATGAAACACCTTCCACAGTTAGTGATATCAGCTGAGAGCATAGTTAACTTAAAAAAAACTTTTAGGCCCCGTTCACACCTATGCAGCTTACACCGCATCCAATTCGCAGGACATTTTAAAATGCATTAATTTGAATGCATCTGGTTCACATATGTGCATTGCATTCGCACTGCGCATTGCCCAAAAAACGTTTGCTTTTTCTGGGCATTGCGGTGTGAATTACAAACACATTATCTTCTATGGGAACGCATCTGATTCGCAAATGCATTCCGTTCTGAACACATATTCTCTCCTTCTCCTCACTACACCTCCCCCCTCTCCCTGCTTACTGATCCGCAGCTACAATGGAGAGAAACCTCTGAACAGCTGTTTTTTCTCTTCGCAGAGAAAACGGAGCTGGAATTCGCACTGCACATGTGTGAACCCAGCCTAAGACATGTTTCTCAGCAACCATAATATACAGGGGTATAGGAATCCGTTGTGGCATGTACACATACATACACATACAAATAACAATGGACCCATGTTTTTTATACAGCCTTACTGACTATATAACTAAAGCATCTCTTTTTCTCAACACAGATATAAAAGTTGGAATGTTACTAGTGTGCATGTTGGTGTGCACCGCAAAGCCCAATGGTGGCTGCAGGAAAAAGACACTATCCAAATGGGGGGCTTGGCCCTGCATGTTAAATGCAAATTCATTTGCACTGGTGGCAATATGCAGTGTAGAAAATGGAAATTGTGCACTACCTACAGAAGGACCCCAATGAAAGGCAGCAAACATTGACAGTTAGGTACCAGGTACTTTGCAGATACCTCCAGGGGAATCCCTTTGTACACCCTCACACCCACTACAGGGCTATACATGCAGATTGCACTTGGGAACACTTTTTGAGTCATTGTCAAAGTTACCGTGAGACTTTTTCTTTGTGCCATTCATGCTTTCAGCGTTCATGTTGTTCTTACTAAAGCTATGTATACTAGTTTAATGGGGTTTAGCCTAATGCCCCGTACACACGGTCAGATTTTCCGATGGAAAATGTCCGATCGGAGCGTGTTGTCGGAAATTCCGACCGTGTGTGGGCTCCATCGGACATTTTCCATCGGATTTTTCGACACACAAAGTTGGAGAGCAGGAGATAAAATTTTCCGACAACAAAATCCGTTGTCGGAAATTCCGATCGTGTGTACACAAATCCGACGGACAAAGTGCCACGCATGCTCAGAATAAATAAAGAGATGAAAGCTATTGGCCACTGCCCCGTTTATAGTCCCGACGTACGTGTTTTACGTCACCGCGTTTAGAACGATCGGATTTTCCGACAACTTTGTGCGACCGTGTGTAGACAAAACAAGTTTGAGCCAACATCCGTCTGAAAAAATCCTAGGATTTTGTTGTCGGAATGTCCGAACAAAGTCTGACCGTGTGTACGCCCTATTATTGTGGTGTAAGTCAATGGCTGTAGGTGAGGCTAACATTCCTATCAGTTAACCCAATGTATTCTGTTGTCCTAAATATTTGTTTTATGCATTGCATTTGCTTACCCTTCAATAATGCACTCATCTTATTAATTCTCAAGTCACCTGTGGCCTATTTTCTGTATACTGTTGTAGAGTGGTAATGAAGGCCTCTTGAGCCCCTCGGGAAAAGAGAGCCCTGACTGATGGGGGCATGGTCAGGGAGGAGTTAAAGTTAATTTGGCTCACTCAGGATTGGTACAAGAAGGGACAGGGGTTGGGCCTGAGCTCAGGAGTTTGGCACCCTAGGGGATTATGGTCCTTTTCGGACGAAAGCATGGAAGAGCTGCCCACCCTCCCGCCCTATTTTTTGATGGTATGTCACAGTGTGTTACGGTTTTTGGTGGCCTTGCCAGCAAATATGGAAGCTTTTTTATGCCCTGATTGGGAGATTGACAGCCGGTCCGGCACTTCATCTCCCTTTTACATTTGGAGTTGAGTGCTCATAGTGCAACTGCAGTACAACTGTGACTGGCACGGTTTAAATATTTAATGTTATGTTTGAGTTAAATAAATCTGTGGCCTTGCCCTTTCCAACGTTAATGGTTGTATGTGTTTTTTTATTGGATGGGAAGAAGGGGTAAGGTATGCTAAGTGGTCATGGTAAGTTGGTTGGAACCTGGGGCTTATTGCACCTCAGCAGTCATGTACTAACCCTTAAGTAACACAGGTGTGAGCAGTCTTCAGTCTATAACCAGGTGTGTCAGTGGGGACCAAGAAGCTTAAGGCGTCATGGCAGAACCGAGGATTCATCAGGGGTAGCTCTACATACCTAAAAGGATCATTTTAGCTGGTGGAATCTCTGCTATCCTTACTACAGTACTACAGTATTTAACTATGTGAAAACCTAAAGGGAAAAACAGATTTAAAAGATAGCTGGAGACAGTTACCCACATTCACTATGCCTAGAAGACATTTCACCACTCACCCAAGCAGCTTTTTCAGTGTTGGGATCATTCTGAGGCATTTATGCTCAATGAGAAACCCAGTCTCTGTTGTGCCTTGTTCTTTTGTATTTGTTAAGTTGCTATGTATCCCCCTTTCCATTTTGTCTCTACTTAGTACAGTCCCTAGCTAGATACTCCCTGTCATTCCTTGTTCACTTTTCACAGAGTTTAGGAGAGTCATTTGGGGGAAATCATTAGATCCCTAGCCAAGACATTGTGCTGCCCGGGTCCAAGAATGAAATGCTGCCCAAACCCCCCGCCCCCCCAAAAAAAAAAATCACACCCACCAAAAGGCCCCACATCTATTTTTTTATATCATGATAAAAAACTAAAATTACATTTATTAGGAAGTCAGATTTTGCACTAAACACATAAGTGTGGACCTAGGTTAAGGGCTAGTGTAATATATAGACAGGCTAGTGTAGTATACAGACAGGCTAGGGTATATACAGAGAGGCTTGTTTGTATACAGAGAGGCTAGTGTATATACAGAGAGGCTAGTGCAAAAACAGAGAGGCTAGGGTGTATATAGAGAGGCTAGTGTGTATACAGAGGCTAGGGTGTATACAGAGAGTCTAGTGTATATACAGATAGGCTAGGGTGTACACAGAGAGGCTAGGGTGTATACAGAGAGGCTAGGGGGTGTACAGAGAGGCTAGGGGGTATACAGAGAGGCTAGGGGGTATACGGAGAGGCTAGGGGGTATAAAGAGAGGCTAGCGTATATACAGAAAGGCTATTGTATATACAGAAAGGCTAGGGTGTATACAGAGTGGCTAGGGTGTATGCAGAGAGGTTAGGGTATATACAGGGAGGCTAGGATATATACAGAGAGGCTAGGGGGTATACAGAGAGGCTAGGGGGTATACAGATAGGCTAGGGGTTGAAGTAGAATAGTAAAGTATCGAACCAGGCAGAAATTCAGCAATGCAGGTTTATTAACAGCTGATAACATACAGGTTTATGTTCAAAGTATTACAAGATACAGGTCTGATTTATACAGTTTCTTACAATGCAAGCATATTAGAAATAAATATTCTTATCCTCTAACCAAATTTAAACAATTGTGAATTGTTCTCACCTTGAACCAGAATGGGTCTTTACTGCCAATTCTTGGGAACCTGTCACCTGATAGGGACCAGCCAATTGGCCGGTGGTCTGGTCCCCTCACAGAGTTCTGAGTTCCAGCTCGACCAAGTTCGTGAGGGAAATTCACCTGAGACCACATTCTGGAACAAGTTAAGAAGTCTTCTCTGACTCGTACGAGGAGACAAGTTATGGACAGATACTTGCCCATTGGTTCTGACCTCTATGACCCGTGCAATAGGGCAGCATACATAGAGTTCAGCCTTATGAGCTCCTATCTGACTTGTCTGTCTAACAATTGTAGAGCTTGCATTTATATACTCTTTTACAAGTCTTATCTTAACATCTCTCTTACATATGATTGGTCGCTAAGATCTACGTCAATGTAACTAACCATAAATCTGACACCTGTTCTACAACCAGATAAACTTAATTATTCCCAAAATTCCTATATGTTCATTAAAGTGATTTATAACTGGTTTTCTCCAATTAAAAACACCTGTATAGAGACAGTCTGGCACCCAGCTGTGTTATCAAACTCTCCTTATCTTGAAAAGATTTAACTAAGTTCAAGAATTACAGGTTTATGACATTTGAGAAAATGAACTTTCAATAACCCCACCAGATGTGTCTATATGTGTTACCATATAATCCTATATGCAAAAGTACTGTATCAAATATATATATATACACACATACACACATACACACACATAGCCAATTACTAATTCAACATTGTCTAATTATTACATACATATATATATATATACAAATACATACACACATGTATTTCCTTATTCAATGTATTTTAACAGTTTTAATGACGGCTCAAAAGACCTTTGTTTGACCCTGTCAAACTTAATTAATGTTCTGTACATAACTTTCCTGTATTCCACCTAATTATTTTAGCCACCTGTTTTCTTATCTTTTATCTGTCTGGTTTATATGCATTTCAGACTTGAGACAATTCTATATTACTTGAATCTATTCTAATGAACTTTCACCCAGTAAACTATCTTAATACATACATGTGTACAAGTACTTGTCATAAAGCAGAGGTCATTTAAAGTTCAACACTTATAAATGAAGACTTTCTAAATCTATGGAAAACACAGTATACATTATTAAAGATTAATAATTGTTGCTTTACTTATTGAATAATAATATTGATAAAACCACTACTATATAATAATATAAATAATAATAATAATAATAATAATTATCAATAAAATATATGCAAATCAATATATACAATATGAAATACATTGGCTAATATGAGATTCCACAACAGGGTATACAGAGAGGCTATGGTGTATACAGAAAGTCCAAGGGGGTATACAGAGAGGCTAGGGTGTATACAGAGAGGCTAGGGGGTATAAAGAGAGGCTAGGGTGTATACAGAGAGGCTAGGGGTATATATATACAGGCTAGTGTATACAGACTCACTCACCTGCCGACTCCCCAGCTCAGGAGCTCATGTGAGAAAGTTCCCCTGGGGTCTATTATATGGGCGGAGCAAAGGAGGAGACTCGCTCTCACACTGATCTCCCTTTTCTGAATGTCACTGGAGCACGAAGTGCAGACTCAGTGAGAGTGCCGCGGCTGTGCGAGACAGTGCTGTATCATGCAACCCGCGACACGCTCACTGCAACCCGTGACATGCTCACTCGGTGCGCATCATGTAGGTAGTGGCGGTGTCACCTCACATTCGGCTACCCATTACATTTTGCTACCCGCTGGAGTGTGCATTAGCGATGCCGCCATATGCGTTCCAACACTATTGTAAGACCACTTTGCCACAGGGCCGCTCGCCACGCTTCGCTCGCCATGCTTCGCTCGCCACGCTTCGCTTGCCACGCTTAGGGCACGGCCTCGCTTTGCTCGGCAAAATTATAATCTAACTCTATGTCCACCTGGATGGTGGGGCTTGAACCTGGACTCAGGGGTGTGACGACAGAATTATGCGCAAGCACAGATCGCCACAGTGTTGGAACATATATGGAAGCATCGCACATGCGCAGTCTAGCAGGTAGCCAAATGTGACAGGTCACCATATGTGACGCTACAACGGCTCTGCTCTGCTGCCCCTCTCAACTTGCCACCGGGGTCCCATGGACCCACTGGGACCCAAAGTAGGGCCGGCCCTATCCCTAGTGACACTTTGTAAAGTTACCATGGCAGCGCCATAGTGCCTGCAGACACTTGCAGCAGATTCACGTAGTTCTTCATAGTGCCCCTTTTGCAGGTTGGTGCTAATAATGCAGCAAATTAAAGAATAATTACTTTCAGTTCATGGATAATGAAACTGGAGGTAAGTAAGACCAACTCTAAGTTGGTGTACAGAGATAGGCAAACTGCTCATCTTTGTATGCAGTGTAGCAGAGCCATGTATTTAGCTGCCCCTTTGTTTGCAGTGGAGCAGAGCTATATATTTGCTGCCCCAACCCTTTCCTTGTCACTGGTTGTTAAGGACACTGTTGGCTTCACAGAAGACAGCCTCCTAGAAACCAGTGTTGCTGCAGTGGGTGGAGCCTGGAGGGCACACTAAGACACTAGTTCCCCATTAGATCAGCTCTCTCTTTGTAATTAACAGCAGGCAGTGGGTGGATTCTATAGTATAGGATTCTTATACTTCATAAGACTGGAAAAACATCCTCTGTATTGCACATACCTACATTAAAAATATGTTGCATTCAATGTCTGTGTCTAATTGAAGAGCTAAATTGCCTGTGGATTCTGCCAAGTCAACAAATGGCCATACTGTCTGCACAGATTGGGTCTAGGATGTATGTCATTGAACGTATTGGCATTTGAAACAGAACACCCCTAATTAATTAGCACATCACCCACAGTTATTACCTCTTGTATCTCTTGACCTTCCCTCTTAGATTGTAAGCTCTAAGGAGCAGGGCCCTCTGATTCCTACTGTGCCCCTTTCACACTGGGGCGGTTTGCAGGCATTATTGCGCTAAAAATAACGCCTGAAAACCGACCTAAAACTGCCTCTACTGTTTCTTCAGTGTGAAAGCCTGAGGGCTTTCACACTGAAGCGGTGCGCTGGCAACGCCTGCAAACCGCATCTTTGGAGCGATGAAGGAACGGTGTATTCACCGCTCCTAAACCGCTCCTGCCCATTGAAATCAATGGGGCAGCGCGGCTATACCGCGGCTATATCGCGGCTATAGCGGCGCTATGCGAGCGGTTTTAACCCTTTTTCGGCTGCCAGCGGGGGTTAATACCGCACCGCTATCGGCCGAATACCGCCGCAAAAAAGACAGGAAAGCAGCGCTAAAAATAGCGCTGTTTTACCGCCGACGCCCCCACCGCCCCAGTGTGAAAGGGGCCTTAAAGTGTATTGTATTTGTACTGTCTACCCTCAAGTTGTAAAGCGCTACGTAAACTGTCGGCGCTATATAAATCCTTTATGATAATAATAATTCAATCACAATGGTGTCATGATATGACAATCCAAAGTTCTTGTTAAATATATTTATTGAGTTTTCACAGAAGAAGAAATAAAATGATACAATACATGGATACATATCAATCATCAGAAGATCTTTGCAGTATGATAAAAAAGATAAATAAATAAGTTAATAAAATAAAGTAATTTTAGAGATATCTTACAACCATATTTACTATACACTAGTTGGGATTCTAGATGTAAGATTAGAGAAATAAATCAAGTTATTAGACTAAGTATCCATAGGAATATTTTAGGAAATAATAAAAGAAAAGGAGAGGGAGGAGAGATAAAGATGGAAAGAAGGAAAGAAGAGAAAAAAAAAAGAGAGTTTCCCGGGATGATGATCCAGCTCTCATTAGGTATACAAATATAATATATATTTCAGTAATAATATGATATATATCTTAGTGTGGTAACGACAATCCAAAGTTCAATACCCCTTATAAACTGGGGGAGCCTGGAGATCCAATGCCAGAAATCCTGTATGTATTATTTCTTCTTCAAGCAGCGAATCCTCTCAGGAGAATATACTGTATACTGGAAACACTAAAAGACAACAGTGTTTCTAAGAATGTTAGTGGGTTCAGATAAAAAATGTAATCAATAACAATGCTCACCTTTACAGGTGGCCAGGAAAACACAATAGTATGTATCCAGGCAAACAAGCTTGAGTATGAAGATTCCACAATATAGTCATGATAGCCTTTGACTGCTAGGAGATAAAAATAAACCATCTAATTGTATCTGTAACCAGCAGTAAAAATACCCATGGGAAAAGGACTCACCAGATCCCAATGCCGGGTATAGACAAGCTCAGCGCAAGCTCTGTCTGACAATGTGTATCCACAGGGAATGGAACAATAAAATCTCAATAAAATCCATTAATGCAAAACATTTTCAAAAATAGACATATCTCCTCCATTTCTATTATTTCCATGTTGAACCTGTTACACACGTAGAGTTACTGGAATGCCAAGGTGAAATTTAATCCCACATGTAATTGTACAGAGTTTAAAACAGATTTATTACCATTAATGCAAGTAATGTTATGCCCTTAAACCAATATTCATGCATTTGCTGTAATTTATCAGGAGGAGGATGCTATATATCCCAGGGAGACTACGTCATGTGCTTTTTATGTATTTTTCATGAATCAACATTTGTATTTCTTTAACATTACAGAATGCAACGTGGTCTATCCAAGGGGAGCTCAACCTTTTCAAGGCCAAGACTCTAAAATGGGCCATAACATTTTATGAGATCCCATGTATGTTGTAATCACGTTTTAGCGGGATTTTATTTAGAGTAATTAATGCTGCTACTCAAACTCACCACTTTATGAATACAGAATATGTAGGAGCAGGAGGGGTAGTTATTTACATCCTTTTTTTACAAGGGCAGTTTTAATGTTTATTTACAAAATGCTGACAAGGTCACTTTAACCCAGGGGTCTCAAACTACAAGTCCCATCAGGCCTCTGCTCTGTGGGAGTCATGCTTGTAACTGTCAGCCTTGCAATGCTTAATGGGACTTGTATTTTCGCAACAGCTGGAGGGCCACCAGTTTGAGACCCCTGCTTTAACCCCTTCACGCCGACTTTACGCAAATATGGACTGGGCTTTTTTCAGTGGGGCCGCATATTTGCGTATCTCTCTTTATGCCGGGAACGGGCCCCACATCGCGCTCCCAGCATAGAGACTGGGGTCTCAGCGTGAGCTCCAGGCCCCATTCTAACGATTGGGACCTGGAACTCCCGATTCCGGGTCACCTGATCGCTGTGATAGCCTGTGATTGGCTATCACAGTGATTAGTCACTGTAAAGCACACCCCTGTTTTTTTTTTTTTTTTTTGTGAATGGAGGAAAGAGATGCATCATACCCCTCCCTCTCCTTGCAGAAAAAAGTGTGTGTAAAAAAAAAATATATATATAATAAATAATAATAAAATAATTTATTAATAAAAAACCTAGATCAAGATTTGATCTGGGTCAGTGCCAGGGTTAGTTACATTAGTGTTTGGGTCAGGGTTGTTAGATTCAACTTTTAAATAACATACTGGTTGATGGTATTTGTGACAGTAATGTATGTGGATTGGGTACTAAAGGTGTCATCGGGGCTAGTATTTTGTTGACCGCTCTAAGGTCTTGGACCATTCTATACTTAACCGGACTACCGGCTACTGATTTCTTTTTAACCGGGTACAAGGGAGTGTTTGCCGGTGATTTTACCTCTTTTAGAACTCCACTTTTTAAGAAGGATTGGACCTGCATTTCTATGGCCGTCTCTTGAGGTGCACTAAGTGGATACTGCTTTTGTTGGGGAAGCACTGCTCCTGGAATCAGCTGTAGGGTAACCGGAGGTATGGGCAAAAGCCCAACATCAGCTGGATGTTTCTCCCATAGTTCTCCTGGAAGGGACGACAAAATCTGATCTAAGTCTGAAGGAGGTGGGCCGGACAATTCCGATTCCTCCTCTAGGTATTGTATCAGGTTACACATCTCCATGTGTTCTTGATTATCCCCTATAGCTAAGGTGACAGTGCCATCTGGGTGATAGGTAATGTTAGCTCCTATTTTCTGCAAAATGTCAGCTCCTAACAAATTAGTGGGGGCTCCTCTGGATACCAGAAAGCGTGAAAGGAACATGTGGTTTCCTACTTTAACTTTCAGAGGTTTTGTAAGCGGGGCGTCGGCTAAAATGCCATCATATCCAGTTATTAGTAAAGTGTCAGGTGATTTTTGGCCAGGGAGTAGTTCAGAGTCAGAAAGTAACGAGCGTGAAGCTCCTGTATCGACTAAACAAGAGATTTTCTTATTACCAACTGTTATATTTGTCTTAAGCATTGTTGTTTTGGATTTTTCTAAAACCGGGGTGAGTCATGCTCGTGGACCATCTCCCTGCTGCCTGATATGACTATTTTTGTTGTCCCTGGGCTGGTTCCTTCTCTGATTAACTGGAGAATCAACACCTTCCTCTCCTTCATCCCTTATTCTTTTCTTACAGTTGCGTCTGATGTGACCAATCTTGTTACAGTAGTGACAGGTAAGGGGTTTGCGAAAGGAACCTCTACCTTGCTCTTGGGGACCCCCGAGTGCGTTGATAGCATGAGATTTCCTCCCTTTGGTTTCTGCTAAGTCCGCCTCTATGCCTTGCGCTTTTTGTAACAACGTCCCTCTATCTCTAGTTGCCCTCCACTCTGGTGTGCAGGCTTTCAGTCTCTCACTTATCTGTGGAATTAATCCCTCCATAAATTGTCTATTGAAGGCTCGGATTGTGACTGGCAGGGCCAAGTCCAATCCCTCATCTGCCATCATACTTTCCATAGATAAGTAAAATTCTGATACAGTCTGTCCTGGCATTTGCTTCATGGGTGATATGGACCCCCTCTCCTGTTGTTTTGCCTGACAAAAAGCTTCTAATCTAGCAATAAAAGGGCCCCTTGAGTCTATATGTCTGACATGTCCTGCCTCCAGGTTGCCCTCCCCATCAACTTGTCCTGCAGGTCTGTGTGGACCTATTTCTGTCATAAACTGGTTAAACAGGGTCAGAGTCATTTTGTGTCTGCATAGATCCTCCCCATCCTGCCAGGTCGCTTCATGTGTATTCATTAACTGTGTCACAAATCTACAAAAAACAGCTGGCTTTACTATAATGCATGTATCAGTGCGTACGGGAGCTACAGTTTCTGAATGAAATTCTTATACTCCACAAACCTGAAAAAAAAAAAAAAAAAAAACCATTCTCTACCCTTAAGTACAGGACATATCTTGTGTGGTTTACGTTCTATGTCAGTATATGGGGGTGGGATGGTTGAAGTAATATTATTTAAGCTTTCAACATTTTTTGTTCTTCTATCTTTCATATCCCAACCATTACAATCTGGATTATATTTCCACCCCTCTTCTTTTTCTCTATTTGAAACCTTAATTAAGCATTGAACCTGACTCATCCATTGCTTCTCTAACACCTCTCCTTGTCTGTCCCTTTTTATTTCACTTCATACATCCGGGTCTAAGCCCGCTGCTCCTTTCACCTTAAATTTACGAAGGACATCCTTTAAGTCCTGTGCTTCGGTTTTCCCATAAATGTTCTTAATTATCTGTGGCACCGTATAGTGCGCCACAATTCCCTGACGGGGTTTTGTGTTCCTCTGGCCCATTCTAACAGTCCTGCCTAGGTAGCGTGTGGGACACTTAGTGTACAATATAATGCGGCTACAACATATACAAGAATGAATAATTACTTTATATGCTAGCCCAATAGCAAACCAGCTAAGTTACACTAGTTCCTCGTTGCCTTCCTCCTAGGGTGCTAGAATTCTAGAAACCTCTCCGGAATGAGATTTCTGAAACCGAATTACTTTATATGCTAGCCCAAAAATAAATAATTACTTTATATGCTAGCCCAATAACAAACCAGAATGCGGCTACAACATATACAAAAATGCGGCTACAACATATACAAGCATTCCTTTAAGTGGCCAGGTATCCGACTAGATCTCGGGACTTTGTTGAGACCTTATTCCCCCCCTCGTATCTGGGTATCCCTCTCATACACTCTTATCCCTGCTTTATGGAGCAGACAGGGCTTATACTCTCAACCCGTCTATGGTTTATGAGTTAGATGTGAGGTTAAGCATAAGCGTCAGACCCCCAAGCTCACAAGCCCTCAGGTTCCCAATCGTGTGAGGTAAGGCGCATTCTGTTGCTTAGTTCGGCAATCCCCTTCTAACTCATACCATCCTTGACAAGGCTCATTCACTTTCTCAACAAGACAGACAAGACAAACACAGATAACAAAAACAAACAAATAATTCCAGCAATATAAACGAAAATATGCAGTAATTCTAGACTCACCACTACAGAGGCTGGTGTTTTAAAACCAGGAGAACCGTAACTGACAGAACGGATAGGCACAAATCAGGGGAGCACAGAATATAAGAAAAATAAAGCTTTTTCTTACCTGCGCAGGTTTTTTTTGATCTGTGATTCCCGGAATGCCTATTTCTTTTGTTCCGTCAGCGTAGCTCATCCACCTCTTGTAGTATCATCGGTGAGTTCCTCGTCCGGGCGCCAAAAATGTTAGATTCAACTTTTAAATAAGTTGCTTATAGTTTATATTGCTTTGCCAAATTATTGCTTCTATAAGAAAGATGACACGGAGTCAGGTATGTCTGTATCAAAGTTCTGAGCATAATGGACTGCTGCTCTTTAATCTTTCCAAGGCCTTTTATACAAACAATAGCATTAGCACAGCCCCCCCACAAAGGGCAAGGGTAAACAACAACAGGAGTCACCTGGGTTACGAACACAAGCTTCAACACCATGGCAATATAGTTACAAGACAACAAAAGCAGCGTCAATTGAGTTCAACAGCCAAAAAGTAAAAAACAGATTTACATGTAGGCATCATATTAAGTGAGAACTCTAAATTAAATCCCTGACCTTATCAGGGTCAAAGGTCAGGGTTAGTATTATTATTTTTTGACAGAATTTTTTTTCATCAGGGCCAGTTCACACCATAGAAACGCAGTCAGGATGTGTTCCAGATGCTTTTCTGCATGCGCATTTTTGATGTGTTTTTGATGCATTCCAGTGGATTTTTGATGCAGTCCAATGTATTTTTCCCCCTCTTTGTTTCTTAGCCTTAAATAGGACATGTGTATTCCAGTGCATTTTTGGTGTGTTTAGGTGCATTCCGGTGCATTTTTGATGTATTTTACAGCGTTCCAGTACAGTCCACTCTAATGCCTCTTCCAGCTCTCTGGACTGTGCCTGTCACTCACTGACACCTGGTGGATCCCTCCTGAAGACTTGCCCAGCAGTGTTCACCGCTGTCCTCTCCTGCTCCTGATCAGGACACCCCTTGGGTTGTGTGGGGTTCCCTCACAGCTCCGGACAGGGGGGCTCCCTCCAAAGCCCCGACAGCTTTAGAGCCCATTCACACAGGGACGACTTGTCAGGCGACCTTTCAATAATTTCACTCATTTCACTGTCACGCACTTTGAATCTAGTCGCATCTGTGATGCACCGATTCCTCCCGGTGTGCCCCAGTTGTTTTTTTGGCCTCATTTCAGTACATGCTCTAGAGTCCGGTTCGTTGTCAGTCGCAGTCGCCTCACACCGATTCGTGCCTCTGTCATGGCAAATCATTTCACTCATTACACTGTCACGTATTACGTTCTGATACGAGTCCTGTCGCATTCTCATTCGTCTTGGCATGCCCCAGTTGTTTTTGGCCTCATTTCAGTACATACAAAATATGGGTGTCTTGCGAGCCACAGATGGACTAATGCCTCTAAGGAGTAAACTATTTAAGCTGCAAGCACTGAACCACGTTTCATTGCGTGTAAATAGATATAAAATAGTAAATGTGCCCGCGCTAGTATAGTGTCACATATAAAATATATAATATATAAAAAATATTTTCACATATAAAACACATATAATGTGATAAATAAAACAGGTAAAATATAATGCAAATAACTATAAATGATAAACCACCAAGTGCATATCGCATCGTATGGCGTGCGGTATGGCATGTGCAATCCTCCTCCTCTGCTGACAGGATGGAGCTGTCAGCAGAGGAGGAGGATTGCACATGCCATACCGCACGCCATACGATCAGCTGCTTATTATTTTACCTGTACAGTCTGGTGCACTCTAGCACCCATCTAATGTGAGTACCCTCTTGGAGGGCTTCATTCTTTTAATAAATGTCCTGGCTATATTGCACTATGGAGTCCCTCTGTTTGTTTCTTCTATGATTTTGGATCTTGGTTTTACCTGAGAGGAGTGTTTTTGCATCATTGTAACCTGAGTGAGCCTAGCAGTTTCACCTGAGAGGAGTGTCTTTGCATCATTGTATCCTGAGTGAGCCTAGCAGTGGCCCCAATGCTTATTTTGACACCGTTTAATTACTGTGTCACACGACTGAAGGTGAGCGCAAGCACATGTGGGGTGTCACGGGAGAGCACAGTTTTCACGTGTTGTGATCTATACACCCATCAGAAGAAGCATGATGTATACTTATTTTATGGACACTATTTTTTCACGTTTTTTGTGATTTGTATTTAACAATTGGGATATACACTCATTTGTCACTGGAAAGTGTTTTGATATTTATATTTCAGCACGTTGCACTTTTGTTAGTTATTACCACGATTGCACTTTTATATGCACTTGGTGGTTTATCATTTATAGTTATTTGCATTATATTTTACCTGTTTTATTTATCACATTATATGTGTTTTATATGTGAAAATATTTTTTATATATTATATATTTTATATGTGACACTATACTAGCGCGGGCACATTTACTATTTTATTTCATTTCAGTACATGCTCCAGAGTCCGCTTCGTTGTCAATCGCAGTCGCAGCACACTGATTCGTGCCTCTGTCATGGCAAATCATTTCACTCACTTCACTGTCACTTATCGCGTTCCGAATCTAATCCAGGCGCATGCGTGATGCACTGATTCGTTCCGGCGTGCCCCAGTTATTTTTCGGCCTCATTTCAGTACATACTCCAGAGTCCGGTTCGTTGTTAGTCGCAGTCGCGGCACGACTGATTCGTGCCTCTGTCATGGCAAATCATTTCACTCATTTCACTGTCATGTACTGCGCTTCGATTCGAATCCAGTGGCATCTGCGATGCATCGATTTGTCCCAGTGTGCCCCAGTTGGCTTGGCCTCATTTCATTCTGTGCTCCACAGTCCAACTCGTTGGTTGTCGCAGTCGCGGCACACTGATTCATGCCTCTATCATGGCATAAACATTTCACTCATTTCATTTCACACACCTGTCGCTTAGAGTCGAATCCACTCGAACCAACAAAGCACCGGTTCGCACCCATCACTTCAGCCTTACAGGTGTTGTTTGCATATTGCCTGTCATTTCTCCTCAGGTCCGGCAGTCACTTCACATCGAGTCCGTCGTGCTGTCTCAATTCATTCGTTAAAACCTCCACCTCACCGCTATTTCCCCTTACAGTCGCGCAAACGCACTACAAAGTTACACAAATCGGTCACTTAGTCACTTTCCAAGTTAGGTAGTCAAACCCCTCACTAGGGATGAGCCGAACACCCCCCGGTTCGCACCAGAACCTGCGAACGGACCGAAAGTTCGCACGAACGTTAGAACCCCATTGACGTCTATGGGACTCGAACGTTCGAAATCAAAAGTGCTCATTTTAAAGGCTAATTTGCATGGTATTGTCCTAAAAAGGGTTTGGGGACCCGGGTTCTACCCCAGGGGACATGTATCAATGCAAAAAAAACTTTTAAAAACGGCCATTTTTTCGGGAGCAGTGATTTTAATGATGCTTAAAGTAAAAAAAAAGTGAAATATTCCTTTAAAGATCGTACCTGGGGGGTGTCTATAGTATGCCTGTAAAGTGGCGCGTGTTTCCCGTGTTTAGAACAGTCCCTGCACCAAATGTCATTTTTAAAGGAAAAAATCTCATTTAAAACTGCTTGCGGGTTTAATGTAATGTCCGGTCCTGGCAATATGGATGAAAATCAGTGAGACAAACGGCATGGGTACCCCCCAGTCCATTACCAGGCCCTTTGGGTCTTGTATGGATATTAAGGGGAACCCCGCACCCAAATTAAAATAAGGAAAGGTGTGGGGCCACCAGGCACTATATACTCTGAACAGCAGTATACAGGCGGTGCAAACAAGACAGGGACTGTAGTTTGTTGTTAAGTAGAATCTGTTTGTCATTTTGAACGGGTACATTTTTAACGTGTTTAGCTCCAGCCAAAAAATCTTTTTTAAGCTTTTTGGAAAACATAGGGAAGGGTTATCACCCCTGTGACATTTGTTTTGCTGTCTTTCCTCCTCTTTAGAAGATTTCACCTCACTTTTTGTCCCAATGACAAATGCTTTTTGAGAATTTGGGTTTTTTTGTGGAACAAGGATTGGAAAGCATCAGTGGAAAGGAGAAATGTTTTTCCCATATTAACTCTTACAGGAGAGAATTTCCCTTCCTAGGGGTAGATTTCATCTCACTTCCTGTTGTCTCCTTCTGTTTGCAAGTAGGAGTCGTTTGTAAGTTAGATGTTTGAAAGTAGGGGCCTGCCCTATATACTCAGCAGAAATTTGGGCCTTAGGTGTTGTTGTGGCCACAACACTGTAAGCCCTCACAGGGCCCTGCTGTGAAATATTAGATCAAGAATTGTAATTACATGCCCCTGTTGAACAGGGGCAGAAAAACTGGGCCTTTGGTGGTGGTGGTGGTGCTGGTGCCACAACACTGTAAGTCCTCACTCGCTCTTGGTGGGTGCAGAAATGGGCCCTGCTGTGAAATATTAGATCAAGACTTGTAATTACATGCCACTGTTGAACAGGGGCAGAAAAATTGGGCCTTTGGTGGTGGTGGTGGTGGTGCTGGTGCCACAACACTGCAACCCCTCACAGACACTCTAGTTGGAACGCAGGAACGAGCCCTGCTGCAAAGTATTGCATCAAAAATTGTAATTAAACGCCCCTGTTAAACAGGGGCAGAAAAATTGGGCCTTAGGCACTGGTGCTGGTGCCACAACACTGCAACCCCTCACAGACACTCTAGTTGGAACGCAGGAACGAGCCCTGCTGCAAAGTATTGCATCAAAAATTGTAATTACACGCCCCTGTTAAACAGGGGCTGAAAAATTGTGCCTTAGGCACTGGTGGTAGCGCCCAGAACCAAAAATGTTCTTACAAGCTATCAGCGTGATGATTGAGGAGGAAGAGGATAATTACTCAGGGATAGTCACTCAGCATCAGCATAGGCAGTCTTTGAAGGGATCTGAGATTTCAAAAAAAATTATTCGGTTACATCAGCATCAGGTGCTTGGTAGCTGGTGGTGATCCAAGACTGATTCATTTTTATGAAGGTCAGTCGATCGACCGAGACGGTGGACAGACGCACCCTGTGATTGGTTACCACGCCTCCAGCAGCACTGAATGTGCGTTCCGAAAGAACGCTGGATGCAGGACAGGCCAGTAGCTCAATTGCATACTGTGCAAGCTCTGGCCAGTGATCCATCCTCAAGACCCAGTAAAAGAGGATTTTCGGTGGGAAAGGTGTCCAAGTCTGATCTTGCCCCTAGGTATTCCTGCACTATGTAAAACAGACGCTGGCGATGGTTGCTGGAACCGATCATACCTTGGGGCTGCGGATCAAAAAATTGTCTGAACGCATCGGTCAGGCGGCCACCTTCTCCACCGCTCCTTCTTTGACTGACCGAAGCCTCAGCAACACGTTGTCCAGAAACAGGAGTTTGTAACCTCCCAGTCTCTGGGAACGCGTTGCACAGACCTTTCTGCAAGGCTTCCCGAAGATGTTTCATCCTCTGCTCCCTCTGCGATGGCAAGATAAGGTCCGCAACCTTACCCTTGTAACGTGGATCAAGGAGGGTTGCCAGCCAGTATTGGTCCTTCTCCTTGATACCACGAATACGAGGATCCTTACGCAGGCTTTGCAGGATCAGGGAGGCCATGCAGCGTAGGTTTGCTGAGGCATTCGGTCCGGAGTCCTCTGGGTCACTAAGGACGACATGGTCCGCAGCCACCTCCTCCCAGCCACGTACAAGTCCATGTGTTTCTTGGGACTGATCCCTTAAAGACTGCTGCTGCTGAGTGCCAGGCTCCACCTCCATACTGACACACTCTTCCTCCTCCTCCTCCTCCTCCTCTTCCTGTGTGATCGGCGGGCACGCAGCAACACTGTCTGGATAAAGGGGGCCTTGAGAGCTAAGGAAGTCCTCCTCTTCCTGCCTCTGTTCTGCCTCAAGTGCCCTGTCCATTATTCCACGCAGCGTGTGCTTTAACTGGGGGACAAGGGGGACAGTGCACTGATGCATGCACTGTCACTGCTCACCATCCTCGTGGCCTCCTCAAATGGTGACAGGACAGTGCATGCATCCCTGATCATGGCCCACTGGCGTAGGGAAAAAAAACAAGCTCCCCTGACCCTGTCCTGGTGCCATAGCCGCACAGGTACTCATTGATGGCCCTTTGCTGCGTGTGCAGCCGCTGCAGCATGGCCAACGTTGAGTTCCACCTGGTGGGCATGTCACAGATTAGGCGGTTCTTGGGCAGGTTAAACTCCTTTTGGAGGTCCGCCAGCCGAGCACTGGCATTATATGACCGGCGGAAATGCACACAGACTTTCCTGGCCTGCCTCAGGACATCCTGTAAGCCCGGGTACCTGCCCAAGAACCGCTGCACCACCAAGTTAAGGACGTGAGCCAAACAGGGCACATGGGTCATTTGTCCCTGTCGGAGGGCAGAGAGGAGGTTGGTGCCATTGTAGCAAACCACCATTCCTACCTTAAGTTGGCGTGGCGTCAACCACCTCTGAACCTGCCCCTGCAGAGCTGACAGAACCTCTGCCCCAGTGTGGCTCCTGTCCCCCAAGCACACCAGCTCAAGCACCGCATGGCATCTTTTGGCCTGCGTACTTGCGTAGCCCCGTGAACGGCTATGGAGCACTGCTGGTTCTGAGGACAAAGCACAGGAAGAGGCCATGGAGGAAGAAGAAGAGGAGGGGGTGGAGGAGAGAGGTGTGTCACAATCCTTAGCATTTTGGAGGCGTGGTGGCGGAACAACCTCCAACACTACTGCACCTTGTCCTGCATCCTTCCCAGCTGCCAGCAGAGTCACCCAATGCGCCGTGAAACTTAGGTAACGTCCCTGTCCATGCCTGCTGGACCATGAGTCAGCGGTAATATGCACCTTACCGCTGACCGCCCTGTCCAGCGAGGCATGGACATTGCCTTCCACATGCCGGTAGAGAGCCGTAATCGCCTTCCGTGAGAAAAAGTGGCGTTTGGGTACCTGCCACTGAGGAACCGCACATTCCACAAACTCACGGAATGGGGCAGAGTCTACCAACTGAAAAGGCAGCAGTTGAAGCGCTAGCAATTTTGCCAAGCTAGCATTCAACCGCTGGGCATGTGGATGGCTGGGAGCAAACTTCTTTCGGCGGTGCAGCAGCTGGGGTAGGGAAATTTGCCTGGTACAATCTGACGTCGGTGTACCAAAAGCAGATTGCCCACAAGTACTTGGCTGTGACACACCTAATTCTACACCTTCATTCCTCTCAGTGCAGGTCTCAGAGAGGACTGAAGGTCTAGTGGGGTTGGAAATCTCAGCTGATGAGGAGCAAGGAGAGGTCCTCTTTGTTCTTTGGTGTTAGTCTTTTAGATACGCTTGCCAACGAACTGCATGGCAGGTCAACATATGTCTGGTCAAGCATGTGATACCCAAGCGGGATATGTTTTGGCCACGCGAGATACGCTTGAGACATATGTTGCAAATAGCAGCGGTGCGATCTGATGCACTCGTCTCAAAAAAGGCCCACACCAAAGAACTTTTTGAATAACGCGCAGAGACTGCAGCGCCCTGCACATGTGGAGCTTTGGGGTGTGATGCAGTCAATGTGCTGCCCTTAGGCTGGCCCCTGGAGGGCATCCTGCCTCATTGGTGATGTGCCGCCTCCTCCTCCTCCTCCTCTCTCTTATCAGGCACCCACGTTGAGTCAGTGACCTCATCATCCCCTCCCTCCTCATCACTGGAGCAAACCTGGCAGTATGCTGCAGCAGGGGGAGCATGACTGCCAGATTGCTGTCCTTCTTGGGCACCCCCTCTGTCCATGCTCATGTTACTGCCTTCATCGAGCTCAGTATCATCATCAGAGCCTTCCAAACGCTGGGCATCCTCCTGGAGCATGTACCCAACACTGTGGTCAAACAGTTCGAGGGACTCCTCAGGAGGACATGGTGGGGCTAGGGAAGGAGTCACTGATGACATTGAGCCGAGGGAAGAGGCCGCTGCTTTGCCAGACAAAGTACCCTGGGCATGGGTGAGAGAGGATGAGGAGGATGAGGAAGGCTTGGTCATCCACTCGACCAAGTCTTCCGCATGTTGCGGCTCAACACGGCCAGCTGCCGAAAAAAAGGCCAATCGTGTCCCACGGCCATGTGCTGATGAGGATGCACCGTCTCCACGACCAGCACTAGACACAGAGCCTGCTTTCCCTCTCTTATTGGCTTGTGACTGTCTGCCTCCCCTTCTTGGCCTTCCAGACATACTAATGGCCTGTAGCTGCACTAAGCTGGGATATATATATATATATATATATATATATATATATATATATATATATATATATGTACTGATACTGCAGCTAGCAAAATCAACTTCTTGCCTGTAGTATGAGAACACCACCAACCTTCTACAGGTAGCTTTAGCTGAACACTGTGCAGAGCTCGCAAAAAAATAACTTGTAGCTTTTTTAGCTGCCTGCGGTAGTGATAGGATCAGGAAAACACCACCAACCTTCTACAGGTAGCTTTAGGTGAACACTGTGCAGAGCTCGCAAAAAAATAACTTGTAGGTTTAGCTGAACACTGTGAGGTGGACGCACCACACTAACTTGTAGTTTTAGCTGAACACTGTGAGCAGGACGCACAGCACTAACTTGTAGTTTTAGCTGAACACTGTGAGCAGGACGCACTGCACTAACTTGTAGCTTTAGATGAACACTGTGCAGATGTCTCACTACACCAACTTGTAGGTTTAGCTGAACACTGTGAGCAGGACGCACTGCACTAACTGTAAATAGTCTAGTTGCCTGACTGTGGTACTAATAGGATCAAAAGAACACCAGCAATTTTATTCAGGTAGCTGTAAATACCGTAACAAGACAAGCCTGCCTGTCAGTAAGAAGATAACAGGAACGGATCTAGCTGAACACTGTGAGCAGGACGCACTGCACTAACTGGTAGCTTTAGATGAACACTGTGCAGAGGTCTCACTACACCAAATTGTAGGTTTAGCTGAACACTGTGAGCAGGAAGCACCCCACTAACTTGTAGGTTTAGCTAAACACTGTGAGCAGGACGCACCTCACTAACTTGTAGGTTTAGCTGAACACTGTGAGCAAGACGCACCCCACTAACTTGTAGTTTTAGCTGAACACTGTGAGCAGGACACACCTCACTAACTTGTAGGTTTAGCTGAACACTGTGAGCAAGACGCACCCCACTAACTTGTAGTTTTAGCTGAACACTGTGAGCAGGACGCACCGCACTAACTTGTAGGTTTAGCTGAACACTGTGAGCAGGAAGCACCTCACTAACTTGTAGGTTTAGCTGAACACTGTGAGCAGGACGCACCGCACTAACTTGTAGGTTTAGCTGAACACTGTGAGCAGGACGCACCTCACTAACTTGTAGGTTTAGCTGAACACTGTGAGCAGGACGCACCCCACTAACTTGTAGTTTTAGCTGAACACTGTGAGCAGGACGCACCGCACTAATTGTAGGTTTAGCTGAACACTGTGAGGTGGACGCACCACACTAACTTGTAGGTTTAGCTGAACACTGTGAGCAGGATGCACCCCACTAACTTGTAGGTTTAGCTGAACACTGTCAGCAGGACGCACTGCACTAACTGTAAATAGTCTAGCTGCCTGACTATGGTACTTTTTTTTTCTTTTTTAGATCCACTTCAGCGAAAGTTTTTCTGAAAGACATTATATCAACTTTGTATGTCAAAATTTATCTCTTCTCATTTTTCACATCATTGTGGATTGTTTCAGTCTTATCTTCCCTTGTTTTCCTTTCGTATATCTTATTTAATTACTAAAAAACCTGAGAAGCTCTTAAATAAATATAATGCCACAATATTTTTGTTCCTTCTCAATCCCTCTTATCCCCTCCCCTATGTCTGGTCTACTCCTTTTTTATATTGTTTGCTATCTTGGCTCTATATCTGTTGTTTCTTTCATCTTATCTAAGTATATTTCCGAAGTTTTATATTTTTTCCAGCTTTCCCATTTACCATCTTCCTGAGTTTTCCCTCTTTCCCTGCTCCTCAACAGATCCATTTTGTAGTAGTGGTCTATTTTTTCCAACCATTCTTTGATTTCCGCTTTTCCGCTTTTTAACCAGTTTTTTGGTATCAGGCCCTTGGCGGCATTCAGGAGACTCGGGACTATTGATCTCATATATTGTTTCTTTGTTTTATTATAGACGTGAAAGAGACAGATCCATATGTTTTGTTCTACTTTTTCACCGGTTATTTCCCTTATGTTTTTTAATATTTCCTTCCAGTAAATAACTATCGTTGAACATTCCCACCATAGGTGTGTCATTGTTGCTTTTTGGCCACATTTTCTCCAGCACAACGGTGTTTTTTCTTGTTGATATTTTTGTATTCTTACAGGTGTCAAATACCATCTTGTTACCAGTTTGTAGTTCATTTCAATAGTCTTCATGTCCCAGGCGTTATTATATCCCATTTCTATTATTTTTTCCACTTTTTGGTTATCTAGGTTTAAGTTCATTTCTTTTTCCCATTGTTTTATATACTCTGGTCTTTCCTGTGCGTCCAGATCTGTTAATATGCCATATATTTTTGATGTTCCGTTTTTCAATGATGTTTTATTATCACATAGCTTTCCCAATGTATTTAATTTCTTTTCATCTCTAAGTGGGTGTGGTACTGTGCTTACTAAATGTCTTAGTTGACAATAATTCCATTCATTCACCCTCCATCCATTAGTTTCTTCTATTTCCTTTCGTGTTCTGATCCTACCATTTATGGTGATATCTTTCAATTGTGGATTTTTTATTCCTTGGGCTCCAAATATTTCCTTCCCGGGGATAAAAAAATTTGATCCAGTAAGTGCTATTAACGGTGAATTGTATCTCCATTCATTCTTCAAGTGTATAGTGTCCCAGATTTTGAATACATTTTTTGTTATTTCGTGAGTGTCTGTGTCTAATATTCTAAACTTTCGTGGGATCCAGATATTCTTGTGCAATATATTTCCGCTTATTGTGTTTTCCATTTCCACCCATTTTTTTTCACTCTTCTCATTTGCCCACTCCATCATTCGTGTTAGTACTATTGCTTTGTAGTACCTGCTTATATCTGGGGTGGCTAATCCTCCGTGCTCCCTTTTCCTTGTGATCAACGTGTATTTAATTCTTGATTTTTTGTTAAGCCATATATATTTTAACAAAATTGTTTTTATTATCTTGAAAAAACTCTGTGGAATCATTACTGGCAACATCTGGATTCTATAAATTATTTTTGGAAGAATCATCATTTTGAACATGTTTACTCTTCCTATCCATGAGAGTGGTTGTATTCTTAGTTTTTTCGTTTCTTCTTTAACCTCGTTGATCAGTGGAATAAAATTAGCCTGATAGATCTTTTCAACTCTTGGGGTTATTTTAATTCCAAGGTATTTTAATTCTTTTACCCAAGTAAATGGGAATTCTTTTTGTAAGAACTGAACTTCCTTTTCCGCTAGACCTATATTTAATATCTCTGTTTTTATTGGGTTGATTTTGAAGTTGGACAGTTCTCCATATTTTTTTATTTATTTCAGTATATTTGGACGTGACACTTTTGGATTGGATACATACATCAAAATATCATCCGCGTATGCCACGATCTTGTGTTCTTTTCCGCCTAATTTCGCTCCTTTCACCTCTTGATTTTTGCGGAGCGTTGCTAATAGTGGTTCCAGTGCCAGTACATATAGTAGTGGAGATAGCGGGCAACCCTGCCGTGTTCCGTTCTGCATCTTGATTAGTGGGGAAAGTCTGCCGTTTACCTTTATCATTGCTGTTGGGCTGTTATATAGATTTGTTATCCACTTCATCATTTTTGCCCCTAATCCCAAGTGCCGCAACGTATCCATCATGAAACCCCAGTCTACCCTGTCAAATGCTTTTTCTGCATCTAATGACAGGAATAGAACTGGGGTTTCGTTTTGCACCTTCTTATGTAGCATCAATATTGATTTTAAGCTATTGTCCCTCCCCTCTCTCCCCAGAACAAATCCAGTCTGGTCCGGGTTGATCCAGAGTGGGATTACCTTTTTTATTCTGGTGGCCAAAATTTTAGAATAAAGCTTTGTGTCTACATTTAATAATGCGATCGGCCTATAACTTGAACAATTAGTTTTGTCTTTCCCTTCCTTGGGCAAAATTGTGATGTGGGCTAGCAATGATTCACTTCTTATTTCTTCTCCTTCCGCTATGGAATTAATATATTCTAGTAATTTAGGGATCAGCTGTTCCTGGAATTTTTTGTAATATTTAACCGTGAACCCATCTGGTCCTGGGCTTTTTCCCACAGGAATTTCTTTTATTGCCAGATTTATCTCTTCTTGCGTTATATTTTTTTCCAGATCTTTTAATTGGTCTATTTTTATTCTTGGTAAATTTGCATTTTTTAAGTAGTCCTGTATCTTCTTTGTTCTGGTATCTGTTTCTTTCCATCTTTCCTGTTCTTTTATTGAGTATAAAGAGCTATAATATTTTTGGAATGCCTCCGCAATTTCTGTGGTTTTGTTTACTACTTCTCCTTTTTCATTTTTTATCTTCTCAATATAATTTATAGACTTCTTTTTTTTTAACAAATTTGCCAGATATTTTCCTGGTTTATTACCCCATTTAAATTTTTCTTGTACCACTCTGTTGTACTCCTTCCTTTCTTCTTGTTCCATCCAGTCTTTTAGTTGTTCTCTCTTTTGAGATAGTAAGCGGTATGTTTCGTTGTTGACTTGATTTTTATGTTTTCGTTCTAATTCGTATATTTCCTTTATAATTTGTTGCATGTTTTTTCTTTTCTTCTTTTTTTCTTGCCCCAATAGCTATCAATTTACCCCTGATGACAGATTTATGAGCTTCCCAGATTGTTGCTTTCGGTATTCCTGGTGTATCATTTTCCTTAAAGTATCTTTGAATTTCATCTGATATAATTTTTTCCGTCTCTCTATCTTCAATTAAATTTTCGTTGATTCTCCATGGACCACTTTTAAAGGCTTCTCCTTGGATTTTCATTCTCAGCATTACTGGACTGTGATCCGAAGCTGTTATTATACCTATTTTTGTTTCTTCTATTTCTTCCAAATTTCTATGTTCCACCATAATGTAGTCCAACCTGGAATAACTTCTATGTACTGCTGAGTAATAGGTGTAGTCTTTTGTGCTAGGATGCTGAATTCTCCAAGGATCGATTAATTGCTGTTCGTGTAGTTTTCTTTTTAGTTTCTTTAATTGTCTCGCTTCTTTGTCCCTTGCTGTGGAGGTGCTATCCATTTTATAGTCCATATTGAAATTGAAGTCTCCAGCCAGTATTAGTTTGCCTTGTTTGAATTCCGTTAGTATTTTTAATTTATCTATCAGATATTTTTTGGGGTTCTTATTGGGGCAATAGACGTTGGCAAGTGTGTATTTTACTCCCTGTATAGTGCCTTTAACAAAAAGGAAGCGTCCCTCTGGGTCCGTTTTTCTTTGATCTATTACGAAGCGTACATTTTTCCCTATTCCGATGGCTACTCCTTTGGCCCTTCTTATTGGTGAATCTCCTTGATACCATGTTGGTATATTTCTAAAGTAGATTTTAATATTTGAGCTTTGGGTTATGTGTGTCTCCTGTAGGAAAATTATTTCTGCTTTACTTTTATCTAATTCTCGGAGGATAATATTTCTCTTACCGGGGGAATTTAACCCTCGGACATTGTAGGAAAAAATTTTTATACTATTTGTATTTTCCATTATTTTACCTTTCTCCATGCCTTTCTCTTCTACCGCTTCTCCTCCTTCCCCACCCGTCCCCCAGGCGCCCCCCCCAGGTCCGTTTAAAGGACCAGGAGGGGGGGACACCCGGCCAACGAGCGGGGGCTCTCCGGTCCTGTTTTAAGGTAATTGAGCCAGAAAAATAGCATGTGTAGACCAGACCTCTCCCTCCCCTACCTGCCCTCCCCCCCCTCCCCTCCACCCTGGTCAGGGTGATTTGACCCTATGGTCTCTAGAGCTGAGAGCAATTTGTTTTATGGGGCACAACTCTGCCCCCTCTGCTCTACTTGGTCTGAGGTGGAGATCTGTTAGATGCCCCGAATCCCCCCCTCTTGTACTCAGGTAGGGAAACCCCCTGCCCCCGCCGTGAGACCCCATCTCCCCCCGCCTCTAATTTATTTTATTATTTATTATCTTTTTCTTTTTCTTTTTTTTTTTCCATTCTTTCCTCCATTTTAATTCTCCCTTCTTCATAGCCCACCCCTCCCCTCCATATTCCCCGCCCCGCATCTTAATAGCGATACCTCTTGTCTTTTGTACATTTTTTCCCTCTACTGTTTGAATACTTATTTCATTCAGGGCTCCACTTCTTGTGTTCTATTTCTAGAGCTTAATTGCCATTGAAGGTCTTCGCGTAATACTGTTTGTTCTTGTCTGTTTACATTACTGTCCATATCTGGTAGTGGTATTTCTAATTTATTACAAAAGTCCGGAATCTCTTCTATAAATCTCAATCTAGCACTTCTTCCATTTTTTTTTCGCTATTAAGCATGCTGGAAAACCCCAGTTATATTGGATTTCCCGCTCCTGGAGAATGCACAGTAGAGGTCTTAACGTCCGTCTTCTTTTTAACGTTTCTTAGGACAGGTCTTGGTATATTTGTAATCTAGATTCTGCGTATTAGATTGGTGATTTTCTCTTCAGGTTTATCCAGATCTGGTTCTTTTCTTCCCATCTTTCAAAACAGACTATTATGTCTCTTGGTGTTTCCATTGGAAGCCCTTGGGGTCTTCTTAATCGGTATGCTCTCTCAATTTTTATTTCGTTGGATTCCTCCTTTTCTAGGATATGATTAAAGAGACTACTCATTTTTCCTATTAGATTTTCTGCCTGTCCTGTTTCCGGAAGACCGCGGATTCTTAGGTTTCTCCTTCCTTCTCTGTTTTCCTGGTCTTCTATTTTGTAAGCTTGTTCCTGTTGTTCCCTTTTTAATATCTTTATTTCCCCTTTCAGCTCTTTTATCATTTTTGAGTGCGTATCTGCTTTGGTCTCCACTTCTTCCACTCTTGATAGGATATGCCCCATGTCTTTGTGTAGTGTTAACATCTCTGCTTTTAGGGCCGCAAACATTTTTTCCATATCATATTTTGTTGGTAATTGCAACTCATGCTGGCCTTCCTCCCTTCCTCTCTCTTCGCCCTCCGTTTCTAGTTCCATTCTAGGCTCTGAGAGGTGGCTAGTTTCTACTACACTTTTATTCTGGCCTTTTTTTTCATTATTATCCTTTTCTTTTGTATCTGTCTGTCTGCTCTTTGTGCCCAATTGCCTTTCTCCTTCCCCATTTCCTTGCAGGATATATCTGTTCATAGGGCAGGGCTTGGGCTTGCACCTAGGCTAACCCTGGTTGATTTGGCGATTGCTCCCGCACTTCTTGTTATTTTTCCTCTCATACCAGCAGTTAACATGGAAAACCCCAAGTGACCACTTTCCAAAATATTATATTGAGGCGATACCTCAGGGGGGAGACCGTCAGCTTATTTTAGCCCACTGTCGCTGTTCTCTGATCTTCACCTTAAGGCCACCCTATTGAGGGGAACACAAGTAACAACCCCACACAAGGAAAAAAAAAACAAAAACCCAAAATGTCTCTGCCCCTTGAGGTGAGCCGCAGTACTTAATGGAAAGTCTCTCTCTTAATACAAAAATGTTATATGATTTGCTAAGGGAAGAGAGTTTTTTCCCCTTTCTTTCCCTATCCCTTCTCTAGAGAGAGAGAGAGGAAAAAAAAAATTTGAGAAAAGTCCACAACCTTCAGTGGTGATCCCCTCCTCCAATTCGCAATACCACACAGTGAGAATCAATAGCGTATCCTAAGGCATGTAACATAAGAACAACAAATTTTTGCATGGGTAGAGGACGAATAAACAATTTCCTAGTGTCCTGTAATATTTTCTTTCCTTTCTTCACTCTTTACCAGAAGTAAAAATTCTGATTTATTGCACACAAAAAAAAAAAAAAAAAAGAGTAAAAAGAAGGAAAATTCACTTTTCACCTTTCTCCTTCCCACCTCCTCTTCCTGGTGTCACCTTAAGCGCTCTTTCTTGGTTTACTTTTAATTAATTATTAATTATTTTTACACATTTCTTTTTTCTCTTTCTTTCCCCCTTTACCTTCTACTCACACTCCCCACCTTGCCTCTTCATTTAAACTTTCTTTCCTTTGTTATATGTAGAGTCACAATCAATTGAAAACAAAGGAGATACTTATCTCACTGACAGTCCCGGGGATCTTGAGAGGCTGACTGTGGTACTAATAGGATCAAAAGAACACCAGTAATTTTCTTCAGGTAGCTGTATATACTGTAACAAGACAAGCCTGCCTGTCAGTAGGAAGATAACAGGAACGGATCTAGCTGAACACTGTGAGCAGGACGCACTGCACTAACTGTAAGTAGTCTAGCTGCCTGACTGTGGTACTAATAGGATCAAAAAAACACCAGTAATTTTCTTCAGGTAGCAGTATATACTGTAACAAGACAAGCCTGCCTCGTAGTAGGAAGATAACAGGAACGGATCTAGCTGAACACTGTGAGCAGGACGCACTGCACTAACTGTAAATAGTCTAGCTGCCTGACTGTGGTACTAATAGGATCAAAGGAACACCAGTAATTTTCTTCAGGTAGCTGTATATACTGTAACAAGACAAGCCTGCCTGTCAGTAAGAAGATAACAGGAATGGATCTAGCTGAACACTGTGAGCAGGACGCACTGCACTAACTGTAAATAGTCTAGCTGCCTGACTGTGGTACTAATATGATCAAAAGAACACCAGTAATTTTCTTGAGGTAGCTGTATATACTGTAACAAGACAAGCCTGCCTGTCAGTAGGAAGATAACAGGAACGGATCTAGCTGAACACTGTGAGCAGGACACACTGCACTAACTGTAAATAGTCTAGCTGCCTGACTGTGGTACTAATAGGATCAAAAGAACACCAGCAATGTTCTTCAGGTAGCTGTAAATACTGACAAGACAAGCCTGCCTGTCAGTAGGAAGATAACAGGAACGGATCTAGCTAAACTGAATACAGTGTATATATATATATATGCAACACCAGGGATGCATATATATACACAATACACTGTAAGTGCAGCTAAACTGACTGACTGTTCTGCCTAATCTATCTAACTCAAATCAAATGTCACTGTCTGTCTCTCTCTCTCTCTCAATGAACGCCGGAACACACACTACACAGGGCCGCCGTGCAGGCGGTGTCACGTACCTGGTAGGTTGTGAGCCTGAAGTGCAGGAAAAGACCTCCCTTACAGCTCCCACTCCCATTCCCCTGGAATGGAGACAGAGGGCCAGGAGTGAAGAGTGGTATGGGTGCCTGGCAGGATCAACAGTTGCTGAAAGTCCAGTAGTGGTGGCACCCTCTGGAGTCAGTAGTCTGAGGAGTAGACTGAGGACAGAGACTGGAATACCGGACTGGAACCAGGAACAACAGCAGGTAATAGTAGACTGGAAGCTGGACTGGAACCAGGAACAAAAGTAGGTAGTAGAATGAACGCTGGACTGGAACACAGCAGAAGGTAGCCTGGAACGCTGGACTGGAACACAGCAGAAGGTAGCCTGGAACGCTGGACTGGAACACAGCAGAAGGTAGCCTGGAACGCTGGACTGGAACCAGGAACAACAGCAGGTAATAGCAGACTGGAAGCTGGACTGGAACCAGGAACAACAGTAGGTAGTAGACTGAACGCTGGACTGGAACACAGCAGAAGGTAGCCTGGAACGCTGGACTGGAACACAGCAGAAGGTAGCCTGGAACGCTGGACTGGAACACAGCAGAAGGTAGCCTGGAACGCTGGACTGGAACCAGGAACAACAGCAGGTAATAGCAGACTGAAAGCTGGACTGGAACCAGGAACAACAGCAGGTAATAGCAAACTGGAAGCTGGACTGGAGCCAGGAACAACAGCAGGTAGTAGACTGGAACGCTGGGCTGGAACACAGCAGAAGGTAGCCTGGAACGCTGGACTGGAACCAGGAACAGCAGCAGGTAATAGTAGACTGGAAGCTGGGCTGGAACCAGGAACAACAGCAGATAGTAGACTGGAAGCTGATGAACACAGCGGAGGGTCAACAAGCCGGTAGTCAGTAACGTTCAGACAGCAGAGGTACCAGGGGTAATGCAGAAGAATGGTCAGGCAAGCCAAGAGGGTCTGGTGCAGGCAGATAGCAGGATCGTCAAACAGGAAGCCGGGTCGGATAACAGGAAACACAGATCAGGTCAGGTAACACTCACAGAACGCTGTAGAGCAGACAGCGGGGATGGAGTGTGACAGGCAGGTTTAAATAGCCCGCCTGACACCAGCGGGAGTGCGCGCGCGCGTGCCCGTGCGTGACCGCACCCGTGAACGCGCGCGCATGCGCAATGGGACCCGTGGCCGGGTTCCCGTGCGTCTGGGATGCCAAATACTGGCAGGATCTTCGTGACATTGCCCCCCCCAAGGGGCAGCCTCCGGATGCCCCTTTGAAAAAATTTCTCTGGATGAGCTGTTTTAAAGGCTTGTAACAGGTTTTCAGCATGAATATTATCCTCTGGTTCCCAAGAATTCTCCTCTGGGCCAAACCCCTTCCACTTTATTAAGAATTTACTTTGGTTACCTCTTTTCCTGTGGTCAATGATAGCCTCCACCTCGAATTCCTCTTCCCCATCTACCAGAATTGGATCAGGAGGATCCGTACTTCGACCTGGAAATGGGTTAGCAATAGATGGCTTAAGCAAGGACACATGAAAAACTGGATGTACCTTTAGTGAATCCGGAAGTTCAAGTTCATATGCAACTTCATTAATTCTCCTTTTAACAGGAAATGGTCCCAGAAATTTGGGACCCAATTTCTTGGAAGGGCAGGCCAACTTAAGGTTTATGTTGGACAACCATACCTGATCCCCAGGTGCAAGTAAGAGCTCACCTCGCCTCTTTTTATCGAAGGTTGCTTTGTTGTACTCCTGGGTTCTGGTCATGGTGTCCTGTAAAATTTGGTTGTTAGAGGTGAAGAAATCCAATTTCTCCTGGACTGCGGGTACTGTGCATTCTGGAAGAGAGTTTGGTAAAAATGAGGGGTGGAAATCATAATTCGCAAAGAACGGAGTTTGCTTGATAGCAGAATGAATAGAATTATTATAAGCGAATTCAGCCAATGGTAAAACAGTAATCCAATTATCTTGGGCAAAGGAAGAAAAACAGCGCAAATATTGTTCAAGGGTCTGGTTTGTTCTTTCTGTTTGCCTATTAGTCTGGGGGTGATAAGCCGATGAAAATGAAAGTTCAATGTCTAAGGTTTTACACAAAGCCCTCCAGAATCGAGAGGTAAATTGTACCCCACGATCTGAAACGATGTTAACTGGTACCCCATGGAGCCTGACGACCTCTTTAATGAATGCTTGTGCTGTTTCTGTAGCTGAAGGGGTACCCTTCATTGGGACGAAGTGCGCCATCTTCGACAACCGGTCCACTATGACAAAGATTGAAGTGAAGCCCCCAGCCGGGGGTAGTTCTACAATAAAATCTATTGAGAGCATTTTCCAGGGTCTATCTGGGACAGGCAAGGGTTTTAGTAGACCCCATGCCTTTGTTTTATGCCCCTTGTTCCTAAGGCAGGTGGTACAGGACTCTACAAACTCTTTACAATCTTTGCGCAGCTGAGGCCACCAGAAGGTGCGCTGAACCAAATCAGTGGTCTTAGCTACACCGAAATGCCCAGCCAGCGCATGATCGTGACAAAGCTCTAGTACTGGAACTCGTAATGTTTCAGGTATAAAGATCCTACTTTCATGCCACAATAACCCGTCCTTGACCTGGAGCTCTGTCTTAATGGAAGATTCCATTTCTGCGGAGGCCTGTTTAATCTGAGAAAGCAGGTCTCCCTGAAGTAGAAGAAAGTTCCCTGGAGACAAAATGGTGTCTGGAGGGGAAGTCTCTTGAGGTTTGTGAAACATCCTAGACAGGGCGTCAGGTTTGGTATTCTTGGAGCCAGGACGATAAGTGACATGGAAGGAGAACCTGGAGAAAAAGAGAGCCCACCTGGCCTGACGTGGTTTCAACCTCTTTGCAGACCTCAAATACTCCAGGTTCTTATGATCTGTAAAGATTAGAACTGGATGAGCGGCACCCTCCAACAGATAGCGCCACTCCTCCAATGCCGACTTGATTGCCAACAACTCTCTGTCACCTACATCATAATTTCTCTCTGCCGTGGATAATTTACGAGAGAAGAAAGCCACAGGATGCAGCAGGGCTTTGGTTCCCTGTCTTTGGGATAATACTGCACCCACAGCAATTTCAGATGCATCCACTTCTAGAATAAATGGCAGAGAGGAATCTGGATGCTTCAATACAGAGGCGGAGGTGAAAAGGCCCTTGAGAGTCTCAAAAGCCCTTTGAGCCTCGGCCGACCAATGGAAGCGTGTACCCTGTTTGGTAAGCTGTGTGATGGGTGCAATGATGGCTGAGAACCCCTTAATAAATTTGCGATAAAAATTAGCGTATCCAACGAATCGCTGGATTCCTTTCTTATCAGTCGGGACTGGCCAATCTAGAACAGCCGTGACCTTCTGGGGGTCCATTTTAATGCCCTTACTGGAGATGACTAACCCTAAAAATGGAATACTCTCCTGTTCGAATTCACATTTTTCAGCCTTTGCATAGACCGTGTTGTCGAAATCAGCCCAATACACTTCTGACGTGCCTGCGATGGGATTCAAGGGAACAAGAGAAAATCAATATGTCGTCTAAATAGACGATGACAAACAGGTCTAGAAAGTCACGTAACACATCATTAATAAAGTATTGAAATGTGGCAGGGGCATTACACAGGCCGAAAGGCATCACGAGGTACTCGAAATGTCCATAACGGGTACAAAAAGCGGTCTTCCATTCGTCTCCATCCCTGATACGAACTAAATTGTAGGCCCCACGGAGATCAAGTTTGGTGAATATGGTAGACGTCCCCAGTCTCTGAAACAACTCGGGTACTAAGGGGAGAGGGTACCGATTCTTCACAGTAATTTTGTTTAGGTCGCGGTAATCCACACACGGCCTGAGGGTTTTATCTTTTTTCTGCACGAAGAAGATGCCTGCACCTGCGGGGGATGTGGATGGACGAATGAAGCCTCTTTTGAGGTTTTCGTCAATGTATTCCTTCAATGCCCCTTGCTCCACCTCAGTCAGGGGAAATATTCTTCCAAAAGGAATTTCAGCACCAGGAAGTAACTCAATGGGACAGTCATAGGCCCGGTGAGGGGGTAACACTTCTGCCCTCTGTTTACTAAATACGTCCAGGAAATCATGATAGGCGGAAGGAATGGATTGGAGTAAACTAGGGTCTGTATCTAGGCACAACAGAGTAGAGTTCTCCTGGATATTCTGGGTTCTGCAAAACTGTTGGCAGTAAGGAGAGGGAAAGGTCACCTCTCCCGTGATCCAATTTATGTCCGGATTATGGGCCTGTAACCATGGCATGCCGAGTATTATGGGGAACAGGGGTGAAGCGATAATGTCCAGGCGCAGCTGTTCCTGATGGACGTTGGACACGAAAACGGGTATTGGCATAGTCTCCTGGGTGACAGGTCCAGACTTGATAGCGGTCCCATCAGCTAGATGGATAGAAAGTCCGTGGGCTTTGGGTGACAGGGGTATCTGGTGTTGGCTGGCAAAACGAGAATCCATGAAACAGCTGCAAGCTCCTGAGTCAATAATGGCGGTGACTCGTAGATCCTTCCCTGGAAGCTGTAGCAGAAGAGGAAGAGCAAGGTGAGTGGTATTTTTAACCAGAGATGTCACATAGTCAGGAGATAGGGATAAACACTTACGAAGTTTGAGGGGACAGTTCCTGACATAGTGCCTGGGTTCCCCACAATACAGACACAAGTTATTTGCTTGACGACGTTGTCGTTCCTCTGGGGTGAGTGAAGGCCGCAGGACTCCTAATTGCATTGGCTCAGGTAAGTTAGGCGTGGAGGTAGGTGGTGTTGATGATGGGTGATGGGGAACTCTAGGGGTAACCCAAGTTGGACGAGAAGACCCCGTAGCTCTTTCAGACCTGCGCTCCCGTAGGCGTCGATCGATCTGGATAGCTAGATCGATTAAAGCATTTAAAGTCTGTGGTGTACCCACCCTGGCCAGTTCATCCTTCAGAGGAACAGAAAGTCCCAACCGAAATTGATAACGGAGAGCCGCATCGTTGCAGTTAGTATCCGCACTCCACTTCCTGAATTCGGCCACATAATCCTCTGCTGCTCTGCGACCTTGTTGAAGGGTGTGTAGAGCCGCCTCTGCAGTTACAGATAGCTGGGGGTCATCATATAACTGGCCTAGTGCATCAAAGAAAGTGAAGAGGTGGGTCAGAGATATGTCTTTTTGCTCTAAGAGGCGATGGGCCCAGGTTTGGGGGTCACCAGAGAGTAAAGAAATCACGTAGCCCACCTTTGTAGCCTCCAGGGAAAAGGTACGTGGCTGAAGAGCAAAAAACAGTTTGCAGGAGTTGCGGAAGGCTCTGAACTTATGGCGATTTCCAAAGAAACGTTCAGGTGTGGGAACCTTAGGTTCCGGAGGGAGCATCACCACCGTTGAGGAAGGCCCAACTGAAGGAGCAGGAGCAGAGGTAGCTCCCTGGGCCCCAATGGGGTTAGACAGGGTTAACACTCGTTCCTCCAGTCTGGTGTATCCTTGCTGCAGATTCTTGACTGCTTCAGTCAATCCTGCCAGGTGTGCACAGAGTTCCTCCATGGGAGACATTCCCTGCTCAGGCTCAGACATGGCTGTCTGCTACTGTCACGTACCTGGTAGGTTGTGAGCCTGAAGTGCAGGAAAAGACCTCCCTTACAGCTCCCACTCCCGTTCCCCTGGAATGGAGACAGAGGGCCAGGAGTGAAGAGTGGTATGGGTGCCTGGCAGGATCAACAGTTGCTGAAAGTCCAGTAGTGGTGGCACCCTCTGGAGTCAGTAGTCTGAGGAGTAGACTGAGGACAGAGACTGGAATACAGGACTGGAACCAGGAACAACAGCAGGTAATAGTAGACTGGAAGCTGGACTGGAACCAGGAACAACAGTAGGTAGTAGACTGAACGCTGGACTGGAACACAGCAGAAGGTAGCCTGGAACGCTGGACTGGAACACAGCAGAAGGTAGCCTGGAATGCTGGACTGGAACACAGCAGAAGGTAGCCTGGAACGCTGGACTGGAACACAGCAGAAGGTAGCCTGGAACGCTGGACTGGAACCAGGAACAACAGCAGGTAATAGCAGACTGGAAGCTGGACTGGAACCAGGAACAACAGTAGGTAGTAGACTGAACGCTGGACTGGAACACAGCAGAAGGTAGCCTGGAACGCTGGACTGGAACACAGCAGAAGGTAGCCTGGAACGCTGGACTGGAACACAGCAGAAGGTAGCCTGGAACGCTGGACTGGAACCAGGAACAACAGCAGGTAATAGCAGACTGAAAGCTGGACTGGAACCAGGAACAACAGCAGGTAATAGCAGACTGGAAGCTGGACTGGAGCCAGGAACAACAGCAGGTAGTAGACTGGAACGCTGGGCTGGAACACAGCAGAAGGTAGCCTGGAACGCTGGACTGGAACCAGGAACAGCAGCAGGTAATAGTAGACTGGAAGCTGGGCTGGAACCAGGAACAACAGCAGATAGTAGACTGGAAGCTGATGAACACAGCGGAGGGTCAACAAGCCGGTAGTCAGTAACGTTCAGACAGCAGAGGTACCAGGGGTAATGCAGAAGAATGGTCAGGCAAGCCAAGAGGGTCTGGTGCAGGCAGATAGCAGGATCGTCAAACAGGAAGCCGGGTCGGATAACAGGAAACACAGATCAGGTCAGGTAACACTCACAGAACGCTGTAGAGCAGACAGCGGGGATGGAGTGTGACAGGCAGGTTTAAATAGCCCGCCTGACACCAGCGGGAGTGGGCGCGCGCGTGCCCGTGCGTGACCGCACCCGTGAACGCGCGCGCATGCGCAATGGGACCCGTGGCCGGGTTCCCGTGCGTCTGGGACGCCGATTACTGGCAGGATCTTCGTGACAGGCGGCCTTATATAGTGTGTGGCGTGTACTAAATCCCCTGAGCCATAATCGGCCAAAGCCTCCTTGACTTTGGCCAATTACGGCTCTCTGTTCAGACGGCGCTGTGATTGGCCAAGCATGCGGGTCATAGTGCATGCTTGGCCAATCATCAGCCAGCAATGCACTGCGATGCCGCAGTGAATTATGGGCCGTGACGCGCCACACGAATTTGGCGCTAACGGTCCATATCGTTCGCAATTCGGCGAACAACCGAACAGCCGATGTTCGAGTTGAACATGAGTTCGACTCGAACACGAAGCTCATCCCTACCCCTCACCAGTTGTCATCTATCTATTTCTATCTATCTATTTCTCCTCTAGGTCAGTCAAGTTCAGTAGGTCCATTCTGTACCAGGTTGAACATTATTCCCCCAGGTAAAAAAAAACCAAAAAAACCAAAGGGGTAGGAGCTGTGTACGTATGCCTATATAGAAAAGTGAAACAACCTCGACTAGCACCTAGTGCATTACCAAAAGATTTATTATAGCATTAAAAAAACTGCTACACATGGATACCCACAAAGTAGCAACTGGTAAAAGCCAATAAAACACATGATGCCATACAGTGCGGAAGCACGTATTCCCATTACACCATAATGGGGTGTCAAGCTTACGTGTTTCAGGGGCTAACCCCCTTCCTCAGAGCTAGGTTATAACCTAGCTCTGAGGAAGAGGGGGTGCGCCCCCCCGTAACTGTATGGCATCTTGGCTTTTACCAGCTGCTACTGTGTGAGTATTCATTTGTAGCCGTTTTTATCGCTATAACAAATGTTTTGGTAATGCACTAGGTGCATGCGCCTTCTTGTTTTAAAAGAGCTTGGAAACCTAGCATCACCCCTATGTCGACATATGGCATTTTGTCATAATTATAGCGCCACAGCAGTCAAATACAAGGCCTTTGACTAGGTACATCCTGATTCCCAGGAAGGGAATTCGGACAAGTCCATTTTACAAACAGAAATGCGGTGCTTCTACAATAAGTTCATCCCCTGGCCTATATGCAACTAGTTTCAAGCCTTTCCTACGAAATCACATTCAGCTTGGTTAACTCTGTAACTATGTGAACTTGGTATTAACACACAACCATTATGTTGGAAGACAACATGGTCTAATGTTATATTTCTGGAGTTTTTACATATCTGTTTCCTATTCCCAGAAATCAGCCATGCTGATCCTTGCAGTTCCATGGCTCTAAAGGATAGAGGTTTGAGTTTCTTTCTGGTTGATACAACCAAGCATTTGCTTTCCTGGGGGCGGTCTGGAATGTTGTTTCTCAGCTCTTGGCTCCGGACTGGCTGTTGCTATAACGCAATCTTACACTTACTATCTCTGGGTAGACAGCCGACTTGTGTAGGAATAACATAGAAGGAGAGAAATTGGGACTTTTAAAGCGCACACATATACAAAATTTAGAAAAATAGAAATTATTTATTGAATTAAAAATACATATGTGAAAAAAGGGATAAAACCACAGTACATCAGTGACAAATATCAACAGAAGTAAATTGTCTCTCTACATGTATCGCCATTCACGGCTTCTTCAGGAGATTCTGTTACAATAAACTCTGTGTGTATAGACTGATCACTATAATAGAGAAATATACAAATCAAAAAACACAATTTGGAAAAAAGAAACATACAAAAACAAAACAGCAAACAATCCATAAAGATTTTAGTATCATAGACTGGTAAACAATGAATAGTAAGCATGTTTTAACCACGGCACCAACCTTCAAAATTTCACAAATACAGTCATCAATAGTCGAGGAAGGGCAGGCAGGGCCATTTGGGAGCATCATAGAGAAGGGTAATAGACTGGGAAGAACAGAAAGTCTATCTGAATTGAAGGTAAAGATGCAAAAAACAAGGGTGTGAATGAACATGTAAACATTTGGACAGAAAAAAAAGGGGGAGAAGGTTGCAAAAACATACTCTCTAATAATAGCCTACCTCAATGAATTTTTGAGCCAGTCAAGATCTTGATAGCAACAGCAGGTTATATTTGCAAACAAGGGAAAAAAATAGACTTTTTGAATAAAAAAAAATCAAAAAGTATTCCAAAGTTCCCTTAAAAAGAAATACAAAACAAAGTTGTAATAAAAAATATTTTCTTCAATGAAGACTGATGTAACAAAGTCCAAATTAATCTTTACCTGGTGATTTCTGAAGCCCTAGGCAGCATGCCTCCTTCCATGGACTGAACCTGACAGCAACTGAGGATTACTTCCTTATATACCCCCCTCCAGACCGTTTTGGCACCAAAAATAGTCTGAGGACACACAATTGGCTGGATTGGACCAGAGACCAGTTGCACAGAAAATGACACTTCCATCCATTCCAGCGCGCCAGAAATGACATCACGGCAGCCAAAGGAGCAAAAGAGGAAGTGGAGGATCGCATAGAGTAATTCCTCAACTTCCTCTACAGCAAGATGGAAAAACCTATGGTCAAATAATGCGAAGATGGAACAAAAGAGCTAAACCGCCCAACCAGTTGGAAAGAATATAAATAATAACATAAGGACCCAGGAGAATATCAGCTGAAGTGGCGTTCACCCTAAGATAAACGCCTTCGGTGTCCATATGATGCATCTAGCCCACAGCCAAAAACCTCCAACATCAAAAACCAAGATAAATATCCACGAAAAGTGGAATAAAAATTCATGGGGAGAAAAAAAAAAATATATATATATATATATATATATATATATATATATATATTTTTTTTTTTTTTTTTTTTTCTTTCTTCTTTTTTTCCTTTCTCTCTCCCTTCTCTTCTTTTCCTTTATTATTATAAAGCCAACTTGTGTAATTTGACAGCAAACTAGAGATTATGGCATAGGCTAGTTTTGCAGTTTTCCATAATAAGTTAGTTTTAAAAATGTAAACATGTTACCTAAATATTTGTTCATGGCTTCTTACTACTTGTTTTTCATTTTCTGTCTTCTAGCACATGATAAAGGTGGTTGTTTGATCTTTGGGTCATCACTCATCGCTCCTATATCCAGTATACTGCATCAAGATATAAAATATTAGCCAGACGGCTCACACTGGCCATCAGGGAATAGCTTCCCCCTCCCATTCTATGGTTAATGAACTCTGCCGAGAGCAGACACTGTCAGTTCATCTCTAAGTAATTCCGCTTGAGAAATGATACCTAAATCCTTTTTATGATTCACCCTCAGGGTCAGTGTAGACTGAGCAGTGACTATTAGACGATTTAGTAGTGGAGTGTGGCAGCCTCTTAAGTACAGAAGGGGAAAAAAAAACTGTCCAAGATCAGTATGGCACCAACACATGAAATGTCCTGCCTCACATACACCAGGATATGCTCAGTCACTCTGCTTATAGCAGACACTATTTAGTAGTCTATATATAATTCTTGGAGCGAAAAGAGTAAGCCATGCACCTACCTAATTTTTAGGATGTGACATTAACTTTATCTTGTCATTGAGAGTTTTTGGAGCAACCCACTCAAGATAAATCACAAAATGTAATAAACATACTGTACATATTATGTGCAAAAACAGATGCAATGGGGGTGAAACATGAATAAATAATTGACACTGTATGGAAGGTGGGTAGGGCTCCTCCATAGAATATATCCAGAAATATAGGAATAAATGATCATTGATGCCATCTCGCAGTGGTCATCAACCCTGTCCTCAGGGCCCACTAACAGGCCAGGTTTTATGTATTACCTTGGCAGACTAGAATACTGTAATCACTGAGCAGCAAATGATATCACCTGTGATGTATTTCAGTTATCCTGCAAACCTGGCCTGTTAGTGGGCCCTGAGGAAATTATATAGATAATAGAAATTATTGTATATGGGACAATCTTTTAAGCAGAAGCGCTTTCTCAAGAGTGTTAAGCTTTGTTTTAACATCTTAGGGTAACCTTACCTTGATGAGATTACCAACGGCAGTAAGAGTTTTATTACACTGGAACTGACATATATAGATGGAATAAGGCAAACTTATATAATCCTCAGAAGGGCACTTAATAAAACCAACACTTATAGGGCGTACACACGGTCGGACTTTGTTCGGACATTCCGACAACAAAATCCTAGGATTTTTTCCGACGGATGTTGGCTCAAACTTGTTTTGCCTACACACGGTCGCACAAAGTTGTCGGAATTTCCGATCGCCAACCACGCGGTCACGTACACCACGTACGACGAGACTAGAAAAGGCCAGTTCAGAACCAAGCGCGGCACCCTTTGGGCTCCTTTTGCTAATCTCGTGTTAGTAAAAGTTTGGTGAGAGACGATTCGCGCTTTTTCAGACTCGTGGCTTTCAGATCGTTTTCTGCCGTTCAGTTTGTGCTTGTGGGTTTGTATCTGCTCTTCAGTGCGTGCAGTCAGTTCGTATCAGAGTTTTCTGTGTGATCTTGCCTGCTCGTTGCTGTTTTTTAGGTCGCTCTTCACAGGCCTTGCTGTTCTTCAGTGCGTTCTGTTACTTCGTTCTGAGCAGCCGACCGTTTTCTAGCCATGTTTCGTATGCGTACTCCTCGTAGAGTTCGTGCTGTGCGGGGGCTTGGTGTTGGGGTCCTGACCTTGACACAAGTCCAGTCCATGAACAGGGTGGGGAGGAGTTCATGGACCAAGAATTGGTTGCTTCAGCCTGACCAGTTCTGCCATATGCCTTTGCTCCGTGAGATCCGTGAGAATAATCCTGATGATTTCAGGAACTTTCTCCGGATGACGGACCCCGTGTTTCACCGTTTGTTGGCTTCGCTGACCCCCTATATCAGCAGGCAGGACACCTGCATGAGGCAAGCCATCACTCCGGAGCAGAGGTTGGTCGCTACCCTGCGGTATTTGGCCACAGGGAGAAGCCTGCAGGACCTCAAGTTCTCGACAGGCATCTCCCCCCAGGCTCTGGGGATCATTATCCCAGAGACCTGTTCTGCCATCATACAGGTCCTTCAGAAGGAATATATGAAGGTAAGATTTTTATCCTTTAATATCACATTTTATTGTATTGAATGTTTGCTAATATATTGTATTTCTTTCCTCATTCCCTAATTACCATGATTGTAATATGCTGTGAATGTCCCCTTTGTTCTCATGCATGCTGGATTTTTATGTAATTATTATTTTATGTCCTTCATACATATTTGCCCTTCACTAACCTACCCAGCATGGTGTCTCCTGCCCTATATTCACCTCATGTAGTCACTTAACAATGTATTTTATCAGCTCCATAGTAGTGCTTTACCCCAAACACCCCCTAAAATGTTTGGAAATGTTATTTTTGATTTAAATTCATGCAGAGTGCCAGAGGCTTTTTTTTGTGGTGTCCCCAAATAATTTTTAGTAACCCCCCCTTCCCCCAACTGCTAAGTCAGCTGATACCAATTCTCTATCCTCAATCATCTATCTGCTGACTTTGCCAAACCCATACACACTATACCCATCTCTTTACTGGTCAGATTTATGGATGAATTCCCCAAAGCATGTAGTGCAAGGGCCTGCCTGTATACTTTACAATGGTACTGTTTAAAGTTTTTGTATCCTATTATTATCTTGATAGGTAATAGCAGAATGTCCAAATGTCCTCAAATGTGTACAGTGTGTATTTATATCTTTGTATTATGACACTTCTTACCTGTCCAGTGGGCTGCCAATAGTGTAACTAAGGAGGGTCTGTTCCAAGTAATACCCTGTATTTAGGCATTCATCTCTCAATGAAGTGAAGAGGGTTACCTGTCCAAGAGTCCCCCCCCCCTATAATGTTAGAAATGGCCCATGAGAGGGGGGAGGGGGAATATGATAGGTGTACCTTATACTTTGGCGTTGTTAAATTCCCCTTAAGAAATGCTATCTGGAGGTTGCCCCATAATGTTTGTGTCTAATCTGCGTGCCATGTTTCTGTGAAAAAATAGTAATGTTTATTGTTTTTTCCTCAACAGTTTCCTTCCACGCCACAGGAATGGCAGACTGTGGCCTCCCACTTTGCCCAGCGGTGGGACTTTCCTAACTGCGGAGGGGCAATTGATGGGAAACACGTCCACATCGTCCCACCACCCAACTCGGGGTCGTACTATTATAATTACAAGGGGTTTAATAGTATAGTGATGTTGGCGGTGGTGTCGGCTAATTACGACTTCTTGTATGTGGGCGTGGGGAAGAATGGCCGGATGTCCGATGGTGGAGTCATCGCCCAGACGGAGTTCTACAGGCGTCTCCAGAATGGCAGATTGGACTTGCCAGCTCCAGAGGACAATGTTGAAGGTCTCCCATTTGTGTTCGTTGCTGATGAAGCGTTTGCGCTGGGGGACCACCTGATGCGGCCATTCCCGATGAGGACCCTCACCCCGGAACAGAGGGTTTTTAATTACCGTCTGGCCAGAGCCCGAAGAGTGGTGGAGAACACATTTGGAATCCTGGCCAGCCGGTTCCGACTATTTCTGACACCCATCCATATGGCGGAGTATAAACTGAACCATATAATACTTGCGTGCTGTGTTCTCCATAATTTTTTAAGAAAACATTCGGCCAACTATGCTGGCTCAGTTGGGCCTGAGGCCGGAATCCTACATCCAACAACACTGACGGCGCTTGAAAGTGGCCGTCCTGGCTTGCCCTCCCTGAGTGCCCGTGATGTCCGGTTACGATACCTGGAGTTCTTTGCGGGTAAGGGGGCTATCAATATGCCAGACAATATGTGAAGCCTTTTTCTAATAAAAAAAACCAAAAGAAATTCTTTGTGGACATTTACTGCTTGTGTTTGTTTTAGCTGACCCTGACAGAAATGTGTTGAGTGCAGAAAATGTCGTGATTGGGTAACCTTATAAAAAACACTGTTGGCTGGTATTTCCTAAATGCAAAAACACATTTCACTACAAGTGCACTTGCAACTGCACTGAAACTGCACTTGTAGTGCAAAGTGGATTTGCCCTTAGGAAATAACCCCCATTTTTGCATAAAACAGATATTACATCACCCCAAAAGTGTTGTAGTGTTGAGACAATAATCCACACATTCTTGAGTAAGCAACTTTTTTATACCTGCACAATCACATGTGCATTTACCAAAGGTTTTTAAAACAAACCAACATGTTTGTTGTATAACAATTTTTGCAGTAGCATTATCAAAAATCAAAATGTCCATTTAAGATAAAACAGGCATGTGTAAAACCCAAAAGAAAGCCAAAAAACTTGAACTTACAAAGTTCACATTAGGTAAAACCTAAAGGCTATATCAGACATCAGTATTTAGGAACTGGGTTTGATATAGCGTTCACCCCTGGAAAAGCCAAATTTGGAAGATGCACACCAAGTTCCGAATGTCAACATGTGCAACCTGCCATCAGGGGGGATCAAGGGACGTGTTTTGGGGGAGCAAGCCCTTCCTCAACGCTACTTTATAATTGAGGAAGGGGTTGCACCCCCAAAACGCGTCCATTGATCTCCCGTGATGGCAGATAGCACATGTTGACACACTGTGTGCATCCTCCAAATTTGGCTTTTCAAAACATTGCAAAAAGAATTTAAAAATTGGAATACAATCCCAAAAATATATTTTGTGGGGTTTTAAATTCGCCCCAAAACATCAATGATGTTATTATTTTTTTTAATAACATCATTTATTTTTTGCTGTATGTTGTGCAATTCGAGATTACACCCCATGATCTCCCCGATCAGGATCTGGGCACTTTCTGAAGTAAAGCGTTCTGGATCCCTCACATCACGATCACCTAAAAAGAGATAAAGAAAACAAAAACAGGTATCAAAAATCTGCCACCATCCATCTCTTTTACCTGAGCCTGTGGTCGCAGACACTCACCTGTTGTGGTGCCAATCTCAACCACGTCTTCTTCTTCCTCCTGCTCTTCTTGGGTTTGCGGTATTTCACCTTCTTCCAGAGGTGGGGAGTCTTTTCTCCCCTATGTAAAACAAAAATGGTATAATTAGCACACAGATATTTGATGGCAGAACTAGAAATAGCAAACATTGCTTGGAAGTGGGGTACAATTGTCTATTTTAGCCAAGATGTATTTTTTTTATTGCCTTTTGTCAAGCTGCAATACTTTACCTGTTTAGTACAAACTTCACAGATGGAGACCCCCCTATAGTATACACTGGAGCACCTGTTTGGCCCCCCTAATAAAAATGTGGGGTCCCACACTAGTGCTCCAGTGTCCAGATGTGAAAACAGCTGCTCAGTGTCTTCTCCTTACACACAATCTAGTTGGCATTTTATTCTAGTAACAAACCCATCTACACAAACCAATATTTGGCATCCAAGTAGGCCCAAAAAAAATGTGGCAAAATGCATATGGCCTAAACAATGGTGTTTTCGAGGCCCAAAGAAAAATGTTAGATACGAACGAATAATGGGCCCATGAACATTAAAGTTGCCCTTTTAAACGTTACAATTACTAAAAGCATATGGAGCAGAACGAACGTAATAAAGACAGAAAGAATAGGAACACAGCACAACTACTTACTTTTTTGCAGCACTCTCCGGATCTTTCGGTACTGCTCTGGCTCTCTTAATTTCAGGTCCGACCACCGCTTCCTGAGCTGATCTTTTGATCTTCGGACCCCGAAATTCCTCTCAAGACTCCTGACCACTTTCGCCATGATCTTGGCCTTTTCGGATGTTCGGGTTGGGGTAAGGCCCATACTTTCCATCATAGTCAGACTTCTTCATGATGTCGACCATCTCCAACATCTCCCCAAAGGACATATTTGTGGCCTTAAAACGTCTCCTTCTGGATCGGGACGTGTCCGGATCCGGGCTTTCCTCCTCCTCCTCCTCGTTCCTGCAATTAGCACACACCTGCTGTGACTCCGCCATGTGCTCTTCCCCCACTGCGCCAAACGAAAAGGGGTGGGGAATAGACTAGAAAGAACGTCAGGGGCGGGCGGAGTTACACGCATGCGCAGTGTGTATAAAGCGTAACACGCGTGCGTATTACATACGATCTGTGAGCGGAGGAAGGAGCATTGGACGCGCCGATCATAAGAATGAAGGTAAGAGACAAACTTGTGCCTATACTGCTTCTACATTGAGGCCTATATTGTAACAAGATTAGGAGAGTTTTGTCTGACATTAGGCTTTGTCTTGTGTTGTGTCTTTCAGTGAACATTGATATGGTACTCAAAGATAATGACTTCATGTCAGTATTTATAGATATGCTAAGGGAGCTGCCATGTCTGTGGGAGATTAAACACCCACATTACAAGAACCAAGCAAAGAGGAAGACAGCACTGGTGCAATTGTGTGAAATTGTGAAGCAGGTGATCCCCACGGCAGACATCACCTATTTAAAGAAATTAATTGGTGGCCTGAGGAGCACATATCTAAGGGAACGCAAGAAAGTCCTGGATTCGCAGAGATCCGGAGCAGCAGATGACATCTATGTCCCCAGGATGTGGTACTACGACAGGCCGCATTTTCTGGCAGGCCAGACTGAACCCAGGCCATCCCTCTCCAGTCTTCCTTCCACGCTTCCTTCCCCCCCGGCTGAGGCTTCTGACGCCCAACCTGGGCCTTCCAGGCCACATGTGGAGGAGCCCAGATTGAGCCAGGTATAGCATTCCTCTAAATATTTCTGCTTGTCCAATCAATGATGTTAACTAGATGTTAGTTGGGAGTACTAATTTAGGATTGTGATTGATGATGCAAAACATTACAACCATGTCCCTTTTTCATACACAGGGAAGTCTCAGCCAGGAGGTGGCCGGGCCGAGCCGGCTGGCTGATCTGCAGGTCCTTCCACCCCCCCTGGAAAGAGAAAGTGGCAGGAGGAGGAGTGCCCTAGAGGAGGCTACCGGAGGAGTCTTTTGGAGGGCTACAGAAGTCCTGGGAGCACGACAGACCGTGGAGGAGGACATTGCTGCCGTCATTGCATATAAAATGCAGAGGATGGAGGAGGGCCAACAAGTCATGTGTGAGGCCCTCATATCGGAGGCTCTGGAGAAAGGTATGAGGGGCCAAATTACACCTCAGACACACCTTTGCGATGGTCCTCCTCCTCCTCCTGCAGGTTCAGCTCCTCCTCCTCCTTCTCCTCCAGGTCCTCCTCCTTCTCCTTCTCCTCCTCCAGGTCCTACTCCTCCTCCTGCCACCTCTCCAATTGCACAGCCACAGCCGGGAAGGAAGCGTGAAAGGAAGACCAGAAAGTGAGGACCCTGGATCCAGTCTGGTCGGCCAAAAAATGCAGCCTCTTGTGGTACCACAGCCTGGGGACACAGATGTCATCTGCTGCTATCCGGATCTCTGCAAATTCTGGACCAGACTGCCCTCCCTTACATATGGACTCCTCAGGCCACCAATTTTGATGTTGAAGAATTGATGTCTGCCGTGGGCAGGGGTGTCGCTAGGGGGTGGCTTTTGGGGCTATAGCCCCGAATCTGGGGCCAATAGCCCCGAGTCTCTGCAGAGGTCCTCAAGGGGAGGGGAGGCTCTCTGGGGACCCTTATGTAAGTGGGGGGCTCTCTGGGGACCCTGATGCAAGGGAGAGGCTCTCTGGGGACCCTGATTTTAAGGCAGAGGCTCTCTAGGGACCCAGATATAAGGGGGATGCTCTCTGGGGACCTTAATGTAAGGGGGGCTCTCTGGGAACCCTGATATAAGTGGGGGGGCCCTCTGGGTACCCTGATGAAAGGGGGAGGCTCTCTGATGTAAGGAGGAGGCTCTCTGGGGACCATGATGTAAGGGGGGGCTCTCTGGGGACCCTGAGGTAAGTGGGGGGCTCTCTGGGGATATATATACACACACACGTATATTACTGTATATACATGTGTATGCCCGCCCAAACGTATGACTTTCTTTACTTAGCTGCTATGGGCTCTAGCCCCAGATCTTTTGCAGACTTAACAACGCCCCTGGCCGTGGGGGTCCCAGGCTTCGCTAATTTCTCATGTTTCTCCAGTGTTGCCTTCCTCTTTGTTTGGTTCTCATCCCTTAATAAAGGATTTTTGTTTTGAATTATACTCTCCTATGTGTTTTACTTCAAAAATGACAGTTTGTGAGGATTCAGGTACATTTCAAATATACAATGTGAAATGAACAAGGGTCACCAACAACAAACAATCTCCTTGAGATTAAATAATAAAAGATATCAATGGTGTTGGGGTAACTTGACACACAAAACACACACAAAAATATTCAGGAGTAAAAAGAAAAATAACATTAAACAAAGATCAGCCTTTGAAAAAATACAAACATTACAGAAAAAAAAGGCTTCAAATCCAAAAAAAAAAAAAAAAAATATATAAAACTGTCAGATGTGACAACTAATAAAATTATATTGAGGGAATCCCAAAAAAAAATACACAAATAAACGTTTGTGAGAAGTGTGTGTGAATATGAGCAGCAAAACTACTTCATTCTTCTCACATTATAAAAAAGAAGAGAGTGCGCTGTATTAAACCATTTTGAACATTGCAGCGTGACGAAAGTGCTGTATCCATTGCGAATGCTAAGTTTACCAGAACGAGCTGTCCCGTCTTGGAATTTCTTCTGAGTATGCGTGGCACTTTGTGCGTCGGAACAGGCCACACACGGTCGGAATTGACGCGATCGGATTTTGTTGTCGGAAAATTTTATCTCCTGCTGTCCAACTTTGTGTGTCAGAAAATCCGATGGAAAATGTCCGATGGAGCCCACACACGGTCGGAATTTCCGACAACACGCTCCGATCGGACATTTTCCATCGGAAAATCCGACCGTGTGTACGGGGCATTACAGTAAAGGGTAACTCCCCTTGCATGGGACAAAATAGCAAAAAAAAAATAATATAGCATATTGTGGCTCAAGTCACATTGTAATTGAATGTTATTAAAAAAAATGACCTTTCCTTTTCAATCTGCAGGCGCTGTTAACTTTTGTAAAATGCAATATGGCTACCTGGAGGTGTTCTGTACACAGATGGTGTACAGAATGTTCCCCCAGAAATGCCATTTCCTGCTTGTGTGATTGGCTTACTGATTTTCCCAGAAGTCTGCACCAAGACACAAGTCAGATTTTGGACATCCTCTGCAACAACAATTTAATTTTTGGTGAGAAACTCTCAAAGGGAAATCACGTCTAAAGGGATGCAGACTCTGCACATTTTACTCATTAGAACTGTCAGGGAATCATCGCAACAAATGCTCGTTCCCGTGCATCAGCCAGCAGTCTTCGTTCAAACGTACGGCAAGAACGAGCGAGTCCCGGACCAGGCACGCACGTTGGCGCACCCATACGAATGAGTGCACGTCAGCGCAGGCATGTTCGCACACCAACGAATCAAGGCGCAAGGCGCCCTATTTAAATTATCAGTGTACTAGTGTCAGTGCTGGATTGTCTCAGCTCGTTTTTGTATCCTTGCTGCTGTCTTGTTTGATTACCTTGATCCTGAACTTCTGGCTTCCACGACTACTCTCTCAGATTTCCCCTGCATCTCTGCCTGCCTCTGCTTCCTGTACCGACCCCGGCTTGGACTTCTGACTACGGCTCTGTCTCCTGATCTTGTTCCTTCCTGCCATCCTGTTGCCAACCACCGCCAGTCCCCGACTACAAGCCTGCCTGCCGATTGTGTACCTTGCTGCCAGCACGTTGCCAACTCCTGCCTGCCCCTGACTCTGCCAGTGTTCCTGTTGGACTTTTCCTAAACCAATCCTGTGATCAGCATCCCACCTCCTCCACGAAGGCTCCGGTGTCCCTGATCCTGCCAGCAGGCACCTGCACCCTTCCGCCGCCCTAGCAGCCCTGTCTCAACCTCCAGGGGTGCTAGGACCGGGACCGTGCAAGAGGCCAACCTCGTCATTTCGGACTCCGCTGAAAGGTACGTGACAGTACAATCCAGCCACATGGAGTCCGAAAGGGGGGCCACTGCTATGGATGCTCTATGCCAACAGATTGCAAACCTCACTCAAGCTATCCAGGGCTTACAAGATGGCTACCAACGGCTCGAACAAAGAGTGGAGTCTCTCTCCAAGCACCTCAGTGCACTGGACAGCCGCAGCACCTGCATCACCTGTTTCAGCTTCTACACCCACAGTAGTGGTGCCACCCCCAGAGCCACGAGTTCCTGCTCCTGAGAGGTTTATGGGAGATCGCAGCAAATTCCGCGCTTTCAGAAATGCCTGCCATTTGTATTTTCTGCTTCAGCCCCACACCTTCTCTTTAGAAAGTACCAAGGTGGGGTTCATCATTTCATTACTGCAGGGAGAACACCAGACCTGGGCTCATCACCTACTGGAACAAGCCAGTCCCTTGCTAAATACTATGGACTCTTTCTTGGATGAAATGGCTAAGCTTTATGATGATCCTCAACGTACCACCACAGCGGAGACCAGCCTCCACACCCTTCAGCAGGGTCGTAGGCCCGTGGAGGACTATGTTACAGATTTTAAACGGTGGAGTTCCGACACACTATTGAACAACGCCGCTCTCCGTTTTCAGTTCCGCCTAGGACTTTCGGAGGCCCTTAAGGATGAACTGGCTCGTGTGAGGATCCCCAATTCCCTAGAGGAGCTGATCCAACTGTCTATTCAGATCGATCGTCGACTGAGGGAGAGAAGATCTGAAAGGACCAGCCAGTACCGGCCCATGTGGATGCTACCCAGGGTATCTAGCCACCCACCTATCTCTGCAACCCCACTACCTGCTCCCATCACTGAAGCTCCAGAGCCAATGCAATTAGGCCTGCTTCGTTCACCATTAACACCAGAGGAAAAGCAGCGCCGTTGCATGAATAATCTCTGTCTCTACTGCGGAGGAGCCGGTCATTATGCAAACCTGTGCCCCAATAAGACTCATAAGTGTGACTCTCCTCCTCTTGATCCTTGTGCATTGACTCTATCAAGATCTACTCACATTGCTGTTCCTGTTTCCCTATAGCTTCCAGGAGGAGTACTTAAAGTCCAGGCCATAAATGATTCAGGCGCCTGTAGCTGTTTCATCGATCATGCCTTCATCCTGCAACACAATATTCCTCTGCGATCTAAGCAACAGAAACTGTCCATACGATTAGCTGACGGGTCCAACATTAAATCTGGGCCCATCGTCCAAGAAACTCAACCCTTGCCCGCTGACATTTTTCCTAACCACCGAGAACTGTTGTGCTTGGACGTTATCTCCTCACCAGTTTTTCCGATCATTCTGGGAATGCTATGGTTGCAAGTACACAACCCACAGATAGATTGGACAACAGGCAAGGTGGTCTTCCAGTCTTCCTACTGCCTCCACAACTGTTTTAAGATTCTCCACCATACGGCCCCAGTTGTTGGCTGTCTTAAACCAGTATCTGAATCCCAAGACCTTGTCCCATCCGTGTACCATGATTTCCTGGATGTCTTTGATAAGCAGAAAGCAGACACTCTTCCCCCCCAACGGGCCTACGATTGCCCGATTGAACTTTTACCAGGGGCAGAAATTCCATTTGGAAGGATTTTCCCCCTTTCAGAGCCTGAACTCTTGGTCTTGAAAGATTACGTCAATGAGAATCTCAAGAAAGGGTTCATCCGACAGCCGGGTCAGGAATATTCTTTGTCGAGAAAAAAGACCACTCACTCTGTCCATGTGTGGATTACAGAGAATTAAACCGGATTACTGCTAAAAATCTATACCCCTTGCCTCTAATTCCAGAACTGCTCCAGAGACTCCGCTCTGCAAGGATATTCACTAAGCTGGATTTACAAGGTGCTTACAATTTGATCAGAATCAGAGAGGGAGATGAATGGAAAACGGCCTTCCGGACTCGTTTTGGCCACTTTGAGTACTTCGTTATGGCCTTTGGGTTATGCAACGCTCCAGCAACCTTCCAGCATTTTGTATATAATATCTTCAGAGACTTCCTAGACCTATTTATGATTGTTTACCTAGACGACATTCTAATTTTCTCGGTCTCTCTAGAACTACATCATGACCATGTGAAACAGGTTCTTCTTAGATTAAGACAAAATGGGCTCTATGCCAAGGCCGAGAAATGAATTTGAACGGCAGACCATCCACTTTCTCGGACTGGTAATCTCTACGGGAGGCATGGCAATGGATCCTCAAAAAGTCGCAGCTATAATGTCCTGGCCATCTCCAATTGATAAGAAAGGGGTACAACGGTTCATCGGTTTCTCTAACTTCTACAGGAAATTTATTAAAAACTTCTCTGGTATCATCATGCCCATCACTCAACTCACCAAGAAACAGAACCATTTTCAAAGGACAGAGGCAGATCAAGCTGCTTTTAACAAATTAAAGGGGCTTTTTACCTCTGCCCCGGTACTGAAGCACCCTGACCCCGCTCTTCCATACATCCTGGAAGTGGATGCCTCAGAAAGCGCTGTAGGGGCCATCTTGTCCCAGTGCCAAGGGCCTAAGGCTCTGATGCACCCTGTGGCCTTTTTCTCGAAGAAATTAGGGCCATCAGAAAGGAACTATGATGTGGGAGACCGAGAACTGTTGGCAATTAAATCAGCCCTGGAAGAGTGACGGTACCTCTTGGAGGGAGCAACACACCCAATACTGATATTCACGGATCACAAAAACTTGGAATATCTCAGGACCGCCAAACGCCTCAGACCCAGACAAGCAAGATGGGCTCTTTTTTTTCACGCTTCAGTTTCCATATAACCTACCGGCCCGGGTCCAAGAATGTGAAACCTGACGCGCTATCGCGTATGTTCACGGAAAAGTTCCACCCCAAACAGATATCATTCTACAGGCTGGAACTTTTCTGCTTACACAAGCCGACCTAATGTCACAGATTCGTCAAGCATCCAGGGGAATTTCTCTGCCCCCAGATACGAACCTTCAGAAAAATGATGGACTCTATTGGCAGGATAATAAAGTTTTCATACCCCAGAATCTGCATACTACCATCCTACAAGTATGCCATGACTACACGTTGGCCGGCCATTTCGGGGGATAGAGGGCCATGGATTTGATCCAGAGACATTTTTGGTGGCCTAGCCTAGCAAAGGATTGCAGAAAATATGTTGGTTCCTGCTCAATCTGCCTCAGGAATAAGAACAGAAAAAGCAAAGCATGGGGCTTATTAAGACTACTACCCATTCCTGAAAGACCCTGGGATAAAATCGCAATGGATTTTATTGTAGAGCTCCCTCCATCTGAAGGGTTTTCATCCATCTTTGTGGTCCTGGATCGCCTCTCCAGGATGTCACATTTTATCCCCATGAAAGGGACCCCATCAACAACAGAAACTGCTAGTTTTCATTAAAGAGGTGGTTAGACTGCACGGAATTCCTAGTGACATAGTTTCAGAACATGGAGTGCAGTTCACGTCAAGATTTTGGAAAGCCCTATGCGAAGCACTGGGCATCAAACTCAATTTCTCTTCGGCTTACCACCCCCAGTCCAATGGGCAGACTGAGCCTACCAATCAAACACTGGAACAATACCTGCGCTGCTTCGCCTCCTTTACCCAAGAAGATTGGGCCTCACTACTGCCCTTGGCGGAATTTGCATTTAATAACTCTGCCCATGCAGCCACCAATCAATCCCCCTTCTTCTCAAACTATGGGTTTCATCCCTCTTTCTTGCCAATGTTGATTCCGGATTCTCCTTTGCCAGCTGTTCAGGACAGACTAAACTTCCTTGCTACCAATAACCACGTGCTACCAATAACCACGTGCCCATTTCCAGGACACAGGAAAATAATAAAAGGTTCTTCGACAGGAGGAGGAGAGGAGAACTGGATTTGAAGGTGGGTGACCGTGTGTGGCTTTCAACATTAAATCTGAAATTGGCCTGTCTGTCTACGAAATTGGGACCTAAATACCTGGGACCTTTGCGGGTCAAGAGAAAAATTAACCCAGTGGCTTATGAACTTGAACTTCCTGACTCGTTTAAGATCCACCCTGTGTTTCATGCCTCCCTGTTGAAACCCGATGTGGTTAATCCCTTTCTGGATCGTGAAGTGGGGCCCCCAGAAGCTATAATGGTGGATGGAGAGGAGGAGTTCGAGATTGAGGCCATTGTAGATTGCAGGAGAAGGCAGGGACAGAATCAATATCTAATGAAGTGGAGAGGTTTTGGTCCAGAAGAAAATTCCTGGGAACTAGGGATGAGCTGAACACCCCCCGGTTCGGTTCGCACCAGAACCTGCGAACGGACCGAAAATTCGCACGAACGTTAGAACCCCATTGACGTCTATGGGACTCGAACGTTTGAAATCAAAAGTGCTCATTTTAAAGGCTAATTTGCATGGTATTGTCCTAAAAAGGGTTTGGGGACCCGGGTCCAAAAAGAGAAGGGAAAGTGGGATTTGATTGAGATAGATGACTTTGTGGAGGCAAAATTGAAATAAATGCAAAATTGTTTTATTAATGACAAACGTTGTAAAGAATATGGCAATAAAATAACCACATATACATTCAATACAGTAGTTAGTATAGACTCCACCCACACATAACATACAAGTGTGGCATGGAAAAAAGTTTTGCATGAGTATAGTATAGTCAAAGCAGTTCAAAGGTACATAACATAGGGCAAATTTATATTATTACATATGACATAAAAAAACAGCACCAGCGGCAGGAGTATGGGTGTAGCAAGTATAACCAAAATGGATGAATAAATAAATGTCAGAATTATTAATCTGCTGCAGACTGAATTTCAATGTGTCCATTACAGACACAAGTAGCATCACTTGTGCCCGACGCGTTTCGTGTAGAGACACTCCTCAGGGGCAGATGCTAAAATATATCTGCAGAGTGTAAAGAAAAAAGTGGTGACATTGGTCTAATTCTAATTAATAATGTAGCAATAGGGCAGATTATTTCGTCCTAAATACTCACATAGGGTCCAAACCGGTAAAATGTTGCGGCAATGTGATCAACGTCCCAATGAAGCCTCCCCCGGGAACTGAGGTAATTGCAGCCGCGCACGGTAGGGCACACGCAACAAAACCTCCCGATGACCCAAGGCACAAATTGCTGGTGCAGGTGAAATATTGCGGTGGCCTGAGAGGGCAACCTGAAGTGATATGAGAAAGTCAAAAAAAAAAAAAAAAAAAGAATGTGAAAGTGAGAATGAGTAAAAATGTGAAAGAATGAAAAAAAAATAAATAAAAAAAAAAAAAAAAAAAAAAAATTATTAAAAATTATGAATAAATAAATATAAAGATACAAAAATAAATACAAATAGTGAAATAAATGGAATGTGATGTAAAAGAGGGGGGTGTAGGTTGACTAAGTGTATGAACTATTTGAGCATTATTGATGTTGCGTGAAAAGGTGAAAGGTGGCAACAGTGATAACAAAGATAAATAAAATAAAACATGGTGACAGACAATTGTGGATGACCTAGGAAGTGACTTACGTGTTGGAGCAGGGCTGAAAACAGAGGGAAGTGTTGAATGCAATGTGATGACTCGGAGGTGTATCAGCAAGAGTGTGAACGGGGAGGCAGCTTATATGTACCCCGCACACGTGCACGCCGGCTCTTACCAGCGTCACGCTGGCGTGTGATAGGCAGGAAGGGGCTCCGGAGAGGGCGGTAAGCACCGCCCTCCACTGAAGCCCATATTCACTGCCAGAACAGCTGGGATGGAAATCACGTGCCCTGTGCGTTGGCCCCAATCATGACGCCACACACATAGGGCAGGGTGCGTGGCGCCGATGCTCTGTAGGCATCCGCCCGCTACCCCATAACACTCCCCGCCCCCCGGTGGGCAGAGAGGGGGGAGGGGGAGGGGGAGGCACATAGAGAGCATCGCAGCTCCCGGGTAGAGGACCAACAGGGAACCGGAGATCACCACAACCGCAACATACCCCAAATGAACTGGCGCAACGGCACTGTAGAACTACATGGATACAAAATTAATGTACCCTGAGTGTGTAAAAACCGGGTATGGTGGCATAACCACCCGGGATTTACAAACCTCACACTGGGGTAGTAGGGGAACACTACCAACCCAGTCATCAAATCTCCATCCCTGTTCAAATCGAATAGAAAAGGGGGGAAAAAATTGGGACTTTAATTGAGGCACATATGCGGTGTGCCTCCATCCCTATGCTAAGTGCAAAAAGAGAAGGGAAAGTGGGACTTGGATTGAGATAGATGACTTTGTGGAGGCAAAATTGAAATAAATGCAAAATTGTTTTATTAATGACAAACGTTGTAAAGAATATGGCAATAAAATAACCACATATACATTCAATACAGTAGTTAGTATAGACTCCACCCACACATAACATACAAGTGTGGCATGGAAAAAAGTTTTGCATGAGTATAGTATAGTCAAAGCAGTTCAAAGGTACATAACATAGGGCAAATTTATATTATTACATATGACATAAAAAAACAGCACCAGCGGCAGGAGTATGGGTGTAGCAAGTATAACCAAAATGGATGAATAAATAAATGTCAGAATTATTAATCTGCTGCAGACTGAATTTCAATGTGTCCATTACAGACACAAGTAGCATCACTTGTGACCGACGCGTTTCGTGTAGAGACACTCCTCAGGGGCAGATGCTAAAATATATCTGCAGAGTGTAAAGAAAAAAGTGGTGACGTTGGTCTAATTCTAATTAATAATGTAGCAATAGGGCAGATTATTTCGTCCTAAATACTCACATAGGGTCCAAACCGGTAAAATGTTGCGGCAATGTGATCAACGTCCCAATGAAGCCTCCCCCGGGAACTGAGGTAATTGCAGCCGCGCACGGTAGGGTACACGCAACAAAACCTCCCGATGACCCAAGGCACAAATTGCTGGTGCAGGTGAAATATTGCGGTGGCCTGAGAGGGCAACCTGAAGTGATATGAGAAGGTCAAAAAAAAAAAAAAAAAAAAAAAGAATGTGAAAGTGAGAATGAGTAAAAATGTGAAAGAATGAAAAAAAAAAAAAAAAAAAAAAAAAAAAAATTTATTAAAAATTATGAATAAATAAATATAAAGATACAAAAATAAATACAAATAGTGAAATAAATGGAATGTGATGTAAAAGAGGGGGGTGTAGGTTGACTAAGTGTATGAACTATTTGAGCATTATTGATGTTGCGTGAAAAGGTGAAAGGTGGCAACAGTGATAACAAAGATAAATAAAATAAAACATGGCGACAGACAATTGTGGATGACCTAGGAAGTGACTTACGTGTTGGAGCAGGGCTGAAAACAGAGGGAAGTGTTGAATGCAATGTGATGACTCGGAGGTGTATCAGCAAGAGTGTGAACGGGGAGGCAGCTTATATGTACCCCGCACACGTGCACGCCGGCTCTTACCAGCGTCACGCTGGCGTGTGATAGGCAGGAAGGGGCTCCGGAGAGGGCGGTAAGCACCGCCCTCCACAGAAGCCCATATTCACTGCCAGAACAGCTGGGATGGAAATCACGTGCCCTGTGCGTTGGCCCCAATCACGACGCCACACACATAGGGCAGGGTGCGTGGCGCCGATGCTCTGTAGGCATCCGCCCGCTACCCCATAACACTCCCCGCCCCCCGGTGGGCAGAGAGGGGGGAGGGGGAGGGGGAGGCACATAGAGAGCATCGCAGCTCCCGGGTAGAGGACCAACAGGGAACCGGAGATCACCACAACCGCAACATACCCCAAATGAACTGGCGCAACGGCACTGTAGAACTACATGGATACAAAATTAATGTACCCTGAGTGTGTAAAAACCGGGTATGGTGGCATAACCACCCGGGATTTACAAACCTCACACTGGGGTAGTAGGGGAACACTACCAACCCAGTCATCAAATCTCCATCCCTGTTCAAATCGAATAGAAAAGGGGGGAAAAAATTGGGACTTTAATTGAGGCACATATGCGGTGTGCCTCCATCCCTATGCTAAGTGCAAAAAGAGAAGGGAAAGTGGGACTTGGATTGAGATAGATGACTTTGTGGAGGCAAAATTGAAATAAATGCAAAATTGTTTTATTAATGACAAACGTTGTAAAGAATATGGCAATAAAATAACCACATATACATTCAATACAGTAGTTAGTATAGACTCCACCCACACATAACATACAAGTGTGGCATGGAAAAAAGTTTTGCATGAGTATAGTATAGTCAAAGCAGTTCAAAGGTACATAACATAGGGCAAATTTATATTATTACATATGACATAAAAAAACAGCACCAGCGGCAGGAGTATGGGTGTAGCAAGTATAACCAAAATGGATGAATAAATAAATGTCAGAATTATTAATCTGCTGCAGACTGAATTTCAGGGGACATGTATCAATGCAAAAAAAACTTTTAAAAACGGCCGTTTTTTCGGGAGCAGTGATTTTAATGATGCTTAAAGTAAAAAAAAAAAAAGTGAAATATTCCTTTAAATATCGTACCTGGGGGGTGTCTATAGTATGCCTGTAAAGTGACACATGTTTCCCGTGTTTAGAACAGTCCCTGCACCAAATGTCATTTTCAAAGGAAAAAATCTCATTTAAAACTGCTTGCGGGTTTAATGTAATGTCGGGTCATGGCAATATGGATGAAAATCAGTGAGACAAACGGCATGGGTACCCCCCAGTCCATTACCAGGCCCTTTGGGTCTTGTATGGATATTAAGGGGAACCCCGCACCCAAATTAAAATAAGGAAAGGTGTGGGGCCACCAGGCCCTATATACTCTGAACAGCAGTATACAGGCGGTGCAAACAAGACAGGGACTGTAGGTTTGTTGTTAAGTAGAATCTCTTTGTAATTTTGAACGGGTACATTTTTAACGTGTTTAGCTCCAGCCAAAAAATCTTTTTTAAGCTTTTTGGAAAACATAGGGAAGGGTTATCACCCCTGTGACATTTGTTTTGCTGTCTTTCCTCCTCTTCAGAAGATTTCACCTCACTTTTTGTCCCAATGAAAAATGTTTTTTGAAAATTTGGGTTTTTTTGTGGAACAAGGATTGGAAAGCATCAGTGGAAAGGAGAAATTGTTTTCCCATATTAACTCTTACAGGAGAGAATTTCCCTTCCTAGGGGTAGATTTCATCTCACTTCCTGTTGTCTCCTTCCGTTTGCAAGTAGGAGTCGTTTGTAAGTTAGATGTTTGAAAGTAGGGTCCTGCCCTATATACTCAGCAGAAATTTGGGCCTTAGGTGTTGCTGTGGCCACAACACTGTAAGCCCTCACAGGGCCCTGCTGTGAAATATTAGATCAAGAATTGTAATTACATGCCCCTGTTGAACAGGAGCTGAAAAATTAGGCCTTAGGCACTGGTGCTGGTGCCACAACACTGCAACCGCTCACAGACACTCTAGTAGGAACGCAGGAACGAGCCCTGCTGCAAAGTATTGCATCAAAAATTGTAATTACACGCCCCTGTTAGACAGGGGCAGAAAAATTGGGCCTTAGGCACTGGTGCTGGTGCCACAACACTGCAACCCCTCACAGACACTCTAGTTGGAACGCAGGAATGAGCCCTGCTGCAAAGTATTGCATCAAAAATTGTAATTACACGCCCCTGTTAGACAGGGGCAGAAAAATTGGGCCTTAGGCACTGGTGCTGGTGCCACAACACTGCAACCCCTCACAGACACTCTAGTTGGAATGCAGGAACGAGCCCTGCTGCAAAGTATTGCATCAAAAATTGTAATTACACGCCCCTGTTAGACAGGGGCAGAAAAATTGTGCCTTAAGCACTGGTGCTGGTGCCACAACACTGCAACCCCTCACAGACACTCTAGTTGGAACGCAGGAACGAGCCCTGCTGCAAAGTATTGCATCAAAAATTGTAATTACACGCCCCTGTTAGACAGGGGCAGAAAAATTGGGCCTTAGGCACTGGTGCTGGTGCCACAACACTGCAACCCCTCACAGACACTCTAGTTGGAATGCAGGAACGAGCCCTGCTGCAAAGTATTGCATCAAAAATTGTAATTACACGCCCCTGTTAGACAGGGGCAGAAAAATTGGGCCTTAGGCACTGGTGCTGGTGCCACAACACTGCAACCCCTCACAGACACTCTAGTTGGAATGCAGGAACGAGCCCTGCTGCAAAGTATTACATCAAAAATTGTAATTACACGCCCCTGTTAAACAGGGGCTGAAAAATTGTGCCTTAGGCACTGGTGGTGGCGCCCAGAACCAAAAATGTTCTTACAAGCTATCAGCGTGATGATTGAGGAGGAAGAGGATAATTACTCAGGGATAGTCACTCAGCATCAGCATAGGCAGTCTTTGAAGGGATCTGAGATTTCAAAAAAAATTATTCGGTTACATCAGCATCAGGTGCTTGGTAGCTGGTGGTGATCCAAGACTGATTCATTTTTATGAAGGTCAGCCGATCGACCGAGTCGGTGGACAGACGCACCCTGTGATCGGTTACCACGCCTCCAGCAGCACTGAATATGCGTTCCGAAAGAACGCTGGATGCAGGACAGGCCAGTAGCTCAATTGCATACTGTGCAAGCTCTGGCCAGTGATCCATCCTCAAGACCCAGTAACCCAGAGGATTTTCGGTGGGAAAGGTGTCCAAGTCTGATCTTGCCCCTAGGTATTCCTGCACCATGTAAAACAGACGCTGGCGATGGTTGCTGGAACCGATCATACCTTGGGGCTGCGGACCAAAAAATTGTCTGAACGCATCGGTCAGACGGCCACCTTCTCCACCGCTCCTTCTTTGACTGACCGAAGCCTCAGCAACACGTTGTCCAGAAACAGGAGTTTGTAACCTCCCAGTCTCTGGGAATGCATTGCACAGACCTTTCTGCAAGGCCTCCCGAAGATGTTTCATCCTCTGCTCCCTCTGCGATGGCAAGATAAGGTCCGCAACCTTACCCTTGTAACGTGGATCAAGGAGGGTTGCCAGCCAGTATTGGTCCTTCTCCTTGATACCACGAATACGAGGATCCTTACGCAGGCTTTGCAGGATCAGGGAGGCCATGCAGCGTAGGTTTGCTGAGGCATTCGGTCCTCTGGGTCACTAAGGACGACAACATCCGCAGCCACCTCCTCCCAGCCACGTACAAGTCCATGTGTTTCTTGGGACTGATCCCTTAAAGACTGCTGCTGATGCTGAGTGCCAGGCTCCACCTCCATACTGACACAATCTTCCTCCTCCTCCTCCTCCTCCTCCTCTTCCTGTGTGATCGGCGGGCACGCAGGAACACTGTCTGGATAAAGGGGGCCTTGAGAGCTAAGGAAGTCCTCCTCTTCCTGCCTCTGTTCTGCCTCAAGTGCCCTGTCCATTATTCCACGCAGCGTGTGCTCCAACAGGTGGACAAGGGGGACAGTGTCACTGATGCATGCACTGTCACTGCTCACCATCCTCGTGGCCTCCTCAAATGGTGACAGGACAGTGCATGCATCCCTGATCATGGGCCACTGGCGTGGGGAAAAAAAAACAAGCTCCCCTGACCCTGTCCTGGTGCCATAGTCACACAGGTACTCATTGATGGCCCTCTGCTGCGTGTGCAGCCGCTGCAGCATGGCCAACGTTGAGTTCCACCTGGTGGGCATGTCACAGATTAGGCGGTTCTTGGGCAGGTTAAACTCCTTTTGGAGGTCCGTCAGCCGAGCACTGGCATTATATGACTGGCGGAAATGCACACAGACTTTCCTGGCCTGCCTCAGGACATCCTGTAAGCCCGGGTACCTGCCCAAGAACCGCTGCACCACCAAGTTAAGGACGTGAGCCAAACAGGGCACATGGGTCATTTGTCCCTGTCGGAGGGCAGAGAGGAGGTTGGTGCCATTGTCGCAAACCACCATTCCTGCCTTAAGTTGGCGTGGCGTCAACCACCTCTGAACCTGCCCCTGCAGAGCTGACAGAACCTCTGCCCCAGTGTGGCTCCTGTCCCCCAAGCACACCAGCTCAAGCACCGCATGGCATCTTTTGGCCTGCGTACTTGCGTAGCCCCTTGAACGACTACGGAGCACCGCTGGTTCCGAGGAAGAGGCCATGGAGGAAGAAGAAGAGGAGGGGGTGGAGGAGAGAGGTGTGTCACAGCATTAGCATTTTGGAGGCGTGGTGGCGGAACAACCTCCAACACTACTGCACCTTGTCCTGCATCCTTCCCAGCTGCCAGCAGAGTCACCCAATGCGCCGTGACCATGCTGGACCATGAGTCAGCGGTAATATGCACCTTACCGCTGACCGCCCTGTCCAGCGAGGCATGGACATTGCCTTCCACATGCCGGTAGAGAGCCAGAATCGCCTTCCGTGAGAAAAAGTGGCGTTTGGGTACCTACCACTGAGGAACCGCACATTCCACAAACTCACGGAAGGGGGCAGAGTCTACCAACTGAAAAGGCAGCAGTTGAAGTGCTAGCAATTTTGCCAAGCTAGCATTCAACCGCTGGGCATGTGGATGGCTGGGAGCAAACTTTTTTTGGCGGTGCAGCAGCTGGGGCAGGGAAATTTGCCTGGTACAATCTGACGTCGGTGTACCAAAAGCAGATTGCCCACAAGTACTTGGCTGTGACACACCTAATTCTACACCTTCATTCCTCTCACTGCAGGTCTCAGAGAGGACTGGAGGTCTAGTGGGGTTGGAAATCTCAGCTGATGAGGAGCAAGGAGAGATCCTCTTTGTTCTTTGGTGTGGGTCTTTTAGATACGCTTGCCAACGAACTGCATGGCAGGTCAACATATATCTGGTCAAGCATGTGGTACCCAAGCGGGAGATGTTTTGGCCACGTGAGATACGCTTGAGACATATGTTGCAAATAGCAGCGGTGCGATCTGATGCACTCGTCTCAAAAAAGGCCCACACCAAAGAACTTTTTGAATAACGCGCAGAGACTGCAGCGCCCTGCACATGTGGAGCTTTGGGGTGTGATGCAGTCAATGTGCTGCCCTTAGGCTGGCCCCTGGAGGGCATCCTGCCTTGTTGGTGATGTGCCGCCTCCTCTTCCTCCTCCTCCTCCTCCTCTCTCCTATCAGGCACCCACGTTGAGTCAGTGACCTCATCATCCCCTCCCTCCTCATCACTGGAGCAAACCTGGCAGTATGCTGCAGCAGGGGGAGAATGACTGCCAGATTGCTGTCCTTCTTGGGCACCCCCTCTGTCCGTGCTCATGTTACTGCCTTCATCGAGCTCAGTATCATCATCAGAGCCTTCCAAACGCTGGGCATCCTCCTGGAGCATGTACCCAACACTGTGGTCAAACAGTTCGAGGGACTCCTCAGGAGGACATGGTGGAGCTAGGGAAGGAGTCACTGATGACATTGAGCTGAGGGAAGAGGCCGCTGCGTTGCCAGACAAAGCACCCTGGGCATGGGTGAGAGAGGATGAGGAGGATGAGGACGGCTTGGTCATCCACTCGACCAAGTCTTCCGCATGTTGCGGCTCAACACGGCCAGCTGCCGAAAAAAAGGCCAAGCGTGTCCCATGGCCACGTGCTGATGAGGATGCACCGTCTCCACGACCAGCACTAGACACAGAGCCTGCTTGCCCTCTCTTATTGGCTTGTGACTGTCTGCCTCTCCTTCTTGGCCTTCCAGACATACTAATGGCCTGTAGCTGCACTAAGCTGGGATATATATATCTATATATATCTATCTATATATATATATATATATATATATGTACTGATACTGCAGCTAGCAAAATCAACTGCTTGCCTGTAGTATGAGAACACCACCAACCTTCTACAGGTAGCTTTAGCTGAACAATGTGAGGTGGACGCACCCCACTAACTTGTTGGTTTAGCTGAACACTGTGAGCAGGACGCACTGCACTAACTGTAAATAGTCTAGCTGCCTGACCGTGGTACTAATAGGATCAAAAGAACACCAGTAATTTTCTTCAGGTAGCTTTATATACTGTAACCAGACAAGCCTGCCTGTCAGTAGGAAGATAACAGGAACGGATCTAGCTGAACACTGTGAGCAGGACGCACTGTACTAAATGTAAATAGTCTAGCTGCCTGACCGTGGTACTAATAGGATCAAAAGAACACCAGTAATTTTCTTCAGGTAGCTTTATATACTGTAACCAGACAAGCCTGCCTGTCAGTAGGAAGATAACAGGAACGGATCTAGCTGAACACTGTGAGCAGGACGCACTGTACCAAATGTAAATAGTCTAGCTGCCTGACCGTGGTACTAATAGGATCAAAAGAACACCAGTAATTTTCTTCAGGTAGCTTTATATACTGTAACCAGACAAGCCTGCCTGTCAGTAGGAAGATAACAGGAACGGATCTAGCTGAACACTGTGAGCAGGACGCACTGCACTAAATGTAAATAGTCTAGAAGATAACAGGAACGGATCTAGCTGAACACTGTGAGCAGGACGCACTGCACTAAATGTAAATAGTCTAGAAGATAACAGGAACGGATCTAGCTGAACACTGTGAGCAGGACGCACTGCACTAAATGTAAATAGTCTAGAAGATAACAGGAACGGATCTAGCTGAACACTGTGAGCAGGACGCACTGCACTAAATGTAAATAGTCTAGAAGATAACAGGAACGGATCTAGCTGAACACTGTGAGCAGGACGCACTGCACTAAATGTAAATAGTCTAGAAGATAACAGGAACGGATCTAGCTGAACACTGTGAGCAGGACGCACTGCACTAAATGTAAATAGTCTAGAAGATAACAGGAACGGATCTAGCTAAACTGAATACAGTGTATATATATATATGCAACACCTGGGATGCATATATATACACAATATACTGTAAGTGCAGCTAACTGACTGACTGTTCTACCTAATCTATCTAACTCAAATCAAATGACACTGTCTGTCTCTCTCTCTATCTATGAACGCCGGAACACACACTACACAGGGCCGCCGTGCAGGCGGCCTTATATAGTGTGGGGCGTGTACTAAATCCCCTGAGCCATAATTGGCCAAAGCCTCCTTGGCTTTGGCCAAATACGGCTCTCTGTTCAGGCGGCGCTGTGATTGGCCAAGCATGCGGGTCATAGTGCATGCTTGGCCAATCATCAGCAAGCAATGCACTGCGATGCCGCAGTGAATTATGGGCCGTGACGCGCCACACGAATTTGTCGCGAACGGCCCATATCGTTCGCAATTCGACGAACGATCGAACAGCCGATGTTCGAGTCGAACATGGGTTCGACTCGAACACGAAGCTCATCCCTACTGGGAACCAGAGACGAACCTCCGTGCCCCAAGACTTATACAAGCCTTTCATCGCTCTCATGCGGAAAGGAGGACCCAGATGGGCATCCGGAGGCTGCCCATAAGAAGGGGGCAATGTCAGAGAACCATTGCAACAAATGCTCGTTCCCGTGCATCAGCCAGCAGTCTTCGTTCAAACGTACGGCAAGAACGAGCGAGCCCCGGACCAGGCACGCACCTTAGCACACCCATACGAACGAGTGCATGTCAGCGCAGGCAGGTTCGCACGCCAACGAATCACGGCGCAAGGTGCCCTATTTAAATGATCAGTGTACTAGTGTCAGTGCTGGATTGTCTCAGCTCATTCCTGTATTCTTGCTGCTGTCTTGTTTGATTACCTTGATCCTGAACTTCTGGCTTCCACGACTACTCTCTCAGATTACCCCTGCATCGCTGCCTGCCTCTGCTTCCTGTACCGACCCCGGCTTGGACTTCTGACTACTGCTCTGTCTCCTGATCTTGTACCTTCCTGCCAGCCTGTTGCCAACCACCGCCAGTCCACGACTATGAGCCTGCCTGCCGATTGTGTACCTTACTGCCAGCACGTTGCCAACTCCTGCCTGCCCCTGACTCTGCCAGTATTCCTGTTGGACTTTTCCTAAACCAATCCTGTGATCAGCATCCCACCTCCTCCATGAAGGCTCCGGTGTTCCTGATCCTGCCAGCAGGCACCTGCACCCTTCCGCCGCCCTAGCAGCCCTGTCTCAACCTCCAGGGGTGCTAGGACCGGGACCGTGCAAGAGGCCACCCTCGTCATTTCGGACTCCGCTGAAAGGTACGTGACAAGAACCCTGCAAGTGCAGCAGCTGATTGATAATTATAAAGTCGCCCCCATTACCATTCACTTTGCACATGGACACAGACAAACAAACAGCTATTCCTTCCGAATAACAAAAGGTAGGAATCTGCAACAAAGTTTGGAAAAATCCTTGCAATGTACATTGATCACCCAGAGGGGAGTGTTATTTTTCTCAACAAACGTGGGGTTACTCTTTAAGTGTTAATAATTTGATGATTTTAATCTGCCCAGCCACATGGCAAAAACCAAAGTTAGTTGGTGTTCCAAGTGAAAAATAACACTGTTTAATACCATGTGAACATATCGGTCAGTGTGGTAGTGTGATTCTTTCCAGTTGCTTCCTGTTTCTAAAAGCAATAATCAGGAATAAGGATGGACCATGGTACTTGTGTCTCAGAAATGTCACGTACACTATATGGTCAAAACTTTCTGTGCACCTGACTATTACACCTATATGAGCATGTTGGACATGGACATACCATGGTTATCAATATGCAGTAACCCCCTTTTTCAAGCGATAACAGTCCCCACTCTTCTGGGAAGGGCTTGCAAGAGATTTTGGAGTGTTTCTGTGAGAACTGATGTCCATTCAGCCAAAAGAGCATTTGTGACACCAGTTACTGTTGTTGGAGGAGAAACTCTGACTCACAATTACATAGTTGGTAAGGTTGAATAAAGACAACTGTCTATCCAGTTCAACCTGTGTAGGTGTGTGTGTGTGGAAAAAAAAAAATTTCCTATATCCCCCTATATTGTTTTCACTAAGATGCACGTCCAAGAGTCTTTTAAAACTAGCCATACTTCCTGCCGACACCACTGACTGTGGAAGGGAGATGCACATCCTTATCGCCCTGACAGAGAAAAAAACCCCATACGCAGCTTAAGGTTAAACTGCCCCTCTTCCAGCCTCATCGTGTGGCCCTTACACTCCCTGGGACTGAAAAGTTTCATGCTTATGCTGGGATCACCGTTGAAATATTTCTATATCGCTATCAAATCTCCTCTCAAGCATCTCTTTTACAGGGAGAACAAATTTAGCGCTTGTAGTCGTTTCTCATAATTGAGGTCCTCCAGTCCCCATATTAATTTAGTTGCCCTTCTCTGGACTCTCTCCAGCTCCATCACATCCCTTCTGAGGATTGGTGACCAGAACTAGATGGAATACTTCAAATGCGGCCGAACCAGAGTTTTATAAAGTGGCAGAATAATCGTTCTATCACTGGAGAAAATTCCTTTTTTAATGCATGCTAATATTCTGCTGGCTTTGTTAGCTGCTGCTTGACACCGCATGCTATTGATCAGTCTGTCTTCTACTAGGACCCATAGATCCTTCTCCATTACCTTACCTGCATTACCTTACATTTAAACTTAATTTACTATGTAGTAGCTTATTCCAATAATTTATTTAAGTCCACTAAAGTAAAGTTTCTATATCCTCCTGTGTTGTTATTGCTGTTTATCCTATCCTCTATATCATTTATAAATAAATTAAACAAAATTGGTCCCAGGACAAAGCCTTGGGGTACCCAACTAACCACTCTGGACCATTCTGAGTACACGTTATTTATTACAACCATTTGGACATGCCCCCGTAGCCAGTTTTCTATTCAGGTAGATACCCTATGGTCCATGCCTACAAACCTCAGCTTGTAGATTAAGCGTTTGTGGGGGACTGTATTAAATGCTTTTGCAAAATCCAGATACATCACATCCACCAGCCTACCTTTGTCCAGATGGCAGCTAACTTCCTCGTAGAAGGTTAGTAGGTTGGTTTGGCAAGAGCGACCTTTTGTAAACCTGTGCTAATTTCTGCTAATGGTGTTTTTTCATCAGCAAATTCTTGGATATGGACTCTTAGAATCCCCTCAAATAGTTTACAAACTACCAACGTTAGACTGATAGGCCTATAGTTCCCTGGAATGGATTGCTGCCCTTTTTTGAATATTGATACCACATGGGTTTTTTGCCATTCAGCTGGTACCAATCCTGTCAGTATTCTGTCCATGAATATTAGGAATAGCGGCCTGGCTATAACCTGACTGAGGACTCTCGGGTGCAATGGCGACCCTAGGGGGGGCCAGAGGGGGCCCTGACCCCCCCAACATTATGCTGGGCCCCACCATGTGCCCCCCCAAAAAAAAAATTTTTTTTTTTTTTTTATTTTTTTTTTTTTTACAAAAAGGCAATTTCTTTTTGTTTGTATTCATATCGGATGTGCCGCATCTTACTAGGGCCACCGCTGGGGTAACACAGTCTCTATTGAGAGGGAGAAGGTCCCCAGTGGGTGATTCCTCCCCCCTCCCTCTGCTCACTGACACTGCATAATGCGAGCGCTCACACAACCACGGCCGCCCGATCTGCTCCTTCCCCTGCATCCTCATTGGCAGGGAGAAGAGCGAGTTGCAAGAAGGACTCCACCAGGACTCTCAGTTACTGAAAAAACAGACTGAGGGCAGGGGCAGGACAGCAAGAGGAGGCTGGAGAACCCCACAGTGGCAGAACACCAGGGCCCGGAGGCAAGACAACCTTTGCAACCCTGATAGTTCTCCCACTGCTTTGGACCCTTATATTTTCTTGGTATGCTGGTGACATATATCTCTTGTTCTCTGTCACCCTGGGGGGGGGGGGGCCCAATACAGTAGGAAGGGAGCTCACTGCAGAACATGTGAAAGGGCCATTGTGGGTTCGTAGTAAAGGGGTAAAGGGCCTCAGGATAGATAGATATATCTATCTATATATATTTTATATATATATATATATATATATATATATATATATATATATATATATATATATTTGCATTTTATATTGTCCCCCTATTTTTGTCCCGGTCCCCCCATGTGCCCCCCCTAAATATGAAAGCTGGAGACGCCACTGCTCGGGTGTAAGCCATCAGGTCCTGGTGATTTATTTATGTTAAGCTTCTCTAATCCTTTTCGGACTCCGGCCTCTATTAGCCACAAGGGTATATCCTGTGGCGTGCTGCTAACAATACTGTCCTGGTTGTTATACCCCTCCTTTTCCTGTGTGAATACTGAGGAGAAGAAAGCATTTAGAACAGCTGTCTTCTCCTTGTTATCTGTTACCACCTTCCCTTCGTCGTCCTTTATGGAGCCTATTTGTTCAGTTCAACTTCTTGGGATTATTTTTACTCTCATCCTGCTCCTATGATATTAATATTCTAATTCATCCCAAATGTGTTCAATAGAGTTGAGGTTGGGGCTCTGTAAAGATCACTTAAACAAGAACTTCACCCAAAAGGGGAAGTTCTGCTCTTCCTCCTCCTTTACTTTTGGCACTTTTTTGGGGGAGGGGAGTAGGTACCTGATTTTGATAGGTACCCGCTCCCCCACTTCCCGTCAGATCACCGCGGTGATCCAAGTGGAAGTTTGGCCCCCTCCTTCCCCCGAAGCCTTCTGGGACCTGTGATGTGCGGGAGCATTCACAAAGTGCCGGCTCCTGGACCCGAAGCGAATTGAATAATTGGGTCAGGTGAGGACAGCACTGGATCGAGGGGCAGGTAAGTGTTCTTATATTAAAAGTCAGCAGCTACAGTGTTTGTAGCTGCTAACCTTTATTTTTTGGGGGGAGACTGAAGCTTCCCCCAAAATATTACTTTGCATAAAACCATGTCTTCATGAATTCATGGCTTTGTGCACAGGGGTACACTCATGTTGGAATTGGAAAAGTGCTTTCCCCAAACTGTTACCACAAAATTGGAAGTGGCAATTGTCTAAAATGTCTCTGTATTCAGTAGGCTTATCTCTACCCTCTAATACAGTGGTTCTCAACCTCAGTCCTTAAGTACCCCCAACGGGCCATGTTTTGGGAACTTCCCTTAGATAAAATAGCTCTTATCAATACCATGTCATTGATATTGATTTAAAGCACCTGTGCAAAGTAAAGGAAAACCTGAAAACATGGCCAATCGGGGGTAATTGAGGACTGAGGTTGAGAACCACTGAGCTAATGGAACCACCTGAACTCATTGTTCACATACGTTTGTCCATACAACAAAACTTCTAAATTGTTAAAACAGACTTTTAGTGCTGCCTAGCTGTATATTTTGGGGGAATTTGTAAAGCTTTGGTGTGGAGCTTGGACCTCACCAGAACTTTGAGTCTACTCACCAGGGTGCTGGCAGCTGATTTAACAAGTGCTTTACAGTCAAGGGCTACAATCACAGAATGCTGGGTCGGCTTCAAGGTTCTCTATCTGTGAGGATGTGAAGGCTGTTTGTACTTTTGTTCCACTTTTTGGAGTCTGCTAGTCTGCTAGTTCACCTGTGCCTTTACCAGGGCCAGGAGAAGGGATGGGCAGAAGGAGTGGCTGCCCTGGGTACTGTGCTATCATGTGAGGTGGGGGCTGCCGCAAGGAAACTTGGGGGGAGGGAATTTGTGTTGTCTGGGAGAATTTGGAGGGCTGCAGGGGGTAAGAATTGTTCTAGGAGGGGAAATTTGGGGTGGGGGAGTTCTTGGAGTGGTTATTTGGGGTGATTTGTGTTGGGAGGGGGGATGGGGGGTAAGAGGATTTGTGCTAGAAGAGGGGATTTGAGGGGTTTCTACTAGAAGAAGTGATATGGTATAGGGGGGAAGCGGATTCGTGCTAGGAGGGGAATTTTTATTTTTTGTGAGGGGGCTGGATTTCTGCTAGTAGGGACGATTGGGAGGTATCTGTGCTAGGAGGGGACGATGCAGCATATCACATAACAGATCAAATATCCAACAGTACAGCAGGCTAATGCGTTTTGAGGCCTTTCCTCCTCCTCATTAGATGAAAAATATACATATAAACGCATTTGTTTAATACTCTTTTTTTATTCTTTTTTATTAATTTTCCATAGAAAATACATTACATAACATTACAGTACTTTCACATGCAACAAATAATAAATGTAATACTCCTTGAGTTTGCATATCATAAATCCTTTAATCTACCCCTTAATATACCTTAAGCTCCCAATTTCTCTCCAACCAAGCACAGAAAGGGAACAAAAGACACCCCCAAAACCCAACACCCCCCCCCCCCAGCGTATCAAACCCTTAAAACCAATGTTGCCTAAATAATTGGCGAATTCCTCGATTAAATATTTATTAAGGGGTGAAGCCTGTCAGAAACCATGAATCAGACCGAGACAGAAGTACAGTTAAATCACACTTCTTTAATAGTAATAAAAAGGTAAACAGAGTAAGCGTAGTCAATACTTGCCAATTCCAATGTCAGAGAGCCGGAGATCAACGTAGTAGTACAGCAAGCAGGATCAGGGACCAGAAGGGACGTCAGCTGAGCAAGTCTTCAACAGGAACGCAGGAGAAAGTCTCTGAGATGTGACCAAAGGCAAAGGCAGAGATGACGTTAGCTGGACGGCTTTAAGTAGGCAGGACTGACAAGCAAATCATCAACAGTTGAGTCACTGTGGAGAGAAAGGAGCTGGCAATTTAGCCGACAGATGAGCGGCCAGTTCAGAGAAGGATGGACTGAGCCTAGCCCTGACAAAGCCTCAGATAACTGCTTACTGCTGTCTCCCAGTTTACACCCTTACCCATGTTCCCTTACTACATATTAACCCCATTTACGATGCTCTAATCCTAGTGAAAAAAAAACACAACCCCACACCCTCACCACAACAGAACCACAGCAAAATCCTCTCTGCTGGCCCCTTACTCCTTTATTTATTATCAAAATACTTCTTATCTAAAACTTTCTGGGCTATTCATTAATTAAACACCTATTAAGGGGTGACTCCTGAGGTGACTGCAATCTGCTGTCCCCCAGGTTAAACCCTTCTCCCGTGGGAAAAGAAAAAAAAAGGGGGGGGGGGAATCAGGGAGAAATGGAGGGAGGGGGAGGGGTTCCGGGGCGAGTAGAAAAAGAGTGCAAGAACACATAATCCTTTGTCCCTCTAATCTCTATCAACTTGCAACATGGTCTGTTCTTGAGTATGAAGAATGAACTAGGGATGGGAATAGTATGTGAAATCTTTATCCCTGGGGTGTAAAATTCTCCACGCATCTACTAGTTGCTGTTGATACAATTTCTGTTTCATTTCCCTAAGGTGTCTGTCATGAAAGACGTCCTGTTAGTTCAGCCGTCGGCGGAAGATCGGTTAACAGAACTATTGTCAGTAAAACCAGAGGACGCGTTTGGAGACGCGTTGACACGAACGGACGCATGCGGGTGCGCGCTAATACGAGCGGGTGTACGTGGGTACACGATGAGACGAACGGGCACGTACGATCGGTACTCGGGCGTGCACGCGGCGGCGTGCAGACATGCGGTGTGACAGCTTTTGGCGCCATTAGGCCTATTTAAAGGTGCCTGTCAGCATGCTTCCTTGCTGTCCGGTCTACAGCGTTCCCTGTGACCCTAAGCTTCCAGTATACCTGTTTACCTGATTCCTGTTACCCGGCTTGTTCCTGACTTCTCCTGTTTGCTGCCAGTCCCTGACCTCGGCTTGTCTGACGATTCTCCTGCCTCATCCTTCAGTTATTACCTGCCTGTCTGTTGCCGACCCGGTCCGTGCCCTGACTACTCTCCTGGTTCCGTTTTGTACCTGCTCTGCTTACCTGTGTTTTGACCCGGCCTGTCTGACTTTGTAAAGTGCTTCCAGTGGTACTACAGAACACCTCCCAGTTGCCTGTTGTTCCTGAGTTCCTGCCAGTGGATCCAGTGTTCCTGATAGTTCTCCTGCTGCTGCACCAGAGGTCCGGATCAACCCTACACCTGCCACTTACCAAGCACTTGTGGCCCCCTGCGCTCTTGAGTCCCTGTCTTCTCTATCAGGGGCTCTCGAACCAGAGGCACACGAGAGGCTACTCCTTGCATTCTGGGCTCCACCACCAGGTACGTGACAGTGTCTACCCTCTGACTGTAGAGAGAATGGTTGAGTATCTAAGGCTGGGTCAAAAACAAAATTAAAACCTCACGCTATTATCAATTTCCCCTCTCTGAAACCCTCTAGTTTATTAGCAACCCTTTTCAAAAATAGGGAAGGGTGGATATTAGGGCAATAAATGATGACCAATGTATAGTCAGTATTATATAAAGTACCTTTGACAAACGCCCTTCAGAATCTAATTCAAATGCTTTCATTATAAATGGCGCATTCCTATCGAACCCTATCGCTATTCCCTTAGACCTCTTATTGGAACCGCAAGTCCCCTCAGTTCCCAAGATATCTGATGTCTCTTATTAGGGCTGTTTAACCCTCTAACGTTATAGGATATTATTTTCAAAGGGGCCATGATCTAAAAAGATTTGCATACATATTAGAAAGGGGATACATTTTTACCTGAACCCCAAGAGTATTCCATTCAACTAACAAACAACAAAACCACAAATACAACATATACCGCCTACCCAACATACACCCCCCAAAATCCCGCCCCTCTCACTTCCCTCCAAAACATACATTGAAAATCAATGTTGGGTCTGGCCTGGCTGCCGCCTAAATAGATGCACTGCTGGGCGGGGCCACCCTTGGGGGTTGTTGTATGCCCACGTGGGCCACCGGTTCGCTTTCTCAGAATTAGAGGGTGGTTCCGAAGGGTCAGGCGGGCATAGCCTCTCCACACTATTCTCCCCGAGCGAATCCTATTCTAACATGCCTCTCTCTCCACCCCTCTAACTAATACCCTTCTAGAATCTTATTTCCTGCTTAAATCAAGTTCTATGCTTAATACTCTATACTTTATTCCATGATCTATCTTTAAAACTTCCCCCAGTCCGGGGGCTTCTTTTCCCAATTCTCCATCCAGATGGACCTCTTGCAGGCCAAGTTTATTACAGAATTTCTTTACATCTTCTGGAAATCGCAGAGCTGCTGAAATGCCCTAATTTTTGGCAAACAAACATGCTGGAAAGCCCCACCTATAAGTAATGTCCCTTGCTTATTGTTGACTTGGTAAGGGTCTCAGTGCCCTTCTACGGGCAAGTGTTTCAGGGGACAGGTCTGTAAAAATAGATAGCTTAAATCCATTGAAATCAATAGACACAGATTTTCTCATGGCCTGAGACACCTGTTCCCTCATTTCATAATAGTGGAATCTTGCTATTACGTCCCTAGGGACATAAGTTAAGGCCTTATTTAATCCTTGTATTCTATGGACTCTTTCAAACTTAATAGAATATGTTAGTTATCTTTTCAATATTTTATTGAACATTTCCTGGACCACGGTTTCTAACTTGCTATCTTTGATGGTCTCAGAGAGAACCCGGATCCTTAAGTTATTTTGTCTGCTTTGATTTTCTTGATCTTCAAGCCTATATTGGATGTTCCTTATTGTTAACCACTCCCACTCTGCTCTTTCTCGCAGTTTCAAGATTGCACTTTTATGTTCATTTAGATGTTCTTCCATTTCCTCTACCCTTTGTAGGACATTCTTTATGTCCATTCTTGTAGCGCTCAGTTCTATTCTACATTCTAAGTTGGACATCATATCTGCCATATCTTGCTTTGTGGGGAGTGATTGAGAACTTTCAGAGTCTTTTCCCATAATCTGCTGTTGTTGATTTTTTTGTAAACTTCCTTCACTCTTATTGATATTTGACTGTGTTGACTGAGATTTGTTAATCCTTGGAGTCTCTTCTGATAACATTTCAACCCCCGTTTCTACTCCTTCTCCCATGGGGGTTCTCTTTTTTGTTCTCTGGTGGTGAAGTCATCTAATTTTCACTCTGCACTACTTGATCCGCCTTATCCTAAATCAAATATGATTTCATGGAATTATGATTCACACCTTCTGCTTGATTAGTCTTAGCACCTCTCCTCCCCATTGCTCCTAGGCAGAGTAAGCAAAAATAGGCAACTGCCCCAAGATGGCAGCACAGCTGTACTGGTTTACAAATACCCAATATAACCTATTGTCAGGAACCATGATTTAGACTAAGACAGAAGTGCAGTAAAAAAATCACACTATTTAATAAAATGGTAAAAAATTGTATAAACAGAGCAAATGTAGTCAAAACATAGCCAGAGTTCGGTAACCTGGACGGGTAGTCAGAACAAGCCAGAGAAACAGGAGTCCAGAGATCAGCGAAGTTGGGTTCAGCAAACAGGATCAGGAACCAGAAGGGAAGTCAGCCAAGCAAAAGTCTTTTGCAGGAAAACACAGCAGAGAGAGTCCAGATATGTTGACCAAGGCAAAGGCACAGAAGATCTGATCCAAGGAGTTTATATAACCTGCAGCTCTAGCTGACGAGCAGGAAATGAAGATCAAGTTAGTCATTGTGGAAAGAAGAGACTTTGGCCATTAACCGACAGCTGAGCACAGAGCTCTGAAAAGGAAAGGCTGAGCCCAGCCCTGACACCTAGTGGGTTAGAATTTGGTCACACAGTCGGGTCACCAAATCTTCAAAACACCACTATTATAATGGTTTCAATATTTTACACTGTTTTACACCGTTCTATTTCATCTGGGAGTAGATTTTCTTTTTTTTTTTCCCTAATGGTGAGATAGTGAAACGGGAGATGGATGAAATACTTACCTCTTTTATTCATTAAAGATATATATTAAGATATATATTAAGGATAATGTGCTAGGCCTCTGCACCCTCTGTATTATTATTGTACAGGATTTATATAGCAGCAACAGTTTGCGCAGTGCTTTACCAATGTACATAATGCAAATTTACAAAAAAAACACTATCATAATATTGTAAAAATGCCACAATGTCACGGTGATGTAGTTTATTTTAGCTACAATGTCTTCTTTACTAATGCAGGTTCAGCACTGGACAGCTCCTTTTCAATACCATAGCTTAAAGCAGAGTTCCAGCTTTTTTTTTTTTAAAAAAAACACCCATGTGATGTTCACACCGAATCATATGCATATCATTTTCTTTTAAAATAGGTACTCAGCTCGAGCGCGCTCCCATCTTCAGTGTGGGCATCTAAATGATTGAGAACACTGAAATTTAGTGAATTTTTGCTGACGGGGATTGAGTCCTATATTTGGACTTACTGGGTAGCGGCTCTCTTAATCAATTTTTTCCAAATTTTTTTGTGTTTATTACACTCTTACACTTAGTTGTATTTTTTAACTCTGTATTCTTTATTCATTTGTGTGAGGTTTTTATTGTTTAACTGTCAATTTTTATTTTGGTGGATAAGCGCAGGATTTTGTCTGTTTTGACCGGGATAGAGAACTAAGGGCCCATACCCGCACTGATACTTACAGACTACAGATCTGCTTCCAGTTTGTACAGTGTAAAGGACCTTCAAGCTGGTGCCAACATCACTGTAAATAGCAAACTCCAGCTGGCTAACAGACCTCTCTGTGCACCCTCCCATCCCTCTGCGCACCCTCCTAGAATTCTGACATCCTCCCATCCCTCTGTGCACTCTCCCATCTCTGTGCATCCTCCCATCCCTCTGTGCACTCTCCCATCCCTCTGTGCACTCTCCCATCCCTCTGTGTACTCTCCCATCTCTCTGCGCACTCTCCCATCCCTCTGTGCACTCTCCCATCCCTCTGCACACTCTCCCATCCCTCTGCGCACTCTCCCATCCCTCTGGGCACTCTCCCATCCCTCTGCGCACTCTCCCATCCCTCTGCGCACTCTCCCATCCCTCTGGGCACTCTCCCATCGCTCTGTTTACTCTCCCATCCCTCTGCGCACTCTCCCATCCCTCTGCACACTCTCCCATCCCTCAGTGTACTCTCCCATCCCTCTGTGCACTCTCCCATCCCCCTGTGTACTCTCCCATCCCTCTGTGTACTCTTCCATCCCCCTGTGCACTCTCCCATCCCTCTGTGCACGCTCTCATCCCTCTGTGCACTCTCCCATCCCTCTGTGTACTCTCCCATCCCCCCGTGTACTCTCCCATCCCTCTGTGCACTCTCCCATCCCTCTGTGCACTCTCCCATCCATCTGTGCACTCTCCCATCCCTCTGTGTACTCTCCCATCCCTCTGTGCACTCTCCCATCCCTCTGCGCACTCTCCAATCACTCTGTGCATCCTCCCAGACCTCTGTGCACTCTCCCATCCCTCTGTGCATCCTCCCAGACCTCTTTGTACTCTCCCATCCCTCTGTGCACTCTCCCATCACTCTGTGCAATACATATATTAAGAGGGCAGGGACAGTTAACCCTTAGCACCACATCCCTATTGGATAGGAAAAAGAAAGAAGGGGGTTGGGGTAAGATTACCCCTGGGACTTTTAAGGTGCTTATCAATATTAAATTGGATCAAAAAAATGGATCAAAAAGAAAAATAATGATGTATACAAAATGCCAAACTGTCTAAAATTGATCTTTTAATTCAAAATCTTTAATTATTACAAGTATCACCAAGACATCTAAAAACAAACAAACTTTCTTTCAATCTGAGTCAATCAATAGTAATATTATATTTAAATAAACCACTTTATGGATACCACTCAACATGTTTCGCTCAGTTCATGAGCTTCATCAGGAGTTTTTGGTACAAGTGTGGCATACTATGGATAAGAGAGAGAGAAAAAGAATATACAAATCAGATAATTCAAAGACGTTTAAAGATAAAATTTAAAAAGTGAAAAAAAGAAAATGAAATAATAATAACAATAATAATGAAAAACAAAAGTTGATTGCATACATGAAAAAATGATTATTATCACATGACTGAAAAACAATTACCTCTGGTTATAAAACCAATAATCAAATAATTTAAACAATTTAAACAATTAATTATAATACTTGTATTGTATGTATTATACGTTGACTTATATGTCCACAATTAGTGAGCAAACACATCAATATAAATATAGAAAAGGATTAAATCATCAAGAGTGGGAATTGCTTACCAAGCCCATTTAAGTTTGAAGAAAAATAGTAGACAAATAAATTGTAGGTATAGACAGAATTTAGTGGTTCATATTCGCAGGTAAACTGGATGCGTCTCACCCGCCTAGGACCTCCCAAACCGTTTTGGTCCACAGAGGGGCCAAAGTGTAGAGTAAGATAGCCGAAAGCTAAATATTAGAAGGGAAAACAGATTATTAGCAAATTATTTCTGAGTTGTGCATGGGGAAATAGAGGGGCACCTATCATAGGAGATTAAGGGTTTAATTTACCTTTGGGTTGAATCAAGGAGTAATTGTTAAGGGCTAGTATAGCCTTATAAACAAAATCGAAGAAGAGCAATGCTCAAATATCTCCACTAGTTGGCACTCCAAACTGGCAACCCTTATATGTCAGAAAGGGAGATCCATGTTCAAACAGCCCCAATAAGCTATAAAAAATAATAATAATAAACAATAGTGTAAAAACCCTCATAATCGCACTAGTTAATCACCATCAGTAAGTAAACCTGGTGAGTAAATTCCGTTACCTGAATGATAAGGTGGATGTATACGGAGGGGGAGAAGGCCATACACCTCTCCTTACAGCCTCAGAGCCACTGTCAGAAGATAGCGGCCATAGAGCCGCACTATATATGTCCCTCCACCCCGGCGGCGTCTGACGTCACCACCGGGATGCGGACGTAATATGAGGTCCTCCCATAGGTCCATGTGGCCAATAGCAAGCGAAGGAGCGAAGCCGGATCCCATCCCCGTTCCGCCCGCCACGTAGACGTGCTGGTTCCCCGGCGCTCACAGCGCTGACAGAGCTCCCATTTGGGCGCATGCGTCGGTCACAGCCGAACTCCGCTCAAGCTCGCCCATCACGTAGGCGCATAGAGACAACGCATGCAGCGTGGAAGAAAGCGAACGCGCATGCGCCGGTCCCCACCTATCAGAGATAGAATAGGCAGTGCTTCAATCAGGAAGCCCTTGTCGGCCATCTTAACTAGGGGAAAGGAAAAGGGAAAAAGAATATATATATACATAAAAAACAACAGAAGGACATCAATGTCTCAAAATTCTAGGATGTTTAGTAAAAATAATAATATTGTCCCAAGGATCAGCAATTTGATTGAATATGTTTAACAAAATCCTAGAACTTGATATATTAAATTAATATATAGAATTCATAATAGGGGAATACTGACTTGTGTTAGTTCAAATTGCTAGTTTGACCAAAGACCACCCATGCACCTTATTGGGAGTCTAATACCTCTAGGGCCCCCTGGGGTGGGCGATTGATTACTCACTCCCATACCTAAGTGCCCGTAGCGTCCGTGTGGACCAAGAAAGAAGGAAAGAAGAGGACCTTATTCAGCGGGGGAGACAACGGTTGTCCAATGATTTAATCATAACTAGATTTTTGTATGGATATTCAATTACCATACATACATGGGCTTGGGAAGAAATACCACTGTATATGATGACAAACAGGAAAAAAACACAAAAAAATAAACGCAGCATGAAAAAAACATAATAAAAAGAAATATATATAATGAAATTGTGTATCATGAAGTTTTTACAAGCTTGGGTAAAAATCCAAAACCAATATATCTGATGGACTAAAACTCTAAAGGAATGGTTTGAAACTAAACGCATCATTGAGGCCTGGAGGTTTCAAAGCTGATAGGGTGTGTATCCACCGGGTCTCACGTTGCAAGAGTATCTTATCGTAATCACCCCCCCGATCCCCTGGGGGGACATGTTCCAAAGCGTAAAAATGCATTTTGTTGCTATCGAAGTTATGGTGTAGACCCATGTGCCGGCTGATTGGCGTCTCCATTTTTTTCTTTAGAATCAGAGATACATGGTCTCTGATCCTGCAGAAGAAGGGGCGTTTGGTTTTGCCCACATAAAACCCTTGGCACTCACAGATCATAATGTATACAACCCCAATGGATTGACATGTAACAGAGAACCTTGGTTTAAAATAGCGGCCATTGGGGAGTGTAATGCCTCTCGCAGAATAAATAAATCTGCAAAAATGGCATTTGTGGCAAGGTCTACAACCCTTTCTGGGTTCTGTCACTGATTGTACACAAGTGTCATAATGACTATGTACCAAAGTGTCCCTCAAAGACCTGAACCGCCTGAATGTGATCTCCGGGTAAGATTTTAAGTGCTTGGATACTTTCTCGTCCCCCATTAAGAGATACCAGTATTTTTGGATGATATCACGTACTTGTTTTTGTTGGCCAGAAAATCTGGTAATTAATCTGACACTTGAATCTACTTTACTGGGTCTCGCTTGATGTATAAGTAGGGATCTCTTTTGGTTCTTGGCTTTTGAGTAAGCCTTCTTCAAGCATTTCTTACTATAGCCTCGTTGGCGTAAACGAGACTGTAGCAATTTTGCTTGATATTCAAAATCTGATTCAGTACTACAATTGCGCCTAATCCTAAGATATTGCCCAAACGGTAAATTGTTGATGAGGGGGGCGGGGTGTGAGCTAGTGGCATGTAGTACTGAATTACCGGCCGATGGCTTTCGGTATAGGGTAGTTCCAATGTTTCCTTCCTCATCCACTAGTACTTGAACGTCTAGAAAGGTCAACTGATGTTGACTCATTTCAAACGTAAATTTCAAATTATATTTATTGACTTTCAGGCTTTCTAGGAAGGAAAAAAGAGTAGGTTTACTACCATGCCAAATAAAGAAAATGTCGTCGATGAATCGTTTCCATACTAAAATATGCTCAAAACACGCCTGCATATCTTCTCTGTAGAATAACTCACGCTCCCACCCCCCCAGATACAAGTTGGCATAGGCTGGGGCACATTTGGTCCCCATAGCCACTCCCTGTATCTGGAGGTAATGGGAGCCCCCGAACAAAAAAACGTTATTGGACAGATAAAGAATAAAGATAAAGAAAAGGAGATCCAAGATAAATCGATTATAATCCACCGAGGCATCTGGATCTTCGGATAGGAAGCCCCCCACAACCTCCACCCCCAAGTCATGAGGAATGGAGTTGTAGAGGGCCTCCACATCCAGGGCCACCAGCCAAGAGTCAGGGGGTATGGAAACGCCGTCTAGTACACCGAGGAGATCCCCCGTGTCCTGAAGGTAGGAAGTAAGACCTTCCACATGGGGTCTTAAAAAATCATCCACCAGTTTGCTTGCCTTCTCAGTAAGGGATCCATTTCCCGATACAATGGGTCTGCCCAAGTAAGTAACATTAATCCTGTACCTGTGCATTCGGATTTTCGTCCAGCACCCATATTTTCCCAACCAGTGAAAGACTCGAAAAGAACGGCGACTTTAGAGGCATCGAATTCGAAAGGGCCGAGAACAACTTCGAAGTGATAAATTTATCCTCCTATACCCTCTCAGCTGAACAAGTGTCAATTCTCAAACTGGGTTTGACCTTTTGTCCCACACAAAGGGTCGACCAATTTGAATTGATCAAAGATATAAATCTTTTTTCTAGAAGGTTGATGTTCAAAATAATATATGACAAACCGGCTCTATCTCTTAATGACCAGTCCCTTAAGGACCCTGCATGGCGTGATATGACCATTGCAGATATAAAAGCTATGGAGGAGTTGATGGAGCTATGGGAGGAAGGAGGCCTGGAGGAGAGTGACCTGTTGGAGGCAGACTCTCTTCTAACCAGTGCGGACCCCCCTCCTCCCTTACCTCCATCCCCCGTTCCTACTTCCCTTCCTTGTCTCCTGTCCAAACCGAGGGAGTACAAGCCAAAATCTCGTATTTTCCCGACCCTTCAGGGGAACCCCAATGTTTGGGCGTTCACCAATCAGGTTACCAATGAGATCACCCAAACAAAATGGAAGGACATATCTAGATCAAACCTAACTACTTCCCAACTAGAGGCCCTCAAACTTTTACAAAACAACAAAGACATTGTGATCAAGCCCTCTGATAAGGGAGGCAACCTGGTCATTATGGACAAAAACCACTATGAAGCCATGGTATTGGCCATAGTTAAAAACAGCCAATGGTATCGAAGAGTCTCCCCCAGTTACCTTGCCTTAATAACCACCAGATACAAGCACCTGATAGGTACAGCGTATCACAAAGGTTTAATAACAAAAAATACTTGGGAATTCCTTAATGTAAGTGCGCCCCGAACCCCTACTCTATACGCACTTCCAAAAATACACAAAGACCTGAAAAAACCTCCGGGCAGACCCATTGTATCGGGAAATGGATCCCTTACTGAGAAGGCAAGCAAACTGGTGGATGATTTTTTAAGACCCCATGTGGAAGGTCTTACTTCCTACCTTCAGGAAACGGGGGATCTCCTCCGTGTACTAGACGGCGTTTCCATACCCCCTGACTCTTGGCTGGTGGCCCTGGATGTGGAGGCCCTCTACAACTCCATTCCTCATGACTTGGGGGTGGAGGTTGTGGGGGGCTTCCTATCCGAAGATCCAGATGCCTCGGTGGATTATAATCGATTTATCTTGGATCTCCTTTTCTTTATCCTGTCCAATAACGTTTTTTTGTTCGGGGGCTCCCATTACCTCCAGATACAGGGAGTGGCTATGGGGACCAAATGTGCCCCAGCCTATGCCAACTTGTATCTGGGGGGGTGGGAGCGTGAGTTATTCTACAGAGAAGATATGCAGGCATGTTTTGAGCATATTTTAGCATGGAAACGATTCATCGACGACATTTTCTTTATTTGGCATGGTAGTAAACCTACTCTTTTTTCCTTCCTAGAAAGCCTGAAAGTCAATAAATATAATTTGAAATTTACGTTTGAAATGAGTCAACATCAGTTGACCTTTCTAGACGTTCAAATACTAGTGGATGAGGAAGGAAACATTGGAACTACCCTATACCGAAAGCCATCGGCCGGTAATTCAGTACTACATGCCACTAGCTCACACCCCGCCCCCCTCATCAACAATTTACCGTTTGGGCAATATCTTAGGATTAGGCGCAATTGTAGTACTGAATCAGATTTTGAATATCAAGCAAAATTGCTACAGTCTCGTTTACGCCAACGAGGCTATAGTAAGAAATGCTTGAAGAAGGCTTACTCAAAAGCCAAGAACCAAAAGAGATCCCTACTTATACATCAAGCGAGACCCAGTAAAGTAGATTCAAGTGTCAGATTAATTACCAGATTTTCTGGCCAACAAAAACAAGTACGTGATATCATCCAAAAATACTGGTATCTCTTAATGGGGGACGAGAAAGTATCCAAGCACTTAAAATCTTACCCGGAGATCACATTCAGGCGGTTCAGGTCTTTGAGGGACACTTTGGTACATAGTCATTATGACACTTGTGTACAATCAGTGACAGAACCCAGAAAGGGTTGTAGACCTTGCCACAAATGCCATTTTTGCAGATTTATTTATTCTGCGAGAGGCATTACACTCCCCAATGGCCGCTATTTTAAACCAAGGTTCTCTGTTACATGTCAATCCATTGGGATTGTATACATTATGATCTGTGAGTGCCAAGGGTTTTATGTGGGCAAAACCAAACGCCCCTTCTTCTGCAGGATCAGAGACCATGTATCTCTGATTCTAAAGAAAAAAATGGAGACGCCAATCAGCCGGCACATGGGTCTACACCATAACTTCGATAGCAACAAAATGCATTTTTACGCTTTGGAACATGTCCCCCCAGGGGATCGGGGGGGTGATTACAATAAGATACTCTTGCAACGTGAGACCCGGTGGATACACACCCTATCAGCTTTGAAACCTCCAGGCCTCAATGATGCGTTTAGTTTCAAACCATTCCTTTAGAGTTTTAGTCCATCAGATATATTGGTTTTGGATTTTTACCCAAGCTTGTAAAAACTTCATGATACACAATTTCATTATATATATTTCTTTTTATTATGTTTTTTTCATGCTGCGTTTATTTTTTTGTGGTTTTTTCCTGTTTGTCATCATATACAGTGGTATTTCTTCCCAAGCCCATGTATGTATGGTAATTGAATATCCATACAAAAATCTAGTTATGATTAAATCATTGGACAACCGTTGTCTCCCCCGCTGAAAAAGGTCCTCTTCTTTCCTTCTTTCTTGCTCCACACGGACGCTACGGGCACTTAGGTATTGGAGTGAGTAATCAATCGCCCACCCCTGGGGCCCTAGAGGTATTAGACTCCCAATAAGGTGCATGGGTGGTCTTTGGTCAAACTAGCAATTTGAACTAACACAAGTCAGTATTCCCCTATTATGAATTCTATATATTAATTTAATATATCAAGTTCTAGGATTTTGTTAAACATATTCAATCAAATTGCTGATCCTTGGGACAATATTATTATTTTTACTAAACATCCTAGAATTTTGAGACATTGATGTCTTTCTGTTGTTTTTTATGTATATATATATTCTTTTTCCCTTTTCCTTTCCCCTAGTTAAGATGGCCGACAAGGGCTTCCTGATTGAAGCACTGCCTATTCTATCTCTGATAGGTGGGGACCGGCGCATGCGTGTTCGCTTTCTTCCACGCTGCATGCGTTGTCTCTATGCGCCTACGTTTAGGGGGCGAGCTTGAGCGGAGTTCGGCTGTGACCGGCGCATGCGCCCAAATGGGAGCTCTGTCAGCGCTGTGAGCGCCGGGGAACCGGCACGTCTACGTGGCGGGCGGAGCGGGGATGGGATCCGGCTTCGCTCCTTTGCTTGCTATTGGCCACATGGACCTATGGGAGGACCTCATATTACGTCCGCATCCCGGTGGTGACGTCAGACGCCGCCGGGGTGGAGGGACATATATAGTGCGGCTCTATGGCCGCTATCTTCTGACAGTGGCTCTGAGGCTGTAAGGGGAGGTGTATGCCCTTCTCCCCCTCCGTATACATCCACCTTATCATTCAGGTAACGGAATTTACTCACCAGTTCAGGTTTACTTACTGATGGTGATTAACTAGTGCGATTATGAGGGTTTTTACACTATTGTTTATTATTATTATTTTTTATAGCTTATTGGGGCTGTTTGAACATGGATCTCCCTTTCTGACATATAAGGTTTGCCAGTTTGGAGTGCCACCTAGTGGAGATATTTGAGCATTGCTCTTCTTTGATTTTGTTTATAAGGCTATACTAGCCCTTAACAATTACTCCTTGATTCAACCCAAAGGTAAATTAAACCCTTAATCTCTTATGATAGGTGCCCCTCTATTTCCCCATGCACAACTCAGAAATAATTTGCTAATAATCTGTTTTCCCTTCTAATATTTAGCTTTTGGCTATCTTACTCTACACTTTGGCCCCTCTGTGGACCAAAACGGTTTGGGAGGTCCTAGGCGGGTGAGACACATCCAGTTTACCTACGAATATGAACCACTAAATTCTGTTTATACCTACAATTTATTTGTCTACTATTTTTCTTCAAACTTAAATGGGTTTGGTAAGCAATTCCCACTCTTGATGATTTAATCCTTTTCTATATTTATATTGATGTGTTTGCTCACTAATTGTGGACATATAAGTCAACGTATAATACATACAATACAATTATTATAATTAATTGTTTAAATTGTTTAAATTATTTGATTATTGGTTTTATAACCAGAGATAATTGTTTTTCAGTCATGTGATAATAATCATTTTTTCATGTATGCAATCAACTTTTGTTTTTCATTATTATTGTTATTATTATTTCATTTTCTTTTTTTCACTTTTTAAATTTTATCTTTAAACGTCTTTGAATTATCTGATTTGTATATTCTTTTTCTCTCTCTCTTATCCATAGTATGCCACACTTGTACCAAAAACTCCTGATGAAGCTCATGAACTGAGCGAAACATGTTGAGTGGTATCCATAAAGTGGTTTATTTAAATATCATATTACTATTGATTGACTCAGATTGAAAGAAAGTTTGTTTGTTTTTAGATGTCTTGGTGATACTTGTAATAATTAAAGATTTTGAATTAAAAGATCAATTTTAGACAGTTTGGCATTTTGCATACATCATTATTTTTCTTTTTGATCCATTTTTTTGATCCAATTTAATATTGATAAGAACCTTAAAAGTCCCAGGGGTAATCTTACCCCAACCCCCTTCTTTCTTTTTCCTATCACTCTGTGCACTCTCCCATCCCTCTGTGTACTCTCCCATCCCTCTGTGCACTCTCCCATCCCTCTGCGCACTCTCTCATCCCTCTGGGCACTTTCCCATTCCTCTGTGCACTCTCCCTTCCCTCTGTGTACTCTCCCATCCCTCTGCACACTCTCCCATCCCTCTGTGCATTCTCTTATCCCTCTGGGCACTTTCCCATTCCTCTGTGCACTCTCCCATCCCTCTGTGTACTCTCCCATCCCTCTACACACTCTCCCATCCTTCAGTGTACTCTCCCATCCCTCTGTGCACTCTCCCACCCCCCTGTGTACTCTCCCATCCCTCTGTGTACTCTCCCATCCCCCTGTGTACTCTCCCATCCCCCTGTGTACTCTCCCATCCCTCTGTGTACTCTCCCATCCCCCTGTGTACTCTCCCATCTCTCTGTGCACTCTTCCATCCCCCTATGTACTCTCCCATCCCTCTGTGCACTCTCCCATCCCTCTGTGCACTTTCCCATCCCTCTGTGTACTCTCCCATCCATCTGTGCACTCTCCCATCCCTCTGTGCACTCTCCCATCCCTCTGTGCACTCTCCCATCCCTCTGTGCACTCTCCCATCCCTCTTTGCACTCTCCCATCACTCTGTGCATCCTCCAGACCTCTTTGTACTCTCCCATCCCTCTGTGCACTCTCACATTCCTCTGTGCATCCTCCCAGACCTCTGTGCACTCTCCCATCCCTCTGTGCACACTCCTATCCATCTGTTCATCCTCCCAGACCTCTGTGTCCCTTCCCATTCCTCTGTGCACTCTCCCATCCCTCTGTGCATCCTCCCAGACATGTTTGCACCCTCATAATTCTCTGGCATCCTCCCAGACCTCTGTGAATCTTGCCACACCTCTGGCATCCTTCTAGACCTCTGGCAACCTCCCAGACCTCTGTGCATCCTCCTAGGCCTCTGTGCATCTCTGCATCAATCTGTGCATCTGTCCAGACCTCTGGCATCCTCCCAGACCTCTGTGAATCCTCCCAGACCTTTGGCATCCCCCTAGACTTCTGTGCAGCATTTTATACCTCTGGCACCCTCCCAGACCTCTATACATCCTCCCAAGGAAGTCATCAGGCCAAGCAAGAATATAGCTTCTTCTTCTAGCAGGTTCCACCCCCTGGTTCTCTCCCATCCCTTTGTGCACTCTCCCATCACTCTGTGCATCCTCCCAGACCTCTGTGCACTCTCCCATACCTCTGTGCATCCTCCCAGACCTCTTTGTACTCTCCCATCCCTCTGTGCACTCTCCCATCACTCTGTGCTCTCTCCCATCCCTCTGTGTACTCTCCAATCCCTCTGCGCACTCTCCCATCCCTCTGTGTACTCTCCCATCCCTCTGTGTACTCTCCCATCCCTCTGTGCACTCTCCCATCCATCTGTGCACTCTCCCATCCCTCTGTGCACTCTCCCATCCATCTGTGCACTCTCCCATCCCTCTGTGCACTCTCCCATCACTCTGTGCATCCTCCCAGACCTCTTTGTACTCTCCCATCCCTCTGTGCACTCTCACATCCCTCTGTGTACTCTCCCATCCCCCTGTGTACTCTCCCATCCCTCTGTGAACTCTCCCATCCCTCTGTGCACTCTCCCATCCCTCTGTGTACTCTCCCATCCCTCTGTGCACTCTCCTATCCATCTGTGCACTCTGCCATCCCTCTGTGCACTCTCCCATCCCTCTGTGTACTCTCCCATCCCTCTGTGTACTCTCCCATCCCTCTGTGCACTCTCCCATCCATCTGTGCACTCTCCCATCCCTCTGTGCACTCTCCCATCCATCTGTGCACTCTCCCATCCCTCTGTGCACTCTCCCATCACTCTGTGCATCCTCCCAGACCTTTTTGTACTCTCCCATCCCTCTCTGCACTCTCACATTCCTCTGTGCATCCTCCCAGACCTCTGTGCACTCTCCCATCCCTCTGTGCACTCTCCCATCCATCTGTTCATCCTCCCAGACCTCTGTGTCCTTTCCCATTCCTCTGTGCACTCTCCCATCCCTCTGTGCATCCTCCAAGACATCTTTGCACCCTCATAATTCTCTGGCATCCTCCCAGACCTCTGTGAATCTTGCCACACCTCTGGCATCCTTCTAGACCTCTGGCAACCTCCCAGACCTCTGTGCATCCTCCTAGGCATCTGTGCATCTCTGCATCAATCTGTGCATCTGTCCAGACCTCTGGCATCCTCCCAGACATCTGTGGATCCTCCCAGACCTTTGGCATCCCCCTATACTTCTGTGCAGCATTTTATACCTCTGGCACCCTCCCAGACCTCTATACATCCTCCCAAGGAAGTCATCAGGCCAAGCAAGAATATAGCTTCTTCTTCTAGCAGGTTCCACCCCCTGGTTCTCAATCTTTGTTCAGCTTACCCCTCAATGAGGCAGAAAAATTTCTGAGTATCCTTATTCCAGTTGTCAGCACAAAGAGCATGTTAGGCTTGATACAGGCCTAACATATCAGAATACAGATGTTACACTTCCCCAGGTTGAAACCTTGGGGAAAAGAGCCTCACTAGTTCAGCTCCAAATATTTATGCTCTCCCCTAACAAGCACAACTGCCAATAAACCACCTAGTGGCTGGCTAGAGGGAACATAAATATTCATAGCCCAGTATTATTGTGGCCTCTCACTCTATTGCCAAAGATACCAGCGACACCTACTGGAAGCAGGCAGAAACAACAGCAACACTAAGCTTGGGGGAAGTCCAAATGAGTACAGCACTACAAACCAGCTTGGACTGTTTACCACCCAGCAATCTAAATTGCTTAGGGTGGCTACACAAGAATCAGAGGAGTCGCCTTCCTGTCTGTGCACTTGGAAACAAGTGTGTATATAAAAAGACTGTCCGAACAGAATTAGAAATCCATTGGTGGGTATCAAAATTCAAATATACACTATATTGTCAAAAGTATTGGGACACCTGCCTTTACACGCACATTAACTTTAATGGCATCCCAGTCTTAGTCCGTAGGGTTTAATATTAAGTAGGCCCACCCTAACAGCTTCGACTCTTCTGGGAAGGCTGTCCACAAGGTTTAAGAGTGTGTCTATGGGAATGTTTGACCATTCTTCCAGAATTCTTCCAGGACTCTGTGCAAGCCAGTCAGGTTCATCCACCCCAAACTCACTCATCTATGTCTTTATGGACCTTGTTTTGTGCACTGGTCCAAATCACTTGGTGGAGGGAAGATTAGGGTGTGGGGTTATTTTTCAGGGGTTGGGCTTGGCACCTTAGTTCTAATGAATTAAACTCCTAAGGCATCAGCATACCAAGACATTTTGGACAATTTCATGCTCCCAACTTTGTGGGAACAGTTTGGGGATGGCCCCTTCCTGTTCCAACATAACTGCGCACCATTGGCTAAAGCAAAGGTCCATAAAGACATGGATGAGCGAGTTTGGGGTGGAGGAACTTGACTGGCCTGCACAGAGTCCCAACCTCAACCCAATAGAGGTCCCAATACTTTTGACAATATAGTGTATGTATTCTAACTGAGTTTTACGCTTTTTTCCTTTTGAGTTCTATTCTAACATTTATTATAAGAGTTCTCATTTATAATAAACCTTAAAACTTGCATGTGGGATTAACATTTGTAATTTTTGTTTAACATTGCATGAAATGTTTCCTTCCCTGCCTGGTAATGAATCAAGCTTTAGTTACTATGCACCATTGAGCAATAATTATGTTGGTATGCCTGCTTGGTTTACCAGCTTTTCATGGATCAAACCCTGAGACTCTTAATTTTTAAGTCTAGCAATTTCTTTAGTAGCCACAACTGTAGTCCAGGGGAGGAGAACGCAGGCAGGGCTGACAGCTCCGCTTGGGTTTTCAGAGCAGCAGAGGTACTGAGCTGTCAACCCAAACAGGAAGTTAGAAGATCCCTGGATTTCTGGCAGGGTCAACTGTTTTTTTTTGTTTTTTTTTTGCACTTGCAGCCAAAACATGTGCTTATATTAAAGAGATGTACTGATTTATTCATTTTTTTTAATATACATTAATACTGTGTGTGTCATCAATGAGAATGAAGATAATCAAATAAGTAAGCATTCATGAAATGGAAAATAAGGGGAAGCTTCTTCCATATGATATCATTAGACATAGAGAGAGCTCTGTCTGGTTTGTAGCTCCCATAAGGCTGTGTATGACAGTGAAGAAGTTCCTAGACTGTGTGCATGACACAAATGTATGTAGGAAAATCAGGCTTCCTTCAAGCAACTAAATGCTTTGGTGATTAATTGTACATTAAAATAATAAATCACTGCAGTGCTTAGCTGTTTTATCACATTGAAAGCTTTCACAGAGGGGTACTGCAAGCCGTGGCACCCATGTTAAAACAGGTCATTAGCAATATTGTGAATGGATTTATAAAATTATCATTTCAAATTATATATCAAGCCTAGTATAAAACTGAGGCTGGGTATTTCTCCTTGGAGTCACCTTTACAGTAATATATATCATATATATCCGAACATATATATATATATATATATATATATATATATATATATATATATATATATATATATATATATATATATATATACACAGTGGGGACGGAAAGTGTCATGAGAAGGTCTACCCGTTGGTGGCGCTATCGGTCTCTTGGATCGCAGTACCAGTGTCCATCAGCAGGTGTCTTCCAACACCTAGGACCTGCAGTAAGAGGTCTTTCCTACTGGTGGCACTGTTGCATCCTCGGGCCGTAGTACCGGCGTCAACCAGCGGGTGCACTCTGGCAGTGTGGAGCAAACAGGTCACACTGCGCTCAGCTGTAACGTGAGGTCAATTACCACAGCCTTACAAATACCCGGCAAGCCCTCATAGGCTTGCCTTGGTATCTCTCTCTCCCCCTGCGTTCTGACCTTGCTGCCTGTTTGACCTTGAGCCTGCTATCTGCCTTGTCCTGATCTGATCCTATCCCTATCCTGAGGCCTTCCTAGTCCTGTCCCTTCTGTTCCTGGCTCCCTTGGATCCCTGCCCTGAACCCCATCCATCCATCCTCTCCTTGTCCTGTTCAGGTTCCCGTCCTTACCCTTCTGCTGACTTCCCTGTGTATGACCTTGGCTTGGCTTGTTTACGTTTACGGTATCTCCCTTTACTTATATATATATATACATTGTTGTTTGTAGTGGGTTGTTGTGTGGGTTTTTGCACTGTTTGTTCCTGTCACTTATCACTTGTTAATAAACACCATTTCACTTACATGTGTTTCTGGTCTCCTCTGTGCAGTCTACACGGTCTGGTTAATTAGGTTCCGTGACAGTATACCAAGGCCATCCCTACCAGACGTGACTGCACTGAGGAGCCTTTCTGAAAATGCAGGCAGAAATAGTGATTTATCTTACCTCATTGGTAACTGAGGATAATTGTTATTGCCGTCTGGTATTAAAGGAGTGGACCAGGGATCAACTATTAGAGTGTATCCGTCTGGCCCATTCTCTGGTGGATGAGGGCGGTATGCTATTTGAAAATGTTCAGCCTCTGATCCAGCTGTGTGCAGAGCTAGCCCTGTCCAGTACTCCAGAGGGCAGGGATGATTTTTCTCCCCCCTTCAGTTGTGACCAGGTGGAATCCCTGGTATGGTTGTTAGAGGATGATCCGGCTTACTTTGATGAACATTATTCCGCTTGTTCCCAGCAGGTGTTATCCGATTGCATTTATTCAGTACAATCTCTGGTTAGTCGGGCTGTATGTAAATCAGCGTTTGTTCAACCTTTGCTGCAGGCATGGTCAGATCTCCTGTCTTTAGCTAAGCCACAACATTCCAGCCCTGCCATTAATCATCTGCCTTCCAAAAGATCTATCTCCCCGTCACCTATGGCAACCTCAGTTACAACCCAGTTTAATCAGTTCCCTACCAAATACTATCACCCAGTCTCCAAGTGTCGCACCTATCCTGCTTTCAATTCACCTGTCTCTTCTCCTCCACCTGTAACAGTCCCACAAAACCCCTCTCTAGCTACAGTTCCTTGGTCTTCCTTCGATCCAGCCACTTTCTTTGCTTACAGCCCTGCACCTACATACAAAACTGCACGGGCTAAACCAAAGAAGAAGCAAAAATTCTTCCCGACCCACACCATCTTGCCAGTAACCCAACCTGTTCCAGCTTTGCAGTCTGACGTTCCAGCTCGCCAGTCTGATGTTCCAGCCTTCCAGTCTGATGTTCCAGCTTTCCAGTCTGCTGTTCCAGCCTTGCAGTCTGATGTTCCAGCTTTGCAGTCTGACGTTCCAGCTCGCCAGTCTGATGTTCCAGCCTTCCAGTCTGATGTTCCAGCCTTCCAGTCTGATGTTCCAGCTTTGCAGTCTGATGTTCCAGCCTTCCAGTCTGATGTTCCAGCTTTGCAGTCTGATGTTCCAGCTTTGCAGTCTGATGTTCCAGCTTTGCAGTCTGATGTTCCAGCTTTGCAGTCTGATGTTCCAGCTTTGCAGTCTGGTGTTCCAGCTTTGCAGTCTGAAGTTCAAGCTTTGCAGTCTGAAGTTCAAGCTTTGCAGTCCGATATCCCAGCCTTCCAGTCTGATGTCCCAGCCTTCCAGTCTGATGTCCCAGCCTTCCAGTCTGCTGTTCCAGCCTTCCAGTCTGCTGTTCCAGCCTTCCAGTCTGATGTTCCAGCTTTGCAGTCTGATGTTCCAGCTTTACAGTCTGATGTGCCTGCCTCCCAGTCTGTCGTCCCGATGCCTGCCTTCCAGCTCGATGTCCCTGCCTTCCAGCCGGATGTCTTGCAGCTTGCCTTCCAGCCTGATGTCTTGATGCCTACCTACCAGTCTGATGTGCCAGCTTTCCAGATTGGTGTGCCAGCCTCCCAGATTGATGTGCCAGCTTCCCAGATTGATGTGCCAGCTTCCCAGTCTGATGTGCCAGCTTCCCAGATTGATGTGCCAGCTTCCCAGATTGATGTGCCAGCTTCCCAGCCTGATGCCTTGCAGCTTGTCTTCCAGCCTGATGTCTTGATGCCTACCTGCCAGTCTGATGTGCCAGCTTCCCAGTCTGATGTGCCAGCTTCCCAGTCTGATGTGCCAGCTTCCCAGTCTGATGTGTCAGCTTCCCAGTCTGATGTGCCAGCTTCCCAGTCTGATGTGCCAACTTCCCAGTCTGATGTGCCAGCTTCCCAGTCTGATGTGCCAGCTTCCCAGTCTGATGTGCCAGCTTCCCAGTCTGATGTGCCAGCTTCCCAGATTGATGTGCCAGCTTCCCAGATTGATGTGCCAGCTTCCCAGATTGATGTGCCAGCTTCCCAGCCTGATGCCTTGCAGCTTGTCTTCCAGCCTGATGTCTTGATGCCTACCTGCCAGTCTGATGTGCCAGCTTCCCAGTCTGATGTGCCAGCTTCCCAGTCTGATGTGCCAGCTTCCCAGTCTGATGTGCCAGCTTCCCAGATTGATGTGCCAGCTTCCCAGATTGATGTGCCAGCTTCCCAGATTGATGTGCCAGCTTCCCAGATTGATGTGCCAGCTTCCCAGATTGATGTGCCAGCTTCCCAGCCTGATGTCTTGCAGCTTGCCTTTCAGCCTGATGCCTCGAAGATAGCTTCTCAGTCTGATGTGCCAGCTTCCAAGTCGGATGTTCCAGCTTTCCAGTCTGATGTTCCAGCCCTCCAGCCTGATGTTCGGGTGTCTGCCCTCCAGCTCAAGTGTTTCCTGTCGTCTGCTGCCCAGCTCAAGTGTTTCCTGTCGTCTGCTGCCCAGCTCAAGTGTTTCCTGTCGTCTGCTGCCCAGCTCAAGTGTTTCCTGTCGTCTGCTGCCCAGCTCAAGTGTTTCCTGTCGTCTGCTGCCCAGCTCAAGTGTTTCCTGTCGTCTGCTGCCCAGCTCAAGTGTTTCCTGTCGTCTGCTGCCCAGCTCAAGTGGTTCCTGTCGTCTGCTGCCCAGCTCAAGTGGTTCCTGTCGTCTGCTGCCCAGCTCAAGTGGTTCCTGTCGTCTGCTGCCCAGCTCAAGTGGTTCCTGTCGTTTGCTGCCCAGCTCAAGTGGTTCCTGTCGTTTGCTGCCCAGCTCAAGTGGTTCCTGTCGTTTGCTGCCCAGCTCAAGTGGTTCCTGTCGTTTGCTGCCCAGCTCAAGTGGTTCCTGTCGTTTGCTGCCCAGCTCAAGTGGTTCCTGTCGTTTGCTGCCCAGCTCAAGTGGTTCCTGTCGTTTGCTGCCCAGCTCAAGTGGTTCCTGTCGTTTGCTGCCCAGCTCAAGTGGTTCCTGTCGTCTGCTGCCCAGCTCAAGTGGTTCCTGTCGTCTGCTGCCCAGCTTAATGACTCTGACATGCCAGCAGTACCCACTGTCCAGGTTGATGTACCCGATGCCCGGCCTGATGTGCCCTCACCTGTCCAGTTGAAGGCCATGAACTTTGAACAGATACACCTTGTTGGAGCGTCCGGAGGCCGCTCCTTTAGGGGGGGGTACTGTCATGAGAAGGTCTACCCGTTGGTGGCGCTATCGGTCTCTTGGATCGCAGTACCAGTGTCCATCAGCAGGTGTCTTCCAACACCTAGGACCTGCAGTAAGAGGTCTTTCCTACTGGTGGCACTGTTGCATCCTCGGGCCGTAGTACCGGCGTCAACCAGCGGGTGCACTCTGGCAGTGTGGAGCAAACAGGTCACACTGCGCTCAGCTGTAACGTGAGGTCAATTACCACAGCCTTACAAATACCCGGCAAGCCCTCATAGGCTTGCCTTGGTATCTCTCTCTCCCCCTGCGTTCTGACCTTGCTGCCTGTTTGACCTTGAGCCTGCTATCTGCCTTGTCCTGATCTGATCCTATCCCTATCCTGAGGCCTTCCTAGTCCTGTCCCTTCTGTTCCTGGCTCCCTTGGATCCCTGCCCTGAACCCCATCCATCCATCCTCTCCTTGTCCTGTTCAGGTTCCCGTCCTTACCCTTCTGCTGACTTCCCTGTGTATGACCTTGGCTTGGCTTGTTTACGTTTACGGTATCTCCCTTTACTTATATATATATATACATTGTTGTTTGTAGTGGGTTGTTGTGTGGGTTTTTGCACTGTTTGTTCCTGTCACTTATCACTTGTTAATAAACACCATTTCACTTACATGTGTTTCTGGTCTCCTCTGTGCAGTCTACACGGTCTGGTTAATTAGGTTCCGTGACAGAAAGTATTCAGACCCCCTTAAATTTTTCACTCTTTGTTATATTGCAGCCATTTGCTAAAATCATTTAAGTTCATTTTTTTTTCCTCATTAATGTACATACAGCACCCCATATTGACAGGAAAACACAGAATTGTTGACATTTTTGCAAATTTATTAAAAAATAAAAGCTGAAATATCACATGGTCCTAAGTATTCAGACCCTTTGCTCAGTATTTAGTAGAAGCACCCTTTTGATCTAATACAGCCATGAGTCTTTTTGGGAAAGATGCAACAAGTTTTTCACACCTGGATTTGGGGATCCTCTGCCATTCCTCCTTGCAGATCCTCTCCAGTTCTGTCAGGTTGGATGGTAAATGTTGGTGGACAGCCATTTTTAGGTCTCTCCAGAGATGCTCAATTGGGTTTAAGTCAGGGCTCTGGCTGGGCCATTCAAGAACAGTCACGGAGTTGTTGTGAAGCCACTCCTTCATTATTTTAGCTGTGTGCTTAGGGTCATTGTCTTTTTGCAAGGAAAACCTTTGGCCCAATCTGAGGTCCTGAGCACTCTGGAGAAGGTTTTCGTTCAGGATATCCCTGTACTTGGCCGCATTCATCTTTCCCTCGATTGCAACCAGTCGTCCTGTCCCTGCAGCTGAAAAACACCCCCAAAGCATGATGCTGCCGCCACCATGTTTCACTGTTGGCACTGTATTGGACAGGTGATCAGCAGTGCCTGGTTTTCTCCACACATACCGCTTAGAATTAAGCCCAAAAAGTTCTATCTTGGTCTCATCAGACCCTAGAATCTTATTTCTCACCATCTTGGAGTCCTTCAGGTGTTTTTTAGCAAACTCCATGTGGGCTTTCATGTGTCTTGCACTGAGGAGAGGCTTCCGTCGAGCCAATTCTGCCATAAAGCCCCAACTGGTGGAGGGCTGCAGTGATGGTTGACTTTCTGCAACTTTCTCACATCTCCCAACTGCATCTCTGGAGCTCAGCCACAGTGATCTTTGGGTTCTTCTTTACCTCTCTCACCAAGGCTCTTCTCCCCCGATAGCTCAGTTTGGCCAGATGGCAAGCTCTATGAAGGGTTCTGGTCATCCCAAACATCTTCCATTTAAGAATTATGGAGGACACTGTGCTCTTAGGAACCTTAAGTGTAGCAGAAATTTCTTGTAACTTTGACCAGATCTGTGTCTTGCCACAATTCTGTCTCTGAGCTCTTCAGGTAGTTCCTTTGACCTCATGATTCTCATTTGCTCTGACATGCACTGTGAGCTGTAAGGTCTTATATAGACAGGTGTGTGGCTTTCCTAATCAAGTCCAATCAGTATAATCAAACACAGCTGGACTCAAATGAAGGTGTAGAACCATCTCAAGGATGATCAGAAGAAATGGACAGCACCTGAGTTAAATATATGAGTGTCACAGCAAAGGGTATGAATACTTAGGACCATGTGATATTTCAGTTTTTATTTTTTTAGTAAATCTGCAAAAATGTCAACAATTCTGTGTTTTTCTGTCAATATGGTGTGCTGTGTGTACATTAATGAGGAAAAAAAATGAACTTAAATGATTTCAGCAAATGGCTGCAATATAACAAAGAGTGAAAAATGTAAGGGGGTCTGAATACTTTCCGTCCCCACTGTATATATATATATATTCTCATATATCCAATAATTCATGGGTTGACCATACACAGGAGGATCTTTCAGAACAGAAAATTTCACAAAGATTTGATTAAAATTCAGTAAAAACTGCAATTATCAAAATGAACAATCAAAAGCGATATACATTTTGCTATTTTTGTGGGGGATTTGTGTTATTTTAACCACTTGATCTCTGAAAGGTTTATACCCCCTTCTTGATCAGGCCATTTTTAGCTATTCGGCACTGCGCTACTTTAATTGGTAATTGCACAGTCATGCAACACTGTACCCAAACTAAATTTATATAATTTTTTCACACAAATAGAGCTTTCTATTGGTAGTATTAAATCACTGGTGGAATTTTTTTTTTTGGCCATATAAATGAAAAAAGACAGAAAAAAAACCCCCAAACAGGGTCTCTTTACTATAACTGAGCAACACATGGGCAACTGTTGCAATAGGCAGGCAACAAACAGGGTCTCTTTACTATAACTGAGCAACAAATGGGCAATTGTTACAATAGGCAGGCAACAGTTATAGTAAAGAGACCCTGTTTGTTGCCTGCCTATTGTTACAATTGCCCATTTGTTGCTCAGTTATAGTAAAGAGACCCTGTTTGTTGTCTGCCTATTGTAACAATTGCCCATTTGTTGCTCAGTTATAGCAAAGATTCCATGTTTGTTGCCTGCTTATTGTAACAATTGCCTATTTGATGCCCACATATAGTCACTGTTGGTCATTTGTTACCCACATATCATTATGATTGCCCATTTGTTGCCTACATATGTGTGCTTCTATTAATAGCTTTAATTTTGTTTCATTTTTTTTTTCTTGTTAGTGGTATAATTATATGTACGGCTTTCAGATAAAGAAAAATATCACTGTCTCTATTTCTTTTCTGTCCATTATTAGTATGCATTTAGTTTCATGATCAATACTGAGAAAAGTTTTGACATATAGAAGAGGGGGGCGTGTTACAAAAATAATCCAGTCTGATGACAAATACATTAGGTACACCACTGCGTGCTGGGGATGTTTGCAGAGTGTTCCCCTTCCCTCCTTCACAGGTGCACACATTTGCATTTTGTCTTTTATAAATGTGAATGTGTACATAATGATCTTTTCTAAGAAAGACCGCCAGACTGTGCATACACGCCTGGTCGCCATCTGATGTCTTCAGGCTGCCTAATGGAATAATCATTTCAAAAACGTTGGAGGGGCTGCCTGACACGTGTCTTGTAGCAGTACATGACTGCTCAATAAGCGTAGCTTCAGGTTTGCCCATTTGACACAAATCTGTTCATTAATACATCGCACCATGTTGTATTCTTTTCTTCCAAAATAGAACGTTTTAGACAAAGATAAATCCTTAAATTGACCCTCCAAACTGTAGGTTTCACATGGCATCTTGTATTACCTTTGGTAAAATTTAAAAAAAAAATCATGATATACCTCTCTGATCCTATTTTTTACCTTGCCATTAAGGCCTTGACATTCCTGACTTTGGTTGGAAGCTTCACCCATCTAACACTCTCTTCCCAATGACAGTGTCCTATAATGGTTAGACATGCATTGGTGACAAAGTGGAGTTTAGCCATGAAATCAGGAATGTCAAGTTGTATCCATGGACTTACAACGGAGGGGCGCACAGAAAAAGGGTTTTTAGCCAAAACTTTGGGGTGCCTGTTCTTAAAGCTCAACGCCAGACGTAATTTTTTTTCAGTTTTTATTAGAGTTGGTAAGGGTCAGAACTTTTGTCAAGTTTTTATTTTAGTCTGTGACACCATCGCAGTAATTTTTTTTCTCACTTTCTGTCATGGTGATGCCCTACAGGAAACAGGATGGATGGTTGTCACCGTGACAGAAAAGTACAGAGAGTACATAGAAAGTGAGGGGGAATCTCCTCAATAGGGACCTTGATTGCAATAAAGAGCTGACAGAGGCTCCAACCTATGGACCCCAACATACTTAATATAGGGGCCCCTAGTCTGACCCCTGACATCACTAAAGGGCCGCACACAATATGAAGTATATTCACTGTAGCAGGAGGCTACCAAAGCTCCCATTATTGCAACAGGAGATGATCAGAGACTATAGGCATGCTACAAGAGAGGGTTAGAGACTGCAGACAATGTACAGGAGATAATCAGAGACTACAAGCATGCTTCAAGAGAGGGTTAGAGACTGCAGACAATGTACAGGAGATAATCGGAGACTACAGGCATGCTACAAGAAAGAGTTAGAGACTGCAGACAATGTACAGGAGATAATCAGAGACTACAAGCATGCTTCAAGAGAGGGTTAGAGACTGCAGACATGTCCGTGGACTTTATTGATGGGTGCAATTGGTGTTTTTTACAAACTGTCCATGAAAATACAGACAGATGGCAACCAAAACCACTAGAGATCACTGCCATTAAAGTTCTTTACCAACTAATGCCTTCACACCAATGCTCACAGCCCCCTCAACAATAACACTGCAAGGCACAATTGCCCTCCTCAAAGGGTCAGGTGCGGCTTCCTGTGCACTGGGGTACAGTCCCCTAAAGACGTCTGCTATGACGAAATACGTCAGATGGGGCTTTTTTAGTGATTGTGCGCTCTACTGAACGCCATGCTTTTCATTTCATCTGCTGTTTTCTTGTTTCCCTTGTGAGTATTTTTCATTTAATAAGTGGTGCTTTTAAAAGGTAATGCACTATAGCTGGTTTTATATCTATATAATAAAACCTTGCGCTAAGTTGGTTGTGGCTATAGGAGTGCTGCAACTTGTTCCTGAATACTGGATCTAATAGAACACTATAAATAAAAAAGTGCTGTCCCTTTAAGTGACAACCAATTAACAAACAAATAAATATGATTAGCATTACAAGTCAGTGCACATGATTAAAAAATACATATAGAAATTCAGTGAAAGCTTAAAGGGGTTGTAAACCCTAATTTTTTTTTTAAATAACAAACATATCGTACCTCCACTGTGCAGTTCATTTTGCACAGAGTGGCCCCGATTGTCGTCTTCAGGAGTCCCCCGACGGCACTCGCGGCTCCTCCCCGCATCGGGAATACCTCTAGGAGAAGCGCTCTCCCTGGGGGTAACCATGCAGGCACGCTCCTGAGTCCAGCATTTGCGTCCATAGACACAGAATGCTGGACTCTGCCCCCCCCCCCCCGATGCCCGCGTCATTGGATTTGATTGATAGCAGCGGGAGCCAATGGCTGCGCTGCTATCAATCTATCCAATCAAGAGCCGAGACAACGGGCAGAGAGGTAGAGCGCATCTCTGCCGTAGGAACGAACGGGCTCAGGTGAGTAAAACGGGGGTCTAGGGGGCCGGTCAGTGTCAGAAGTTTTTTCACCTTAATGCATAGGATGCATTAAGGTGAAAAAACATGAGGGTTTACATCCCCTTTAATAAATTCAAGTATTCATTTAAATCACTGAATAATATAAAAAAGTGCATCAACGAATCAAATATGAAAAAGTCTATAAACAAGTTCATAATTCAACCTAAAGTGCCCATGTGCCTTCAAAGTGCTCTGTGCTCCAAAAGTATAAAGGTGTTCCAGTGCAAAGAAAGTGCTCCTCAGAAAATAAGGCCTCTTACCCGACAGGGGTGATCTCAAATTTTAGAGAACAAATGGGTTTATCTCTTCGGGATGGCTGACGCTCTCACCATCAAGCATCCAGGTAGCTCAGTGACCTTATCAGTAAGATTCAACAGTGGTGTCCCCACAACAAGAATACACACCTTGATCTTTACTCCACACAAGAATCTCCAGTAACCATGTACATTAGGCCCAAAAATAGAGAAGCTATATAGCATAATATTGCAAATAAACTTCTTTTCATAAAAGGTAAATTGTACTTACATGTAAAATGAAAAGACATGCGGCATACAGAAGCACGGCCGTGGGAACATTCAGTGCACTCGAGCGTGATGACATCACATTCTAGCTCCGCCCGATACGTTTCTCCATAACAGACGTCCTCTGGGAATGGAGGCTAATGCACTATAGCCTCCTTATGTTTCCTCCTTGGTACCTGTGGCCACACTCTGTTTTGAATGGAGGTGCAGGGATGACCACATTTAAAGATGCCTAACAGCCAAAAATAGCCATACAAATGAGGAATGCTGGAAAGCTGATGACATCCCTTCCTGGGAGTTTCTGGTGGTTTGAAGGCACAAGCGCTAATGACTTCAAGCTTAAGGGGTTATATTATTTTGTAAGAAGCTGGTGTGTTAGTGTGGTGTTGCATCACTGAATATTCTTTTCTCTCACGTGGTGGACTGCCACTTAGGACCATATGGCACAAGAACCTTTTAGACTTTAAAAGTGCATAAAATTCAATTGTATATAATATTAAACGTTATAATTTAAAGAGACAGTGCAACTATTTTGTTTCACGTTAACCCAGCACACATTGACATGCAACAGAATTCATGTTCATGCATTGTACATGTGTAAGCATGAAATGTTTGCTTTAAGCCTTTTGAAACCTTTTTTTTATTATTAAACTTTCCCTATGTTCTATCCCTGCTTTCTGGGATAAAATATCTTTATCTTACTCCTACTGTATGTTCATTTAGGAAGGTATGCAAACTCTAAAACAAAACCTCAGCATCTCAACCTTAGACCAAAACGTAGGCCTTTTTTTTTGTGCCCTCTATCAGGCCTAACCTTTGCATAGAAAACTCCTTCCATCTCAGCTCATGGGAGGTGGATAGCCACACTTTGGCATCTTCGTCTGGAATCCCGGGCTGACAACTAAATGGGTCAGGCAGAGATATGGTTGTTAGGATTCCAGCAGCCACTCACTCCCTAACAACCAGCCTGAGTGGGAAGCTGTCACATTTAGCAACAGTAACAATGCTGATAACCTTTTCCTTTCCTGCTGAATCCAGCCTTAGGTTCTGTTTAGCTGTATGCCCTATTTAATTTGGCTGTTTGCCAAAGTCTCAATATGCAAAATTTGGACCGAACGTGTTCGGTCTGAACCCAAAGCTCGCCCCTAATCACTGGGAGTAGACAATTATCTGTGGTCAATGGAAGGAGGAAGGGTACCCCATCATTGGTGTCAGTGAGAGGAATAGTGCCTCATTGTTGGTGCCAGTGGAATGTATAGTGCTCCATCATTGGTGTCAGTGAGAGGAATGGTTCCTCAATGTTGGTATCATAGTTACATAGTTATATAGTAGGTGAGGTTGAAAAAAGACACACGTCCATCAAGTCCAATCTATGTGTGTGATTATGTGTCAGTATTACCTTACATATCCCTGTATGTTGCGGTCATTCAGGTGATTATCTAATAGTATCTTGAAGCTATCAATGCTCCCCGCTGAGACCACCGCCTGTGGAAGGGAATTCCACATCCTTACCGCTCTTACAGTAAAGAACCCTCTACGTAGTTTAAGGTTAAACCTCTTTTCTTCTAATTGTAATGAGTGGCCCCGAGTCTTATTAAACTCTCTTCTGCGAAAAAGTTTTATCCCTATTGTGGGGTCACCAGTACAGTATTTGTAAATTGAAATCATATCCCCTCTCAAGCGTCTCTTCTCCAGAGAGAATAAGTTCAACGCTCGCAACCTTTCCTCATAACTAAGATCCTCCAGACCCTTTATTAGCTTTGTTGCCCTTCTTTGTACTCGCTCCATTTCCAGTACATCCTTCCTGAGGACTGGTGCCCAGAACTGGACAGCATACTCCAGGTGCGGCCGGACCAGAGTCTTGTAGAGCGGGAGAATTATCGTTTTATCTCTGGAGTTGATCCCCCTTTTAATACATGCCAATATTCTGTTTGCCTTATTAGCAGCAGCTTGGCATTGCATGCCATTGCTGAGCCTATCATCTACTAGGACCCCCAGGTCCTTTTCCATCCTAGATTCCCCCAGAGGTTCTCCCCCCAGTGTATAGATTGCATTCATATTTTTGCCACCCAAATGCATTTTTTTACATTTTTCTACATTGAACCTCATTTGCCATGTAGTCGCCCACCCCATTAATTTGTTCAGGTCTTTTTGCAAGGTTTCCACATCCTGCGGAGAAGTTATTGCCCTGCTTAGCTTAGTATCGTCTGCAAATACAGAGATTGAACTGTTTATCCCATCCTCCAGATCGTTTATAAACAAATTAAATAGGATTGGTCCCAGCACAGAACCCTGGGGAACCCCACTACCCACCCCTGACCATTCTGAGTACTCCCCATTTATCACCACCCTCTGAACACGCCCTTGTAGCCAGTTTTCAATCCAGGTACTCACCCTATGGTCCATGCCAACGGACCCTATTTTGTACAGAAAACGTTTATGGGGAACTGTGTCAAATGCTTTTGCAAAATCCAGATACACCACGTCTACGGGCCTTCCTTTATCTAGATGGCAACTCACCTCCTCATAGAAGGTTAATAGATTGGTTTGGCAAGAACGATTCTTCATGAATCCATGCTGATTACTGCTAATGATATCGTTCTTATTACTAAAATCTTGTATATAGTCCCTTATCATCCCCTCCAAGATTTTACATACTATTGATGTTAGGCTAACTGGTCTGTAATTCCCAGGGATGTTTTTTGGGCCCTTTTTAAATATTGGTGCTACATTGGCTTTTCTCCAATCAGCTGGTACCATTCCAGTCAATAGACTGTCTGTAAAAATTAGGAACAACGGTCTGGCAATCACATGACTGAGTTCCCTAAGTACCCTCGGATGCAAGCCTTCTGGTCCCGGTGATTTATTAATGTTAAGTTTCTCAAGTCTAATTTTAATTCCGTCCTCTGTTAACCATGGAGGTGCTTCCTATGTTGTGTCATGAGGATAAACACTGCAGTTTTGGTTACTGAAGCCCCCCGATTCACTCGTGAAGACTGAGGAGAAGAATAAATTCAATACCTTTGCCATCTCCCCATCCTTTGTAACCAGATGTCCTTCCTCGTTCTTTATGGGGCCAATATGGTCTGTCCTCCCTTTTTTACTGTTTACATACTTAAAGAATTTCTTGGGATTTTTTTTGCTCTCCTCCGCTATGTGTCTTTCATGTTCTATCTTAGCCGTCCTAATTGCACCCTTACATTTCTTATTGCATTCTTTATAAAGTCTGAATGCTGAGGATGATCCCTCAACCTTGTATTTTTTGAAGGCCTTCTCCTTTGCTTTTATATGCATTTTTACATTGGAGTTAAGCCATCCAGGATTTTTGTTCGCTCTTTTAAATTTATTACCCAATGGGATACATTGGCTAATGCCCTTATTTAATATGCTCTTAAAGCAAACCCATCTCTCCTCCGTATTCTTTGTTCCTAATATTTTATCCCAATTTATGCCTTTTAGCAAGGTTTGTAGTTTAGGGAAGTTGGCTCTTTTGAAATTCAGTGTCTTTGTATTCCCTTTATGTTTCCTATTTGTGTGATTTATACTGAAACTAATTGACCTGTGATCGCTGTTACTTAAATTGCCCCGTATTTCCACATCTGTGATCAGGTCTGTATTGTTGGTAATCAGTAGATCCAGTAATGTTTTATTTCTAGTTGGTGCGTCTACCATCTGACCCATAGATTGGCCTGCAATACATTAAGGAACTGGGTGGGAGGAATAGTGCCCCATCATTGGTGTCAGTGAGAATAATAGTGCCCCCTAGTTGGTGCCACTGGGAGGAATAGTTCCCCATCATTGGTGTCAGTGAGAGGAATAGTGCCCCAATATCGGTGCCAATGGGAGGAATAGTGCCCCACCATTGGTGTCAGTGAGAGGAATAGTGCCTCATTGTTGGTGCCAGTGGAATGTATAGTGCTCCATCGTTGGCGTCAGTGAGAGGAATAGTTCCTCAATGTTGGCATCAGTGGGAGGAATAGTGCCCCATCATTGGTGTCAGTGAGAGGAATAGTGCCCCATGGTTGGTGTCAGTTAGATGAATAGTGCCCTATCATTGGTGCCAGTGAGATGAATAGTGCCCTATCTTTGGTATCAGTGAGAGGAATAGTGCCCCATCATTGGTGTCAGTGAGAGGAATAGTGCCCCATCACCGGTGCCAATGGGAGGCAGGGCTGGGCATCATCAAAGCAGCTCTCAAAGTGACATCATTGCTCCGCTGATTACATTGGGAGAGCCATTTTCAGTATAATCTGCAGGACTGGTTTGTAGGTGTGGCAGATGTAACCTTCAATCATAAATACATTTTCTATGTGAAATTTAAAATGTAAAAAATGATGGTAACCCTCATTACTTTGTATTGGCTTCTTTCTTCTATTACCTTTTTTTGATGATTTTTTTCCAGCTAAGCAACCTTTAAAAATGTTTGTTCAGTAGAACCGCATTAGAAAATGTTTTGGACCACAAACACAACTTTAATACAGAAAGGAACAAATCACAAAATAAACAAATCACTTTTGGTTACTTACTCTCGTAGATGGAAGAACAAGTTTTGGTTAGTAAATTATTCATGCAATCCTGTTTGTGTTTCACTAAGCTCATTATAATGAAATCACACTGGTTTAACCACAACACCTTCCCCCATTCTGTTCAGGTTACAATAGACCAGTGTTTCTCAACTCCAGTCCTCAAGGGGTCCCAACAGCTCATGTTTTCAGGCCTACTATTATTTTGCACAGGTGATTTGATCAGTTTCACTGCCTTAGTAATTACCACAGCCATTTCATCTGAGGGAAATCCTGAAAACATGACCTGTTGGGGCGCCTTGAGGACTGGAGTTGAGAAACACTGCAATAGACCAAAATCGGATAACCTTAGGCCTTTTATTTCTGCCAAGTCCAGCCACTGGACATCCAAGATGCCTTCTTCTCAGCTTGAGGGAACGAGTAGGTTCACTTTGGTCTCTTTGACTTCAGTGTCAGAGGACCTCATCCTGGCAATAGTGTGAGAAATTGTATCTCGTCTTTTTTTTTTTTTTTTTTTTTAATCTCAAAACAAACTTTATTTAACACACATAAAGTAAACAGTACAGGCTCCAGAACAATACAATTTTTGAACATTTACAGTTTTTGCTGATCACAAAAAAAGAAATAAAGAAAAGGCAAACATGACAAATAAGAGCATCTTTACTGTGGGATCACAAAGCATCAACACATAACATGCTTTTAGAGATTTAACATGTAAATATACACAATTAATCATATAGGAAAATCCGTATCTCATGTTTGGTGTCAGTGGGAAAAATAGGGCCCCACAACTGGTGTCAGTGAGAAGAACAGCGCCCTCCTATCAATTGTGTCAGTGGAGGGAATAGTGTTCCATTAATGGTGTGAGTGGGAAAAATAGTTGCCCATTGATGGTGTCAGTTGGGGGGTGGGGGGATTGTGGTCCTTTAATGGTGTCAAATGGGAGAAATAGTGACCAGTCAATGGTGTCAATGGGAGAAATTGTGCCCAGTCAATGGTGTCATGGGAGGAATAGTGCTCCATCAATGGTGTCATTTTGGGGAATAGTACCAAGTCAATTGTGTAGGTGGGAGAAATAGTTCCCCACAAATGGTGTCAGTGACAGGAATAGTACCCCAATGTTGGTGTCAGTGGGAGAAATAGTGCCCCATCAATGGTGTCAATTTGGGAAATAGTACCTAGTCAAATGTTTAGGTGGGAGGAATAGTTCCTCATAAATGGTGTCAGTTTGGGAAATAGTGCCCAGTCAATTGTGTAGGTGGGAGGAATAGTTCCCCACAAATGGTGACAGTGACAGGAGTAGTGCCCCAATGTTAGTGTCAGTGGGAGAAATAGTGCCCCATCAATGGTGTCAATTTGGCAAGAGTACCCAGTCAATTGTTTAGGTGGGAGGAATAGTGCCCCAATTTTGGTGTCAGTGGGAGGAATAGTGCCCCAATTTTGGTGTCAGTGGGAGGAATAGTGCCACAATTTGGGTGTCAGTGGGAGGAATAGTGCCCCAATTTTGGTGTCAGTGGGAGAAATAGTGCCCCAATTTTGGTGTCAGTGGGAGGAATAGTGCCCCAATTTTGGTGTCAGTGGGAGGAATAGTGCTCCATTGTTGGCTTCAGTAGGAAGAATGGTTCTCCATCATTGGTGTCATTGGGATTAATAGTGCCCTAAGGCCCGGTTCAAGGCAAGCAAAGTGCCGCAGTTTGGGGAGCACTGCCCTAAAGAAATCGGTGTCGCATTTGATAGAATTAACTGAGCAAAGTCTGTAGTAAAAGAATGGAGATGATCAGAATAAAATCAAATCTGCAGGTAAATGTGAATGGTAAGGCTACTTTTACACTGGGGCGGTGCTTTACTGCTGTTATGGCGGCGCTTATCGGGCGTCAGTGGAGCGCGTTTATACCCCAAGAAGGGGTTAAAGGCGCCCGTGATGCAGTGCTTCGGAAACGCTTTTCTGGCACTTCCAAAGCGGTGCATATTCATTCCAATGGGCAGGGACTTTTTTTCCTGTCCTGCAAGCGCACAGCCCCAGTGTGAAAGCACTAGGGATGACACACTGGGGTGGCTTGAGAGGCGCTTTTCAGGTGCTATTTTTAGCGCTAAAATGCCTGAAAACTGCCTCAGTGTGAAAGGGGTCTAAGCATCCAGCTATGGTTACAGTAATTATGTTCTGCTACTGCTGAATGACTGGAGCTTTGACATTTTATCACAGGTGTGTAGACAAGTCTAACAAGCCTGGGTGCTAATGAAGGTGCCGTTGTGTGATGACAGACTATGGATGAAATCTAGTGATTTCCAGACTATAGGGGTGTGAGTTACTGCTATTTATATTCTGCAGTTCATCAGACAGGCACACAGAAATAAACTGAGGGGAAGGTGAACTAGGACAGACAGTACGTGACAGAGATTAAATATGGGACTCGGAAAGCAGCAGGACATTGCCTGTGATTCTCTACCAGAAAGACACATATGAAGAGAAATGAGTTTGATGTAATTTGACTTCCTCGCTCAGGATGGTATTAGCTCCCTGCTGCTCTTTGCCTGCTGCTTCAACATGTGTGTGGGCACCATAGAAAGTCAGGCTATCTACATCTGCATTCTGGAGGAAACAACGTGATCGCGTTAAATGCTTCATCAGAGCGGGATAACAAAGCAACAAGTAACCGCTTAAAGTGGGTATAAAGTCTGGACTTCTTTTTAGAATTTGACAGTTAGGAACAATTGGAACTAGGGTTGCACCGATACCATTTCTTTAAGACCGAGTCCAAGTACCGATACTTTTTTTCAAGCACTTGCCAATACCGATTACCGATATTTTTTTTTTAATGTCATGTGACAGTTTTCAAAGTACAATACACACTGATGGGCACTGATGGGTAGCACTGATGGGCACTGAAAGGCAGCATTGATTGGCATAACTGATGGGCACAGATTGGCCTCACTGCAACTTATAAATAATATTAAATAATATATTTTTTTGTTTTCCCAAGACAAATATGTTGGTGTTCCGTCAGAATCTGCGATCCGTCAGATTAGGTAACGGAAGTCACGTTCCATCAGAACTTTACTTTACCTGTAAATTACTTGGTCATGCACCACTGTAAGCAAACAACATTTTTAGCATATTTTTCACACAAAAAGAGCTTTCTTTTGGTGGTATTAAAGTGATTGTAAACGATCACCGTGTAAAAAAACCAACATGTTTTAACCGCTTCAGCCCGGAAGATTTTACCCCCTTCCTGACCAGAGCACTTCTTACAATTTGGCACTGCGTCGCTTTAACTGACAATTGCACGGTCATTTGACTATGTACCCAAACAAAATTTGTGTCCTTTTTTCCCCACAAATAGAGCTTTCTTTTGGTGGTATTTGATCACCTCTGTGATTTTTATTTTTTGCGCTATAAACAAAAAAAGAGCAACAATTTTGAAAAAAACCCAATATTTTATACTTTTTGCTATAATAAATATCCCAAAATTTAAAAAAAAAAAAAAATCTTCATCAGTTTAGGCCAATATGTATTCTTCTACATTATTTTGGTAAAAAAAACACATTAAGCGTATATTGATTGGTTTGCGCAAAATTTATAGCATCTACAAACTATGGGAAAGATTTATGGCATTTTTATTATTTTTCTTTTACTAGTAATGGCGGTGATCTGCAATTTTTAGCGGTACTGCGATATTGCGACGGACAGATCGGACACTTTTGACACTTTTTTTGAACCATTGACAAATATACAGCGATCAGTGCTATAAATATGCACTGATTACTGTGTAAATGTCACTGGCAGGGAAATCCCTGTGCTGGCGCTCATGCACGCGATCGCGCGTGGTCGGTGGTGATCGTGCCCGCCGCCAAGCGCAGCGGGTGCACGCGCGCCCTTTGGTGGCTGAAAAGGGGAAGGACGAACCCATACGGGATTTCGCCCAGGGGAGCAATTCTGCTGTAGTATATCTGCGTGAGCCGGTCAGGAACCGGTTAAAATAGAAATGAAAGGCAAGACGTTTTTTATTATATATATCTATACAAAAAATATTATAAATACCTTTTTCCCTTTTTTATAAGTGATCACATTCTGTTCTCAGCCGCATAAGAGCTGGGGGAAGGAGAAGCAGCAGACACTGAGCTTCCCAGTGAAGGACTGTGCAGCGGGGTTGTGTCAGGACAAGTCTGATCATTGGAGGAGAGCAGGCCCATTGCCCAGTATAGCTACAGAACTGACCACACTGTGCTCCCCTGCTTAGTGTGGTCAGTTTTTAATAGGAAAGCAGAGGAACACCAGGGATTTCACATAAAGGAAGCAATACAAAGAGAACAGGATACTTTCTCATACAAGTACATGGTACAGCGGGCACATATCAGGAATATGAAATGTTGGGGTAACAGTTTAATATGTACAGTCTGGCGGAAAGAAGGGAAAGGGGAGATATGAGTGAAACCTTTTAATACATCAAGGGGGTGAATAAGGTTCGGGAGGGCAATTTTTTAAAAATGAAACCAAAATCAAGAACACGGGGAAATTACCTCAAACTAAATGAAGGAAAGTTCAAAACTAATCCTAGAAAGTATTTTTTACTGAAAGGGTAGTTGATGCTTGGAATAAACTACCAGCAGGCGTAGTGAGAGAGTCAACAGTAAATGGCTTCAAACATGCTTAGGACAAACATGCCCTGGTCAATGCCATCACAAGGGGGTGGTGCCGCCCTTTAGTTATTTAAGAACTGTCAGACGGCGGGAGCCTTCGCCGAGAGCGGAGCTTTTTTTTTCCTTCAGGTTGGCAGTGGAGGCGGGCATCGTGATTAGCAATGGATCTACACTGGGGGACATTTGTGTTTATTTTTGTTTTTTATATAAAGAACTTGTCAAAAACTGCCCACTGTCTTTTTTTAAACTACACTTTTTTTTGGTGAATGAGTAGGGGTACTATGTACCCCATATTTTTTTAAAAAGGGGGGCTGGATTCTCATTAAAGGGGACTTCCTAGATTCTGATAAGCCCCCCGACCGCAGACCCCCACAACCCCTGGCCAAGGTTGTGGGGAAGAGGCCCTTGTCCTCATCAATATGGGTGCTGTGACTGGCCCAGGTACCATGTGATCACTGGTGACCAATCACAGATCACACACAGTAGTAAACAATGATTCCATTCATGACTCTTGTTTACGGCATGTCATGTGATTGCATAGCGATCAGGTGGTATCTGGGCCGCTCACAGTGGCCCGATATTGAGAACTGCAACATATGGGTATGACGTGGTACCTGGGGGAGCCAACCACCAGCAGTAAATGTACTATTGGCGGGGTGGCAAGTGGTTAAGTTGCACATTACATGGTCATGATTGTCTCAACACTTTCAGGTTTTAATGAAGTTGTTCTTCAAGCTCAGACAGAAAAAGTGATATCTTTTTGTGTGCAGAAAAGCATATGTAAATGAAAGTTAATTTTTTTTTAAATTATACTTTGTCCTAAGGTTTATGTGTGTCTGTGTAACTAGTAATTAGAAATATTTTATGGGTACTGTGGCAAATGGGTGCTCTGTATACAGCAACTAGGCACAGACTCTGTTTAATCATCCCATCTAAGCCATGCCCACTGGTCACTTGTTTTTCTGTTTTATCCCAGGGTCCTCCAGGCCTTTGATTATCCTACTCATGCTCACATTTTGTCACACTGCTTTGAATTTTTAATTGTAAATCCAGGTAGCTTACTTGTTATGTGTATTGTCAATGTTTACTTATTCTTTATAGTGTTTAAATATCAATTAGATTATAGTAGACGTTTTTGTCATTTTTCAAATTTACAGTGAATTTTTCATGTTTTGTCAGTAAACTGCCATGGGTGACTCGAGTCCCCATTTGAAGATTTTCCCTGCTGTTTTAGTGATAAATGTAAAATTTTGGAGTTCCTATCACTTTCTGTCCTGGTGACTTTCTATCCTGGTCAGAAGCACAAAATAGAGAGGGTGAATGTCAGGCGCCTACCAGTGCTCTGCTCACTGTGTCCACCTATTTGTTTGCCCTTGCTGGGTCTGACTGTTTACCTGGTTCTGTGTTCTTGTGCAAGCGCACCATCCCCATTTATCTGTTAGGTAGGCTGTGCACATGCACAAGTGTTTCTATGGGCATGCCTCCTGGTTGCTTTGTACTCCTTTAAAGAGACCCCCAGAGGCGGCTCTAGGCTTTGTGAGGCCTTAGGCGAATTTTACACATGAGGCCCCACTCACGCCCATAATGGGAAAAAAAATTCAAGCAATTAAAATGGCTGCAGAAAGATGCACGGATTTAGCACACAGTTCATCAGCACCACTTCCAGGGCACCCTCCTCACCCATCAGGCATATGCAGCCAATAAACATCTGGGACCCAGCAAGGTGGCAACCTACCCCTCTAGGAATTTCCATGCCTTGGGAGGAAGGAGAGTGGGGGAATCC